>CAJHNH020004112.1:698150-795650 GCA_905116865.2 Candidula unifasciata
CCTTGTTTCCCACCCAGGTCGACCTAGCCTTAAACGGACTCCAGGTACAGTACTTGGAAGTAAAGGCAGCCGGTTTGATATTGACACATAGAGTGCCGATTGTTCTATCAAATATAGGCCTAACCCAATTTTCCCACAACTCACGAAGGCTTGGAAAAGGGCCCTTTACTTTACTAACACTGCCGGCGTTCAGACCCCACTAAACGTTATTCCCTCATCAAAGTCAAGGAGTATCTCCTTTACAGAACGTCGCTCTCATCACACACACACAAAAAAGCAATTGAAGAAACTCGGTCTCTCGCCAGCTCTCCTGCCTCGTGTACATGTCTTTATAAGTTGTCTCCAACATCCTGTGCCAGTCTTCGTACTGGTCGACCCCTGCCCCTCTTGCTTGGTGCCATGCCCTCGGCCACTGTTCCGCACAGTGCACCGTGGCGTTTGATATAGACAAAATATTTAAGTTTCAGAGACACCGTGCTGTTTGTTTGCTAGTCTTCCTGGCTGATACAATCGTTTGGGATGCCAATATTCATTTTGTGCTGATCCGTAATTTTTCTGAGAATCATTCTGTAACATCTGCACCACTGGGTGTTGAATTGATACATGACAAGGCAGATGTGATCAAGGCACTTTGGGAACAAGCAACAGAATCAGTAGAGAAAGAAGATTATTATGGCCTGGAGAGAATGACGCATCTGTGTTTAACCAGAGGGTCTGGCCGGCTCACTGCACTCAGAGGAAAGGCAAGACGGACATATAACCAGATTGTGACCGGTACCATCAGTATTGGAACTCTGTGTTGGCTGCTGAAGATGAGGACAGAGCACTCATGGTAATGCTCGAGTGCTGTGATGTCAATTCTTGACTCAACTCAACTCGGCTCTGTAACATTTTCTCAGCCTTTGTTATCGTTACTAGCTGTTTTCTTTCATTATATCCACAAAAATCATCTCATCTCTAGCTTAGTCGTGAGTGTATGTGTGTGTGCGTGCGTGCGTGCGTGCGTGCGTGCGTGCGTGCGAATGTTTGTGTGTGTGTGTGAAAATAATTTATGAGTAAACTGTTATAACTGGGTAATTTTTTCAGATTGTGGAAAAAGAGATTGGGAATTAGGGGGGCGGGGGAAGGGGTGGGGTTCGTGGTCTCGATGCATGGTGTTCGCCTCGAGTGTTAGAGGTTCCAAGTTTAATCCCCGGTAAGGGCTGGGATTTTTTCACGTAGACTTGGACTTCTAGTAATTCCCTCTAGTCTCTGGGTAGTGAGATCGGACGCCCGCGTGCATTGTTGCGCATGTAAAAAATCCTTTGACAGTTGGAAATTAAAAAAAATAGTAGCCTAACGGCACTGCCCAGGCAAAAATTTTGAGTTCAAAATCTACCCAAGTTATTTCATGATCCTCGCCTGTGCTACAGAGCCTGTGCACTGTGATCAGCTTCTTCAGATGCAGGCTTTAGTTAGAAAAAAGAACGGAGCACTTATAGGTGTACCATGATGTTAATCTGTTGTTCAAACCTCAAACCTAATACTGTGAGATTACCGTTGTGCTTCAACAGCAAAAATGGCCTACCGTTTAGAATTTGTAAACGCCTAGTGTGCACTTAGACCTTCTACTCGTCCACGAATACCAATTTCAACTATGTCTATCCGAGTGACAGGCGGGCTTTCTAAGTCATTCCTTTACCAACATTTGATCCCGGGTATCAACACAATTCTTGTGCTGAGCATGCCTGTTTGTCAAGAGTGTCAAGCTTATATGGGTCGAGGATTGGCGTGGACCACTTTCAAATGACACAGAGCCGTACATATATTTGTTTCACTGCTTGCAAATGTCTCAGTTTCTTTCTTTTTCACTTCCTCTCGAACTGCTGCAGAGACATAAAATGCTGCTTCTTGTTGTTCTGACCGACTCGACCATAGACACATCGTGCTGTTGTCGAGTTTCTCTGATGTTATCTTTCCATTTGTCCTTGGTCTACCACGTGCTGAACGTCCTTCTCTTTTCAAGTGATGACGTAAACTGCAGTCGGGCTGATTTTTGTGTTGGTCTGCATCTTTTCAATTCCTTCCATTGAGCTTTCTAGTCAATGTTTGTGTTAGATTCAGCATTTCTCTTCTTTTAGTGTATGTCTTTGTATGTCATGACGTCACAAGCATTCTAAGTGGGCAAAACATTTGATCAGCTGTCTTTGTGTGTAATTTATGATTGGCTCCGTGCAGATTTTTTTTCTTATGACCTCATTCATTTATCTCCTCTTGTCGCTCCTGCAGTCCTTCTCCTGCATCTCATTGTCGTGATTACTAACTTTCCTTTTTTTTTTTGTGTGGGTGGTGTTTGGGGGAGGGAGTGGGGGAAGGGGGGGGGGGGTGTGTGAGAAAACATGGCTAGCCCTGGCTTGCACAATTTAATCATGAAAAATGCCTAGGGTTTTTATTTTTATTTAAGTTTCTTCTGCCCCCGCCTCGATAAACAAGATTACAATTTGTTAAGGATATTATGGTAAACTTTCCTAATTTATAACTTCTTCATATTAACTAGGTCACGACAATGACCATTAACAACCAATGGCGAGACGTGCATGTAAAAGCTGTAATCATCGCTTGTGCTGTCCACTGCCAAGGATAAATGTGTTGCCCTACTATTCCTTATTACTGTTCCCCGTGTGGGTCCCGAGGGCCCTATTATAGGAAAAACAAGATCAGACCCACTGCCTACCCAAAAGCATGGCCTAAGTGTGGACTAATTGGGAGCTTCCTTCGAAGCGCATCTGCCTGAGAGGCAAGGAACCAGTAGTCTGCATTCAAATGAGTCAGATCTAAAACAGGACTACAGTCCAAAAGTTGATGAACGACCAGAACTTTCCGCCGGCGTTTACAGCTGGTGAACCCGAATAAGAAGAAGAAGAAGAAGAAGAAGAAGAAGAAGAAGAAGAAGAAGAAGAAGAAGAAGAAGAAGAAGAAGAAGAAGAAGAATATTATTATTACTGCGCACTTTTGTTTTGTTTACACATACGTCACTCACTTTACGCCTCTAACATAGTGAAAAATAACGCTTTCTGCATGCTTTCGGCAAACTTGCAAAAACTGTAACGTGTGAAAACTACCAACTACTAGTACATTGCTACGATGCTAAATGCGCACGCATACTCCTATTAGCGAAGCGGCATATATCACATGGTACCTTCCCCACTGAAATCGATACCTGCTAACGTGTACACAGGCGAACTGATCACTTTTAAAACTTGTCTTTTGTGATTTCCAACTGCCGTGATGTCATAACGCCAGCGTCTTTGTGGTTTCCTGTTTGTACCTGAATCAAGTAGTTAACTTAGAAGACACTGGTGTTTGTGTGGTTGTTTGGATGTAAATTCTCATTTAAAATGCAGTTTTAGATGCTGTAAACTGAGAGTAATTGTTGTAATTGCACAAATGAATACCCTGTTGCATTTACAGGAAAGCAACAATGTCGAAAACAACAGAGATGACGAGGTAGACAACGATTTAACCCCAGCGGACATGGCCGAATATCTCTACGCTACTCAACGTTTTCCAGCGTTCTATGCAGCATTAGAGAGGCTAGTCAACCAGAGTAAGGTGAGTCAAAGGTTAAAGATATCTACACCATGTCATGTCAAAATATTACTGGTACCCATATCTCGCGATGCCAGAATGTTACTAGAGATGACCTAGATTCAAACAGTCAGCATTGCTACTGATACCTACACAATGACATGTCAAAATGTTACTGCTACCCATATCTAGTCATGCCAGAATGTTACTAGAGATGACCTAGTTTCAAGCAGTAAGCATTTCTAATTTAAATCCCTATATTGAACTCTCTGTCATGTAACGCCAAGTTTGTAATAACAGTTTTTATTATATTATGTACATCTTAATATATTCCGAGTGTAAATTCCCTTCATTTATCATACCATGTCAAACAAACAATTAGAATTGTGCTGATTTCTTCAGAATCTGTATGGTGTGGGCTTGTGCCAATGGCCCTCTTGGGTCACACCAAAAAAGAGGCTCTGATAAAGCTGCATCAGGCATAGCAAGTCGGTAGTGGATTGCTTACCGCGACAGAGAATGTAATGAGATATAATCGGGCTGGAAAATAATTAGTGTTCAAACAGAAAAACTAAACTGACATCAGAAGCAGTAAAACAAAACAAGTAGCCGGACAGTTGGCGCCCTACCCCCCTCTTACAGTATGAGATAGGCCCGACCTGCATTTTAAAAAAAAAACATTCCTTACAAATCATCTTCAATCTCAGTATTTGCATGATACAAGGGCCAGACATTTTCACCCACATATGACCAGAAAAGACAATAAGTAACCATGAAAATAAGATGTATCAGAATGGCTGCAAGAGTCACCACAAAAAATAACATCAGGAATGTGGTCATAAGAGAAAAATGTTGCCACAGAAGCAATTATAAATTACATACAACGACAGGAAATCACATGGTTTGCCCACTAAAAAAGAATTTCTTGAGACGCCATACCATACGAGACCTACGACAAAGGGCGTAGAGTACAAGGCAGACCAAGAACAATATGGACAGATAACGTCAGATAAACTCAAGAGCAACACGATCTGTCAATGACAGAGGTGGTTAGAAAGGCAAGAAGCGGAATAATATATCTCCCTTGGCACACGAAACGGTAAAGGAGGAAGTGAAGAAGAAATAGGTTTCAGAGAATACGTGAGTTTAAAGGAGAAGCCACAAATTGGAAATAAAGTACATATAGGAAAATAAGGCTGGTTTATCATTAAATGGACGCTTTCCAACCCGAAAGGTTCATCTCAGTATTCTGTGTTGCTAACAAGGAGGAACGGCTGGTCAAAGGTCAGACGAAACGATCCAGGAAACCTTGTAAGTGATAGAGAATACCCTGCTAGAAGAACACGCGAGTATCTGCGTGTGCGTCTGCGATTGTGTGTGTGTTTGTGTGTCTGCATGTGTGTCTCTGTATGTGTTTGTGTGTTTGCGTGTATGTCTGCGTGTGTGCTTGTTCGTTGTGTGTGTGTGTGTTTATCTCTGTGTGTGTGTCTGCGGGTTTGTATGTCTGCATGTGTGTGTCTGTGTATGTCAGCATGTGTGTGTCTGTGTGTGTGTGTTTGTGTCTGTGCTCATGTGTGTGTGTGTGTGGGTGTGTCTGCGTACATGTATATATGTGGAATGTGTGTGTGTATGTGTGTATGTGAGTGAGTGGGTGTGTGTGTGAACGTAGTGGGTGTCTGCGGCATGTTTATATGCGTGTTTGTGTGTGTGTGTGTGTGTGTGTGTGTGTGTGTATGTGCGCGCTAGTATGTGCATGCATTTAAACACCCATGCTTTTGTGTTTTTTCCTAATATCACAATGTGCTTATTATCATATAAATATAACATGCTTTACTGATTAAATACAACTGCTGTGTGAAAGACGGGTGTTTAGAAGGGCCAGTCTGCGTGCCCAATTTGTGACCCTTTGAGAATTAAGTTCGTTCATTTGTTTTCCATATGAGTAAATTTACATTTATGTTTAATGAACTCAATTAGTTTTCTGACTGTAACTGTACATCTTCTATGACAGATGACACCCGCGGAAGCAGAAATGTACACAAAGGCTGTAGCCCTGGAATATGAAAAACTGCAACTTGAAGAACTTGAAGAGGGAGTCTTAAATGAAAAGCGAATGTATCCCCAGGTAATGAATTTTCTTTCAATTTGTTATTTTATTTGTAACGCCCAAGTCAGATGCATGGGGTAGTAAAAATTTTGTCAAAGAAGTCACGCTGTTTTGATACTTCTATCTGAATCATATGCTTAATGCTTTCATTCCTGTACGGATCAAAACCAGATACTTAAAGGTGACCACTCTTGGTGTATGTCTAAAGTGAGGCACTATATGTAATCTGCCCTAGAGGTCTGCATCATGGTGTCGCGTGCTTAACCCTCTTGACTTGCTTAACAACCGTATGCTTAGTAACACGACAATGACATGTTTATCACTCTCTAAAGGGTTTCTTTGGCTGCTTTGTGGAATGAGGCTTATGGAAAAGGTATTACAGACTACAGATATTTGCTTTAAAATTGCATACAACTCTAATTAATGATTTAGTACATATCACGAAAATCACATCTTCTAGAGGTGCCAAGTTTTTTTTTAGAGACAGTATGCATGTTTCCTGACACTGTTCAGATGTTTATTAAAACTTAATGCAAAGGACCAGGAATGAAAATAGAGTTGCCATAACTTCTGCGACGCTGTGAGTAACTGTAACATCTAACACGGACTTCTCTGATACATTGAGTAACTGTAACATCTAACACTGACTTCTCTGATACATTGAGTAACTGTAACACCTAACATTGACTTCTCTGACACATTGAGTAACTGTAACATCTAACACGGACTTCTCTGATACATTGAGTAACTGTAACATCTAACATTGACTTCCCCGATAATGTGAATAACAGTAACATGTAACACTGACTTCTGAGATAGTGTGAGTAACCATTTTATCTAACATTTATTCTGCGATACTGTGAGTAACAGTAACATCTAACACTGACTTCTGCGATACTGTGAGTAACAGTAAGATCTAACACTGACTTCTGAGATAAGGTGAGTAACCATTTTATCTAACATTTATTCAGCGATACTGTGAGTAACAGTAAGATCTAACACTGACTTCTGAGATAAGGTGAGTAACCATTTTATCTAACATTTATTCAGCGATACTGTGAGTAACAGTAACATCTAACACTGACTTCTCCGATAATGTGAGTAACATTAACAACTAACACTGACTTCTGCGATACTGTGATTAACCGTAACATCTTACACTGACTTCTGCTTTACTGTAAGTAACCGTAACATTTAACACTGACTTCTGCTTTACTGTAAGTAACCGTAACATTTAACACTGACTTCTGCGATACTGTGCTAGCGATAAATTCATATCCCTGTGGATTTTCCCAGATGTTGCAAGATCCTGAGGCGATCGGTCAGGACTCAGATGTGTTCCCGCCATCTAGCCATGATGTCCGTGATAATGAGAAATACGGACCTCGCTATTATTATGGATACCCAACTGGTGAGTTTATTTTGCAGAACCTAATTAAAACAAATAAATAAAAGAAACATTTGGAATAATTCGTTTAAATTGTAGATAATTACTGGCATTTTAAGTGCCAACAGGCTGCAATGGATAAGCAGATACGAGAGAAACAGACACTGCATACAGAAATAAGTTAAATCGGAACAGACCAAAAACCAGGCCAAGATGGTGGTGTAGAGTAAATACCTACAATCCCTTTAGGTTACTAACTGGAAAGAGAAGGTCAGTTACAGAGATAAGTGGACGCCGGTAATATCTGCTGAGCAGAGAGACAGAAAAGGGGTTGGGTTAAAGGACGAGGGCTCGGAATACTCTAGCGGGGGAAAGAAAAACTGGAAATTTATTGTAGAAAA
Source organism: Candidula unifasciata (assembly GCA_905116865.2). Lineage (NCBI taxonomy): Eukaryota > Metazoa > Mollusca > Gastropoda > Stylommatophora > Geomitridae > Candidula > Candidula unifasciata. The sequence goes on from CAJHNH020004112.1 coordinate 705,613, forward strand.
TTACCGCAGACAGTCACCTCAGACATGTTATTAGGACAGAAAACACGATAACAATATACTTGGAAGAGACCCCGCTAGGGCCTATAAATAAAGACACACACAAAAACACGATAACAATTTTGACATATACTCAAGGAGGGCGCGGAAAGGAGGGGAGGGGGGGGGGGTCTGGTCGTATACTCAAGGAGGCAATGGGTCTTGTCATATACTCTCAGGAGGGGGGAGGCTATATGAAAGAGGTTGGAGACCACTGGTTTAGGGCGGCAGCAGCAGCAACAGCAGGAGATATGTAATGAAACATTTGAAATAGTGATTCCTGGGAAACTTGATGGAAAAAGTGCAAAAGTAAAATAAAGTGAGAAATGCTTGCAAGGCGTGGGTCAATTAGAAAATATGAAAATATGGAAAATATGAAGTATATATATATATATATATATATATATATATATATATATATATATATATATATATATATATATATATATATATATATATATATGACATTTTAGAAATCAGGAAAAAGATCCCTGACTATAGTGATAGCATTAAACAGCCGGAGGTTACCATAGTACTAGGGTGAACGTGATAATGATGCATATATTGTTAATATGTGTACTCTAACAATGTGAGAGACGGAATATGGCTGAGAGTGAAAGCTAGCCAAACAGTTTAATGTAGAAGGGATTGACTTCACTGCACTGGGTTTATCCCGTATGGCTTAGTCTCTTTCCACGCAACGTCTAGCCATCGACATAGAGTGTCTCACAAAAAACGAACAGCGTTGCTCCGGCGACGATCCCCAGTGGTCTACGTAAAAATTGTACTTGTGAACCGGCCACGCAACCGTAAAACGAAACTACGACCGCCAGAGCGCGACGCAAACGGCTTGACCGCTTCGCTATCGGAACTCATCAAAAGCAGACAAATCAAATCTTGCGGGATGTCTGGTTGTTGTGGGAGCTGCCAGGGTGTAGAGGCTAGACGCTCGCCTGCGGATCGGAAGGTAGTGGGATCTAGTCCTGACGGTATCAATTTTTTTTTTCAAAATTGACCCTGGCTTTCCGGTCAGTCCAGTCTTAAATGGGTATAAGTATGGTCCTAGCAAGTAAACGCGGTCGATGGGATGCTGACAAACATCACCCATGAGGTGCCTGCCGATAGGTCTCTATAAAATAAAGGTCTAGCCGTGTATGCCCAATACACCTGAAGGCGTGAGAAAAGTCCCTTTACTTTAACCTTTATGTTGTGCAGTCTTTAATATACAATTTAAAAGATCTGAACATCAAGGAAGATTGGCTAATAAACAGCATCTTCTCTCGGAAGCTGAAATAATTTGATCATATCAAGCGCCATGGCGAATTGGGGGAAAATATAATGCATGGTATACCAAGAAAGAGTGGCAGGGGTCGACCAACTCAAAGATGGGCACGGGATATAAGTGATACCTTGAATATGGAAGTACAAGGGGGGGGGGGGGGGGGGGTAACTGGCGAGAGATCGAGTTTCTTTCCGCGATCAAAATGACGTTCTACAAAGGACGTGCTACATGATGATTCTTCAATATATTTTATGTTTAAATTCTGTTTGCCTGATTACGCTGGAATCATCATTCTACCAATATATCTAATACAGATTACATAAGCCCAGAGGAACAAGTAGCAGTACAGCAAACGGTGCAGGACAATGTGGGTGACGTCGATCCTTACGAGTTTTTGGCTGCTTTGTGGAATGAGGCTTATGGAAAAGGTATTACAAGCTACAAATCTTTACTTTAAAACAGCATAAAACTATAATTAATTATTTCATACATATCACGAAAATCACCCATATGTTCTAGGGGTGTCCAGTTTTTAATTTTTTTTTTCAGCGCTATAAGCTCTATATTTCATGTTGTGAGCTGCCAGGACGGTCTAATTTGACAATGTGAACGGCCCTAACTGTGTGTGTTACTTTTGTTGCCGTTGGTTCTTCATCACTATCACTGCAGCCTTTTTTGGTCACAAATTCTCATACCAGTGACGCAATGTCGCCTGCCACGAAAGAGAGCTCCACACTTCGTTCGTGTCGGACCTAGAACCAACGTGCTTAGTGTATAGACGGCGATGGTGAACGAACGCATATCCCACCATCTTTCCAACATAAGACAGCCTGTTGGAACCACCCCGGCATGAATGGGAGCCGGTACGACATCTCAGGCTTGACGAAATGGGGTGTTTTGTGATATGTACCAATGATTTTGTAGCACAGTCTATGTGAAGTTAACATATCCAACATATTTACCAAATACTTATAAGTGTAATAACGATGCCGGAGTTAATTTTAAGTATGTCACTTACAGGTAAAGTGAAAGAATGTCTAATGACAAACAGAAGGTATCGTTTGAGGTGTCTGTTATGACATAAATTACTCTTACTGACAACAAAATTCCTTTTCAGTGTAGTTCACCACTACTGTTGGGGTCTGTCACTCAGCTGTTTCCATACAATTATCGTTAGATATTGAATTCACTTAGAGCAGCCCACTAACCTGAACAATTATATGGACATCGCTGAAACAACTGTTCTACGTTCTCACCAAGGCCCCCCACCCCACCCAATCCACCCTTCCCCCCACCCTTTTCCCTTCCCTTTTTCCCTTCCCTAAAGAAAATAAATGTAGATAAATTACACACTTTGCATGAGGGTACACATATAAGGTCTAACAATTCGTAATGGCAGGCCAACTGTAATTGGATAAAGTCCAATATAAAAAAAAAAAACTTTAACGCTGAACCCTGTTTTGAAATGCTGAATCACACACATATTTGGGTAAAGGTGCTAAATAACAAAATAGGTGACTAGAAAGCTCAAAGGAAGGATGGAAAGATGCGCACAAAAACAAATGAATGTTTATGCCAAAGTCTGTGTCAACGGAGTACTAAATGCAACGTAAAAAGTGACTGGAAAAGTCAACAGACAGGACTAAGGAGCGTCTAAACAACAAAGGTTAACTTGAAATCTCTTTGGTGAAACTTTCCTTTGTAGTTATGCGCGTCGTTTCCACTCCTTTTACTGAGCTGCCTTGTCACATGTTATGTTTTTTACCCCTATTTACGTGTTGATTAGCAGTGTGAACAGACATTGCCCAATAGATGGGGATATACAAAATGAAAACAAAAGGTATGTTGAGCTTTCAAGTAACTAGTACATTTGTAATATAATTAATATTAAATCCAATTTAATTGAACGCTTCGGTTCATCAGGGCAATTTTAAGAAGATCCCCATGTATTGTCGCCGGGGGCTACGGAGTTTGTGCTTTCTGTGACACTCTTGGCAGACGGCTAGCCGTTTTGCCAAGAAAGGCCGAACCGTTGAAATTACACCCAGTGTAATGATGCTGACCCTTTCACCTCGAACCATTAATTTCCACAGACAGTGATCTAAAACTACGAAGTGTCAAACATTCACATATCCTGCATAATTATAAATTGTCATATAAAAATAATAATATTTGATCAGGTTGCTCCTGTGCCCAATATTAATAATATTATTCAGGAAAACAAACATACATTTCCCTGAATAATATAATTAAGATTGTGTTCGGGCAACTAGCTTACTACTCAAACTATTTTATTGCACAAACTAATTGAAATATTAGGGTGCCAGTTGTATGGGTCCAATTAGTCAGTCGTGCTTGGAAAGAAACCTAATTAAGCCAGTACTGGGCGGTTTAAATTCTAACTACTTTAGTAAAATGTTATTGTCTTGTTGACGAGGAATTCCAAGAGAAACCCCAAGGCGAACGTTGACGAGAGAAGCCAAATGTGCTGGACTGGATTCCATCCATGATATAGAGCGACGTTCTGCAAAGGACCTGCTACATGATGGGAAAGTACCGTCCGTCCGCCCCCTTAACAAATCATTTAGTTCAACCAGCATCACCAAAGAGAAGCTTTAGGTTATAATTGTGGGTCTGAACAATTGTGCATTGTTTCGTGGATACTGGAACGTTTGGCTATGTGTTTTGGTGCAGGGATACAGTGGATGCATAAAAGAATGCTTGCCTCTCAGGCAGATGTACTCCGATTTCAAAGGCAGCTCCCAATCAGTCGACTCTTACGACATGCTTATGGGCAGGCAGTGGGTCTATTCTTGTTTTCCCCACAATGGGGCCCTGAAACTCACACAGGGACTAGTGAGGTTCAAAGTCAGTCGAATTTTTTTTAAGTTTTTTTTTTTTTTTTGCAGGCAATGAAGAGGCCCAAGAAATTGTTAAGATGCTGTATGACAGAGTCAGCCAAGACGACAACCCGGACGACATGGGACAGATCAGAGATCTCCTGGGTAGGTAATCTTCTGAATGGAGGACGTGAATAAACTTGGAAACATTACACCAATACACTGACAATGTTTAGAGAAGTGAGATTCATTTGAGAGAGAGAGAGAGAGAGAGAGAGAGAGAGAGAGAGAGAGAGAGAGAGAGAGAGAGAGAAAGAGTTGAGGTTTTGAGGGTTTTAAATAATGGATCAATATATCATGACACACGAGTAGTAGCCCATAAGTGCTCCGTTCGTCTTCTAACTCAAGTCTGAGTCCGAAGAAGCTCAGCATATTGCACAGGCTCGGTAGCACTAACGAGGATCCTGAAATACTGTAGGTAGATTTTTAACTCTAAATTTTGCCCGGGCAGCGCCATTAGGCCTCTCTTTTTGATTTCCAACTGCCAAGGGATTTTTTTACGTGCGCAATGCACACGGGCGTCTGATCTCACTACGCAGAGACCAGGGGGAATTACTAGAAGTCCAAATCCACGTGACAAAATCCCGGAAGATTGAACCCGGAACCTCTAGCACTCAGACGGACACCATGCCTCGAGACCACGCAGCCTCTTTGTGACAATTTAAATGTACAGAGATTTTAGGAAATTAGTCTGCAATAGTCTCATGAACTGTCAGCTCTGGATATAACTGTCGTACAAACAAAAATGTGTCGAGCGTTGTCCATTGCAATGACTCTGCTACGGTGTTACCAGGGCATTGCTGAGGGCTGGGACTGTGGTTTCGCTGATATATAGACGTCCTTCTTAGGACGTAATTTTTGGTTATTTAAAGCCCCACTCTGGCTTTTGCCAGGGGCCGCAATATAGGCAGGCCATCAAAATGGCTAATTGTCTGAACGCGGTTTCTGGGACCTCTCCACGGTGATCCTCATCCGCATGGTGGCACTTTGTGTCATCGGGTGTTTATCGCTTGTGTGATGTCCTGGTGGGGTAGAAAGTCAGTCAGTCAGTCAGTCAACAGGGACCAACAAATTGACTGGAACACGCTGCTTGACAGAACAGTAGTTTTTTTCTCTGTATCAGACTGCGTCCACAGCGTCTTCTATTGCTCATAAAATTGTCAAAGGACATGACGACCGTGACAATCAGCACACGAAATTACTCACTGATGAAGCATTCTGCATGCATTCCAATTTTGTACACGATCTTTTGCCGGCTCGCTTTGTGCATACTATGTTTACCCGAGTGAACAGCCAAAGGTCTTTCGACAAACTTCCATCCTGACGACAATTAGCCAGATGTTCGTGGCTACTGCTGCTGCTTGGATAAATTCAGTTTTTCAAACACTCTTACCATCTCTTGCCATGCTTTCAGCTTTAGCGTCAAAAGCAGACGAATCTCACTTTCTTTCTCCCTGAACTATCTCAAACTCCCCCCCCCCTTCCCCCCACCCCAACACCACCACCCCAGCAAGCAATTCCTTTCACTTTGTTCACTCTTTCTAGGGAACTTTGACTTTCTTGAACCTCACGACTCTCGTGTGGTAACATTCTCACTCAGTCAACATGCATTTGGCTACAATGATGCAGCCAGAAGTAGTTGTCGGTCCTGTTTTCGACACTCGAAACTCGGAGGGAAAGTAAGACCAGTAGTTAACAAGACGACAACGGGCGCCATCAATATGGATACTCTTCGCTGTCTGTTGATTGGGCAGGCGGAGTTAAAATGGGCTTGTCCTGAATACTGTTATGTAAAATCTTCACCTAGATGTTGAATGCTGAATGTTCAATGTTGAATTAAGAAGTCAAGACATCACAGCACTCGGGAAACCCTCATAAGCGCTCCGTCCCCATCTTCAGCAGAAAGCGAAGATTTAAAATTCCGTTGGTACCAATAACTGATTGTATATCCGTCTCGTCCTTCCCCTTAATTTTCGAGCGTCGGCCAGATCCCCTTGTAACTCGTCGTAGTGCCATTCTTCTCAGACCGTAATGTATCTACGCCTCGGCAAACTTTACTCACTGCAAAAAAACTCTCACACAATCCAGCTTGTCATACATCAGTTCACCACCAAGGGCTGCAGAACCGGCCAGTGTATCTGTCTGCTCATTTCCCAACACACCGGCACAACTCGGAGAAAATATCCAAACGATGCTAACTACCCGGGACCTCTGAAGTGATGCTTTACCTAGATTAACCCAGATATTTGGCTACAGCTTTCTTCCTTGGTCCTAGGCCTATAAATTGTGTTAACCACGGATTTCTAATGACGTCTATACTCTATAACCAGCAATATTACACCCATGCTTTGTATGTCTGCTACATTTTCCCAGGCACCCACTTTGTTGCAACGCTTTAAGCCCGCTGAATATAGTCTTCAGTTCTCGCTGTGCCTATTGCCAGTTGCAGGACCTCGAATTTGTAGAAGTGCTGAAACTCCATTTCTTCATTCACAGTCAATTTGTTCTGACTTCAGCAAGAAGTTTGCCTTGCTTTTTTAGATGCAAACCTTAAACACGCTCAGTTCTTTTTCTTAGAATGCATTTGCCCACCTTGGACACTACTCTGTAAAATACAACTTTTGTTAAAACTGAGTGGAACATATTAGGCTGCACGAAAATATATAAAACCAAACGAAAAGTAGACCAGTGAGCCTTACAATGTAACAAAACACAAACGGAAAGTGAACTCTGCTATTACACAAAGTTCATCAGTACATTACACACATTAAACATATACAGACACGAATGCGCGAAATTACTTAACTGACATACATCCGATAGCAGTAACTTTGGCGTGACAACCTTTTTTTTTTTCATAATTATAGTAGACTACAGTGTGTAATTTCATAAGACATCTTTGAAACAACAGTTACCTTGTTACTTCAGTTGAAACTATCACATCCTCCATGAATGACGAGCCTTCCAACTACCAGGGTGAAGAAGTGCAGCCAACCAATTCGGAAACTCCTGTTGCAGCAGAAGTGGAGAAAAAGCTTAAAGAAGAAGATACTAAGACCTCAGACCATTTCACAGCTGTCAAGCAAACAGAGGAGAAACATGACGTCAAGTCAGAGCAGAAAGGTGAACAAGTTAAAGAACCAGCAGGCAACAAAGCAGGTACTTCTTATTTTGCTTCTTCTTATTTTTATTTTTTATTTTTATTGTTCTGGTTGTTCGTCCACTTCCAGACTGTGATCTTGTTCCAGAACTTGACTTTTACATGCACAGCAGTTTTACAGGTCAGGCTTTTCTGTTTGCAGACTGTTGTTTCCTTGCCTCTCGGGCAGATGCACACTAATTTAGAAGGAAAGGCCATGAATTAGTTGCCTTTTATGACACACTTGTTACTGTGTGATCTATCTTTTCCCCCTTATGGGGCTTTGGAACCCACACGGGAAAAACCAGGTACGCATCTACTTAAAATCCATTTTTATTTTTCAAACGAATGGGTTGGGTCAGGAGAAAGATTCTGCATTGATTCTCTACCACTAGTATGGTTAGCCTAATTAAACATGAAACGAAAAGAGGTAGTCGAAAGAAAAGTCCATTAATAATAATCTATAGTTGAATTCTATATACACTACCATTTTTCAAATTAGTTCAGTGAGGTTCTTTTTATGTCAGTGTAGTATATTCTAGTACATACAAACCATCGACTTAATGATCAAAGTCTGAAACAAGTGCTGGAATTTCAATATTTGGGAAGCATCTTTACACACAATGATAAAATAGACAGAGAGATAGAAATGAGGATTCAACAAGAAAACAATATCAAGTGCCAACTTGCTCCAATTTTAAAACACCCTGCTATCCCAGTCGAGACAAAAAGACAAATTACAAATAAAATATTTATACCGACTTTAGGTTACCAGTGTCAGAGTTGGACATTGACAAAAGAACAAGAGATAAAACTGACCACCTGTGAGATGAGATGTTTGAGAATGGCTGTGAAAAAAACCCAGAAGAGAATGAGTGAGAAACGACGTGATCACAAGAATTGTTGGAACAGCACCCATCGTTAAATTTATTTAGAAACAAGAATGAAATGATTTGGCCATCAAATGTGAAAAAGAAAAACCAACGATGCCAGCAGCAAGAGCGTACAACCTGAAAATAGAAACATCAAGAGGCAGGGGAAGACCGAGAAGAAGATGGATTGAATTAGTCTCTGACACCTTGAGACTGCATAACATCACGGCATATCAAGCAAATGTTCGCCCAGGCTGTTGATCGTCTGTTGTACCGCAACGCCGAGCGGCATAAGCAGATATTGACAAACGAAGGAGAAGTATATTGTAAATTTCAACAAATTATAAAGAATTAAAAAAACTATTCTTTAGGAATGCTTCTCGTCTGTGGCCAAGATTGTTTTTGTTGTTAACTGCAGATACAGAAAATAGCTGGCGTTGACACAAAACTGGAAGTGTCTTTTGTGATTAATTGCGTGTGCAAACGCAGATCTGTTGTATTTGCTTTTACCATTGTCGATTAACTGAAATTCTAGGAGCGGGCTGGGTTTTTTTTTTTTTTTTTTTTTTGGGGGGGGGGGGGGGGGGGGGTTTCGCTACTGTTATGATGATGAATTAGGAATCCCCATCACAGCACTCGGGACACCCCCATAAGCGCTCTGTCCCATCTTCAGCAGCAAGAGAAGAGTTTCACTTGCGATAGTACCAGCCACTGTGATTGCATATCCGTCCCTTGAGTGTTGAGCATCGGCCAAATCCCCTGGCATTTCCCCATTGTGCCATTCTCCTCAGACCTTAATAATCTTGTTGTGCTTCCGCAATGTTCACTAGCTCCGAAAGGGCCCTCACAACATCTAGCTTGTCATACATCAGTTCACCACCAAGTGGTGCAGAACCGACCAGTCTATCTGCCTGCTCATTTCCAAACACACGACATGACCTGGAGAAAATAAAGAACGCTCATTATAAGGGACCTCTGAAGTGATGTTTGCCACTCTGCAAGAAGCATGCCTGTCTCCACCTTTCTCAGCATGCTCTGTGAGTCAGTTACAATCACGGCATGTGTGTACACCTGATTCTCAAGCCAGCGGAAGGCAGCAGTGACTGCCTCCACCTCCATTCTCAAACTAGACGTTGTGATATCATTTGCTGCATGTTGTTCCACTAAGCGATGTCCATTTTGTCGTTGCAATGAACACCCATGCACTTCGTCTGCCCCTCAATACAGAGCCAACTGTATAGATAATAACCTGAGTGCGAATTGTCATAAGTTATGTGTTGAACCTCTGACTCTGCAGCACCAGCTGGGAACTCGTGACCTAAAGTGACAAAAACCCCCTACACAAATCGGAAACTTCGTCATTTCGTCATTATTAATAAATGTTCATTTCTTCTATCAATTACATACTGAGTGACAACATATTCATTTAGTCATTATTAATAAATGTTCATTTCTTCTTTCAATTACATACTGAGTGACAACATATTTATTTCATCATTATTAATAAATCTTTATTTCTTCTATCAATTACAGATGGACAGAGGCAGTAAACTTCCTGATCAGCCAGGAAAAGGAAGTGTGAATGGAAGAAAATATAAAAAAGCCGACATTTATAGAAAAAATAATTTTAAGAGTTCATTGAAAAGGTTACACCTGAATGAAAACACCACAGTTATATATGAAAAAAAAAAAAAAAAAAACAACAACTAATATTTAAGCTGAGATAGGCATAATCTAGTCTTCAATTGGCACAGAAAAAATACTAGCTTTTAGAAGAAAAATAAATCATAAAATAAACATCGCTTTTCATTGTCTCAACTGCGTGTATTATGTTTAATGAAAGTAATTCACACCTAACAATGAAAACCATTCAAACATTTCTGTCTAGTATCTATAAACAAAATGGCGAGTGTTGCCATAGAGCTACCAGTATCTTATGTGCTTAATGGCAAGATTCCATAAAACGTAATTATTAATTATGGTAGCAACCTATTTTGAAAATACTGCTAAAATTAAGTGTATGTGAAAAAATGTTGCTAACATCAGAAGGTAACTCCATATGTCATCACTATGTACCGCAGTATCAAGAAAATCAGTTATAGTAAATCACTGCGGTATATTTTAACTTGAAACCCTTACAGCAACCAAATCAGCCACAGATAACAAACATTAGTTAGACTTCACTATAAAATTTGCATAAATAAACACATTTAGTTTGTAAACTAATTTTGATTTCTTCAAACACCTCATGAAGTCCAGAAATTCATGTTTGAAACAAAGAAATGGCAAGTTATTTTATTTCCATTACATTAAAAGAAGAGTTTTCCAGTTGTCTATGTAAAACTTCATGTTGCTATTTAATCTGTTCATGATTTGATATTTCCTATCCTGTTCATATTTCGTTAACATGCTATTCAATTAGCCTGAGACTCTCAGAAAGTTATCTCATTATTAGTGTCAAAAACATACACATACTCAGGAACTGGAGACTCTCTGTCTCTTGATAACCGAACTGCTCATACAAACCCTCCTAAATGTGTGGTACTAAAGTAAATGTTTCACCCAACATAGAGGAAATGTTTGTCGTGGACTCAATTATGCCAAGATTGATTGTCACATCTTTTCGGGAAGATATGAAACATGATCTTTGAACGTTGAAATAAGGAACCCAATAGTTCTTGATTGTCTATTTATGTGGTGTTTCAGACCTAAATAACAAACATATAGGGGATGTTCATGTGGAATTTGTTGCTGACTCGGTTACCTCCAGATTTCATAATTGTATTGTGTTTACTTTATTCAGGAAGATATAAAACATGATCTCTGAACACTGGAAAAGAAAATGTAGGGGGGTTGGGAGATTCAAACAACATCCCCTGTCTATGTATGTGGAATTGAAATATTTCAACCAACATAAACTAAGTGTTGGCTGCGGACTCGATCACGACAGGACAGACTTATCGGCAGTTTCACTTTATTCAGAAAGACATAAAGCAATCTCTGCACATGGAAAGAACCTAATAAGCGTCCATTATGTATTTAATATCGAAGACGTAACTATGTGACTCCACAAGTTGTTACGGATCTTGTACATTGTAAATTCGTTGTAGGCTCAGTTAAACAAAGACTTCAGAGCTATCATCGTGTTTACTTCATTCATGAAGATATGAAACCTGCTTTCGGCAGGTTGAAATAAGGACCCTTAAAACGCACAAATACGTAACGAAGAAGCAGAGACAGTAAAATAACAGCACACATTTGTAGAAAGCAATGTTGACGATCCTCATTATGAAGCTATATCTATTTATATGATGTAACACGGCATTGACAAACTTTCTTTAATCGTGTTGTTGTTTTGCAAGAACATCTAGAGGTAGGTGAAAATATTAACATCTGAATTATAAGCATTCACTTTAGTGAATGTAAAAAATAAATTTGTCAGCGGAGATTTTTAGTATAGCGTGTGCACACTTCATGTGTAGGTTATACCTTCCAGTTACTTAAGACACGAATGAGGCACCATAGTATAGTCCGTAGAGGACGAGTGAAAGCCCAACATTCATGAAAACAATCGTCAAACAAAGTCTATGCTATTACTAAACTTCCGTATCCCCGTATATCTAAGTTAAGGTTCACAGTGTATAATTATCGCTTCACTGTCTCTTAACAACTACATGAAAGTGTAAACAGTTATTAAAAAAACAGCAGACTGTATCAGCAAATTGCAGTTGCATAGTTACTAATAATAATAATAATAATAATAATAATAATAATAATAATAAACACTATAATTCCTAAACTATTCTATACATTCCTTATAATCTTAAAGATAATGTGTCACGTAACAGCCAATTAGTTTTTCATAAGCATGGTCTGTGGAGATGGTGTTTATCTGTCAAAGACTGTTCTGGTCCTTATTTTCGTTGAGACTTTTCAGAAAAGCTTTCAATACAAACTAGGACTTTGGGAGCAGTATGAAAAACATTTTATTAACAAGGCGTTTTAAAACATATGAATTAAACAAGAAATCAAAGCAGTAAATATTGAAGCTTAACAACAATCAAGAAAGACAAGACTGTTCAAACTATAGAATTGGTTATATTATTTGTAATGATAGTGAAATGTCAGTACTTTACACATACCACATGTTTACAGCCTGGGATGTCTGCCATATTCCTGAACTTGTTGCCGTATTACTATTTTGCTCACTAACTTGTAGCTGTGCATTTTGTTGATGGTTTTAACTGATAATATTTGCCACCTTATTGTGATCCACTGTTACTGTATTGTGATTTGTGCGTGTGTACATATTTTACCCCTTACTGTCTGTCCTTCACAAATAAGAATATTTCAAACCACCGTTTTGAGAATTTGAATTCTTCAGCTGAATTTGTGGATTTTAGCCCGAAAGCAACTTGTTAAAATGTATGTATTTGTTACCGAGAAAGGGAAATAGAAGGACAATAGTGAGTTGTTATCCCTCATACAAAGATTTAACGGCGCAAGATCTGCAGAGAAAATTCTACAAACATTTGATTATAGCTGTCATGCAGGGGATAGAAATGTCCAAACTAATGTTTACCCGTAATGAGTTTTAAGACAGAAAAATGTATAATACTCTTTGATGTCAACAGAAAGAGTTAATTGTCTATTCAAAGTTACCCTGATAAGTCACGTGACTATAGTGAACTTCCGGCGATTAGACAAAACTGGATCACAAGACATAAATACCAACATTCTCTACTTACTGTACCATTACACTTAGACTAAAGATAAATCAAGTTGCACGCACGACAAGCAGCTAGAATATCAAGTTCACATTTTTAAGAAACGCAAATAACGAATTTTTAGATAAACCTCTGTCGCTAACGCGAGTTGGACCCCATTAGATGGATTAGCTGGTTCTCAATAGGCTTATGGACTCTGTCATTAGAGTGGTTAGACTTGATGGCCGTAACACCCATTCTGAGGACGCCTTGGTGACTCTAAGAATTGAAATGCATCGGCACTGGTTTGAGGGCACTGTTCTGCACATCAGAAACATGTTACTCGAACCTGTCAGCTGTTGTAGCCCGGTCGCACCGATGTATTTTATACCACATCTTTTGTAGAACGGCGTAAATTACATTGAGGGACGTACTGCACAATCCACTCGTTGGAAAAACTGACACGTAATAGAAATTGACTTTAAAATAATTGTATGTAGTAAAATAGTGTACCACTGTGGTATGCAGTGCTACGGACATATAATAAGATCTAACGGCTTCTCGAAAACAATACTACAGCTCTCAGTAGAGGAGAAGAGGCATACAAAGAAAGACCTGAATAGAGAACTTGACTTAGGTCTTAGCTATGCAGTCATGAAGTTTTTTTGCATCTGATCCTTAAAGGTGGAGGAGTTGATCAGACAGTCAATAGTAACTGATGACCTATCGACACGCAGTGTTAGGGAATGATAATGAGTAAGGTAGAATTTACCCGCCAGTGAAAATTCGGGCGTATGTTACTACACTTATATTTTTATATCCAGAAAGGATAGCAAACAAAACAAGAAGTAGAACTCTGAGCTGTGACCGTCTCATTGACACTAATCACTGTCTACAAACGCAACCATCTCCGTCTTTCTGAGCGCACTCGTGGGGTCACTGAGAAAACATGAGGATATATACAGAGTTACATACAAGGAATGCCCAGTTTAAAAACTATGGTTTGTAATTACCGTGTTTGTTGTTGGACTTTCTTCACTAAAGCGCTTGGTGATCGTGATAACACGCTACCTGTCACACTCCTGGATATTTTTTGGCATGTTTGTGAATCACTATATTTACTGAGTGTTCTTGTTTTCAAGTTACAAAAAAAAAGAGAAATCTACAAAAATATAAACTCCAATATTAAATATAAAACAGAAAATGATGAAATGATCGTTTCGTTATGTTTAACTTTCTCATCTGTGTGCTGTTATCCTTACTGACTGCCATCAACAAAAAACCTTGTAAACGTATTTGTACCTATACTACTTTGAGTTATCGGTTCTGGTGCTGGCTGAGCCGGATTTTTTTTCCAAAATGACCTTAGCCCCTAGGTCGACCCTGCCTTAAATGGGTACTAGGTACAGTCCATGGAAGTAAAGTCAACCTGCGCGATGTTGACTACATCTCTCATCGACTGCTGACTGATCTATACATTATTGGTCTAGCCATATGTGCCCAATATGCCTGAAGGCGTGGGAAAAGGTCCTTTACTTTACTTTACCTGCACTTTCTTGGCCTGTCTCATTCGTGATGAAACACAAGGGAGGTGAATGGTCGCCGACATCAGGGCAGACCAAGAAGATGACGGGGAGATGATATTTTGAGAGATCTTTAAACACTCGGTGTCACAAGCTGGAAAGATAAGGTAACCAGAGAGATGAATGGAGGCGGGTGATATCTGCAGCAATGAACCTTCAAAAGAAAGAAAGAAAGAAGAAGAAGATGAAGAAGAAGAAGAAAAAGAAAAGAAGAAGAAGAAAAGAAGAAGAAGAAGAAGAAGAAGAAGAAGAAGAAGAAGAAGAAGAGGAAGAAGAAGAAAAGGGTGGTGGGTGGTGTTTGGGGGAGGGAGTGAGGGAGGGGGAGGGGGTGTGAAAACATGGCTAGCCCTGGCTTGCACAATTTAATTATGAAAAATGCCTAGGGTTTTTATTTTTCTTTAAGTTTCTTCTGCCCCCGCCTCGATAAACAAGATTACAATTTGTTAAGGATATTATGGTAAGCTTTCCTAATTTATAACTTCTTCATATTAACTAGGTCACGACAATGACCATTAACAACCAATGGTGAGACGTGCATGTAAAAGCTGTAATCATCGCTTGTGCTGTCCACTGCCAAAGATAAATGCGTTGCCTTACTATTCCTTATTACTGTTCCCCGTGTGGGTCCCAAGGGCCCTATTATAGGAAAAACAAGATCAGACCCACTGCCTACCCAAAAGCATGACCTAAGTGTGGACTAATTGGGAGCTTCCTTCGAAGTGCATCTGCCTGAGAGGCAAGGAACCAGTAGTCTGCATTCAAATGAGTCAGATCTGAAACAGGACTACAGTCCAAAAGTTGATGAACGACCAGAACTTTCCGCCGGAGTTTACAGCTGGTGAACCCGAAGAAGGAGAAGAAGAAGAAGAAGAAGACGAAGAAGAAGAAGAAGAAGAAGAAGAAGAAGAAGAAGAAGAAGAAGAAGAAGACGAAGAAGACGAAGAAGAAGAAGAAGAAGAAGAAGAAGAAGAAGAAGAAGAAGAAGAAGAAGAAGAAGAAAAGATGGAGAAGAAGAAGAAGAAGAAGAAGAAGAAGAAGAAGAAGAAGAAGAAGAAGAAGAAGAAGAAGAAGAAGAAGAAGAAGAAGAAGAAGAAGAAGAAGAAGAAGAAGAAGAAGATAAAGAAGAAGAAGAAGAAGAAGAAGAAAAAGAAGAAGAAGAAGAAGAAGAAGAAGAAGAAGAAGACGAAAAAGAAGAAGAAGAAACACGATCACCACCACCTTTCGATAAGTCATGTCCTCAGTAAGACACAGTAAAAACACTTTTTTTCAATGTAAATTACCGTATATTCAGCGCCGTCCACACAGCAAGAAAACGGAGCGGGCGGGCGGAAAAGGGGGGGGGGTGGAGACGTCGCATGTCGACCCAGCCTAAAACTGGTACCAGGATGTATGTCCTGAGGAAGTAAAGACGGCCGGCGTAATGCTAACCACATTACCTACCTAGTGCTGATTGGTCTGTAAAAATATGGGTGCTCTTCCCATATGCTCGATGCGCCTGAAGGCGTGAAATGGTATCTTTACTTTACTTATCATGCGCCCCGTTTTCAGAAGACAAACCGTTTTGTGTGTGTGTGTGTAAATAATCTGTAAGGCGGCCGTGGTGTAGCGGAAAGATGCTCGCCTGCAGGCCTATATTTTATAGACCTATCATTCTGTAGGTAACGTGGTCAACATGACGCCGACCGTCTTTACCTCCCTGGAATTTAACTGGCACCCATTTAAGGCTGAGCCAATCTGGTAGCCACGATCATTTCTGAAGGGAAAAAAAGGTCCGGCTCCGTCAAGACCTAAAGACACGAATCTTTGGATCTGCTGTCGAGAGTATAACCACTACGCCACGGCGGCTCCAAGAAGAAGAAGTGGCAATCCATAAATATCAAAAATGGTCAGCATCAGAACCGGTTGCATTTATTCCCCTTTTTTTTTATGTTTTTTTTTTTTTTTTTATCCTGCTTTGTCCAGAAAGCAATGTCAAACTACTGGATGTAAATTTGCTTGGGAAAATCACAACAGGCAAAAAATGCTAGGATTGATTCTGCCACGTTTAGTAAAGGAGGCTCAACTAACCTTTCATCCCGCTTTAGCTCAACCTGTTAGCCAATCTAAAATATAAATAATGGTCTGTACGCGTATTTGACGCCATAACAATTGGGTCATTGCCACACTACTGCTTCTCCTGTCTTCTCTGACTGTCAGACAATGGAACAACTGGGCCGCTTCATTAAAGACAGAGGTTATAACCAAATACTTAGTGCTCCAGGGACCAGACATCAGTCGGGATAGCAAATGCCAGGCGGAAGATAAGTAATCTTTGCGTAAAACAGACAAGGAAGTTACCAGATCTAACATGTTAACAACACCTTGACATTTTAGGTTGAAGGTGACAATCTACAAAAATAAAAACAAGGGAATTTAGTTCTTTTAGGATCTGAAGTGTTAAGTCTTGCAATGGCAATATAGGTCTAGCCCCATATGCCCAATTCGCCTAAAAACGTGGAAAAGCTTCTTCTTCTTCTTCCTTCTCCTTCTCTTTCAACCTCTCCTTCTCTTTCCTAGCCAACAAGTGTTTACAGGTTTCCTGGTGGAAGACTGTTTACACGCTTGCGACCAGGAAGGAGTATGTGTAGGTGTTATTACATTCGATGTCATTGCACACTGGGCATTGCCAAAGATGCTCAACCCTTCAGTGCAGTAGCCACATCATTGTACTGCTACTAACTGTTTCTATGACAGAAGTTAAAGTTCCCAATGCTAAAGTTATAGACACATAACAAAAACAGAAAATATCCTCGAAATGTAACATGAAAGCTAAAGTAGTTTGACTGACTGACTTTCTACCCCACCAGGACATCACACAAGCGATAAATACCCTATGACACAACATGCCACCATGCGGGTGAGGATCACCGTGGAGAGGCCCCAGAAACCGCGTTCAGCTTTTAGGTCATATTTATGGCCAGGCTATATTGCGGCCCCTGTCAAGAGCCAGAGTAGGGCTTCAAATAACGAAAACATTCGTCATAAAAGGGATGAAAAGTATATTTTTTAAGTAGTTTTCATTTCATCAGGGGTCGTAGCCAAACTCGGTTATTCATACGATGGTCTAGTCATTTACATACCACCGGTTGTAGGTTAAGGTTAACTCCAATGATAAGTTGGTTGGACTAGTCTACCGTGGTCGAGGTTATGGGTGTCCCAGTCTGTTGTTGTCTGGCTTAACGTTTTTATTTCCGAGAAAGAGACGGCCTGTGACATAGGTTTTGTCACTCTCTAGGGGAGTTGTGTGTGAGACCCAGGATCTAAATGTTTTAGAAGTGTTAAAAGCTCTGGCATGGAGAAATATACGACACGCGGTATGAGCGCGACTGAGGAATATTCCCGTGACCTTGTGTGAAAGTCGGATCGCTCGAGTCCGACCTATCAGAGATGAGGTGGTCAGTATGCCGTCCAATAAGAAGCGAGCTAGTGTGTAGCGGTGTGTAAATGGGGGAGACCAGCGTAAAATCTACCCCAAACCACAAACTTTTTTTTCCAAGGGTAAAGTTCAAGGATGTTGGCCCGTCTTCATCCCAGTGGTTTTCCCGGCCCTTGAGAGCATATCCAGTTTCAAGGGGGCTTAATTACAACAAAACTGCTGAATTCGCTTCTTCCTTCTCTGCATTTTCCTGCCCTCATAAAATGTTATTGTCAACCTTGCTGTATGGTGCAGAAACGTGGACAATGAATACACAACTATAAAATCAAGTCGAGTCTCTGGAAATATGGATATACAAAATAGGTGGTATTGTGTAAAAACTGAGGGGTACTGGACGCGTTAGGCGGCCCAAACAGTGTAGTAGTATTGACCTTTCATTCATAATTGCTGAGACGAGTCTACGTCAAAAGGAGTTTCCTCCTTCTGTCAAACGAACTGTAGTTCAGCTACGCCCACTTACACACTAGCTCACTTTACATTCAAATATCGTCAGGCTGGCCGACTTCCTCAAGGTTACAGGGGTGTCCCGGCCCGCTGTACTGTTTTGTTCCAAAACGTGTGTGCGTTGTCTCCACCAGCCGCGGTTATATCGCATGTTCCATAATGTCAGCGCTTTTAATGGTCCCAAAACATTGAGAACTGGCCCTAACACCAAACCCTGCTTTGAGAGTGCAACCTAGGTCCCACGGGTTCTCTTTCTCGGACGGAAAACGTAACTAGAAAACAACAGAGAAACCTTATCCTACAAAACAGTTTACCGGGACAGTCCTGTAACCTTCACCTTCACTACCCTTGACAAGCCCGACCAACGACCAATCAAAACTGAACTAGCGTGTCAGTGGGCGGAGCTCTGCCTGACTTCTTGACCAGTTCCCCATAGGGTTATAGTTACACCGGTCTTCCCACCAAACACCCATATAAACACTAGCTCATTTCTGATTGGTCGACCTTCAGCCTAGCTAACTTCTGAGTGGTTTACCTCGAGTCACGCGACATTTGGTCACTTTCACGGAGGTGTTCCGCAATGCCGTTCACATCAAGTGTTGTATATTTCACCATACGAGAGGTTTTAACACTCCAAAAACCTCGACAACTGGGTCTAACACACAACCCCTTTAAAGAGTCATAAAACGTTTATGTCACAGGCAGACTCTTTCTGGGAATAAAAACGTAAATGCAACACAACAGACCGCCACACTGATAACCTCGCCACGGTAGACTAGTCCAACAAACTTTTCAATGGAACTTGACCTACTTTCCGAGGGAAGACCAATATTTCAATACCCCCCTCCCCACACACACACTTTCCGTTCGGTTTTATATCTTTCCCCGACGTAGCAAGCAATTAACAACATCGGAAAAGCTGATGGTGTCTGTATGTGTCCGTGTATGTGTGGTAAGGTGGTGGGAGAGAGACTAAGGGCTGGCTGTGGGGGATATAGTAAGTCTTTGATTGGTTTTCTTGACATCCTTGGTGTACCTATGATACGAAAGGTTAGTTCGACGTTGCTCTCCCCAATTTACACAATAGCTCACTTCTTGGCCTAGCTCAGTTCTGATTGTTCGACCTCAAGCCACGCAAGGTGACGGTAGTGTTCAGCAATGCCGTTGACGTCGCGTATTGTAAATTTCAGCAAGCCAGCGCTTTAAACACTCCAAAAACATGGAGAAACCTTGTCTCACATACAACCAATTTAGAAAGTGATGAAACCTATGTCACAGGCATTCTCTTTCTCGGAATAAAAACATAACTGTCAGACAATCCAGAAAGCAAACAACAGAGCGGCACACACAAGCACACACGTAACATGCAGGAAAGTAGACCAGCTCAACAAATATGTCAATGGAACGTGACCTTCTTTGTTTGGGGAGACTAAAGTCAAACTAAATGAACGAAATATCACATCACACCCCTCCTGACGTAGACTCATCTTAGCGAATATGAATGAAAGGTCAGTCTACAATGTTTGGGCCGCTAATCACGACCAGAACCAAAAGAGCTTCTGAAAGAAAGAAAAAGAATCCACTGAAATATTTTATCATATATAGATAAATAGCACCTTTTAAAAACGATAAAGGGGGGGGGGGAGGTCCAGCGCATGAGAGGTAGACGATGATACAAGTGGGAGGACAACAAGAGATGGACGAGCAGCAGTCTGAACAACCAAGACAAAAGCCTGTTGAAGATCCTTTATGGCCAACTTTTATTGTGAAGACAGCACCTGACTGACTGTTAGCAGATTTTCTGAGTTTGTTTCCTATGCAATACCAGCATTTTTTACTCACCTCTGTATTCAGTGTTGGTGGATTTTTATCGCGGTAAGGGACGTCGCAGGTCTACCCAGCCTAAAATGGGTACCAGGATGTATGTCCTGGGGAAGTAGAGGCGGCCGGCGTAATGGGCACCACATTATCCACCCAGTGCTGACTGGTCTGTAAAAATATGGGCGCTCTTCCCATATACCTGATACGCCTAAAGGCGTGAAAAGGGATCTTTGCTTTTTTGCTTTATTCAGTGAAATTTGTTCTGTTCCTTTTCAAGGCTCTAACTCTACATTAGTGATTCTATAGTACTACTTATTCAGGTAAATTACTCATATTAAACCAAAAATTCATAATGCAAAAGCGACTATAATTGTGGGGGGGGGGGGGGGGGGGGGGAGTGGGTAGAGGTTGCCCATGTAGGTGTTTTTTTTTTTTCTGGCCATATGCAACGGTGTAGAAGCATTTTTTATTTTTTCAGTTATTACTGTGGTAGACACAAGCACCATTTTTGTTCTAGAATAACGCCCTAACTATAATGTATTGACAGGTATTTGACATGACACTGGAAATTTCTGACAAACTTTCTGCACAGTAAACCTGACAGAACCCACCACAGCCCACTGATAAACTCACGAACCAATTGTTTTTAGTTTACAGCACACATTTATTACGAAAATAACAAGTAAAAACCAGTATATGGACATACCTACTGAACAAAAACGATTGCCTGGCCACAAGCACACACACACACCAGAAAACCAGACACTTCAGGTATCTGGCAAACAAGCATACTGCCAACAGAAGCAGCAGGCAAACCTTCCAGCTCCAGTTGATCAACACATACCAGCTCAGTTTACAGAAACTCCACAAGCAGTGATTTGTGACTCATGAAAACTCACGTGGCAAACTGTGTGTCACACACTGTGCTATACGTTTGGTGTTTACAAATTAAATTGTAATTCAAAGGTATCACTGTACCAATCAGGTGGCAGCTGTAAGCAGCAACATTGTACCAATTGAGTGGCATCTCTATGACAGCAATGTACCACATAATGCGACAACTCTGGCTACACAAAAACCACCAAAAGTGGAAACTTACTGCACTGTACCACATTCAGTAGCAACGTTATAACCAGGTTTTGCAGCAACTCAATAACAAGATAGAACCACCTTATGTGACAACTTTGTGTCAAGCCTGCACTGCGAACACTGTTCAACTCCCACAGGTACCCACATGTTAACTACATACCCTTCCTTTAACCACATATTTTGTGCACATACTATAAATGTTTGCATGAAAGATGACCAAGTGCACTCCATGTGTAGACAAGAAAGAGGCTTCAACTGTTAGGGTGTTCATAAATGCTGTGACACGCACACTGTACCAAGTGCTGAACAGATTACTCTAGTGCTTGCCACAGGACTAAGATGTAGAGACACACAAAACAACAGACTCTCCTGAGCACAAGATATATTCAAACTGACCATTCGGCTCAGGCCACCAAAATCATTAACACCAGATAAGAGATTTCATAGAAGCTAGAAACAAGAAGAGACGAAACTGAACAAGAAAACTAGACTGAAACCAGTCATATAGTTTATTAAAGAGCAACAGAACAGATGGTTTGGTCATCTGTCAAGAATGCACTGATACCAACTGCTACAGATATCCATGCTGGAAAGAAAATAATGAATTCAGAGCAAGGGAAAAAAACCACACAGAAAATGGAATGAAGGCATCAATAACAGCTTAAGAAATAGATAAGACAACAGATTGGTAAGGGCATGTAGAAGTTCCCTACATCTCCCCTAACAATTTAATGACATAACTGAAAGAAGTGACAAAGAAGAATGATCTCCATCTCTGTGTTATGTTTCCACTGACCTATCCATGGACAGAACATGACAAAGTACACAACAAATCCTTTCACAACAGGTGTTGATTTAATTGAAGATGAGCACTGACAGACACAGGCATGTGAACACACACACAGTACTACAATACAGTAGTCCTTCCACTGCATGGAATTAACAGTAAATGACAACAAAACAGTTTGCTTTTCGGGGTATAAACTTACTGTAAACATGCGAGTTTTAGTACATCTATGTTTTATAAATGCTGATGGTTTGCCTGACCACCGTGTGACCTGGCTGATGAAGAATGTACACAATTTCTGGTCCTAGGCACAGCACAGTAGCTGCCTCCAGTCTCACCAACCGCAAAATGCAGAAGCTCAACTAGCAATGGCTCTAGTTGATGGCAGACAGACCAAGTCCCTAACACAGTTAAGCTGCACTGTTAACTGAAGCTGGCTGACTCACCAGCGGTTTATGAGAGAAACTTGATGAGAAACAAAACACATATTTTTTGTAAAGATAAATCCATGTGATAGATTAAACATAAATCAAACACAGAAGCTTTATTTTGATAATTCAGCATAAATAAATATGCTTTCATGATTCAAATAATACAACAAAACATACATGTAATAAACACGTTTATTTAAATGCAATCGTTCCACTCATGAATAGAACACGGCCTACAGATCAAGCATGAACATAATTATTGTGTTGACTGATAACACAGACAGACACTGACAATACACATTTACATGCCATTGCTTCTCCCCTCTGTATTTTCCCTAACTAACTAAAGTAGTTATGATACTACAACACAAGTGTGCCTGAATGTCCCAATTTTCATCAAATAGAACACTGACTGCAAGATGTGTCCACAGTGTACAACCTCAGAGTTGAATAAAAGCAACACACTGGGTCAGTGACAATAAGTAATGTGTGATATCAAACACATATGCATCACAGATGCTAGTGGGACACGTAGGACAAATTCACAGTACTGTATGAAACAGTTTATGGACTAAGGCAAGGACCTGCACAAAATCATGTACTATGTCGCTGCAAAACTCCAGTCACAACGCAAGAACGCAATCAAGACATCTGTTAGGTGTCATGTGCTAAAAGTTACACTTTTCATCCCAAAATGAACACAAACAGCAAGGCTTAATGAGACAGTAGTAAGAATTCAATGACATCGACAATATTTACCGCACAAGTTGAAGAGCTAAGCTCACACAGAAGCTAACTTTGCAAATATCCAATAACATGTACTAACATACTTATCAACAAAGATATCATATTATCTTCTGCATGTTATCAAAAGCATGAAACAAAAAAAATGCGTATGATTATCTCATTACGGCGAGCAAACTTCAATGGCAATCATTCTATTCGAGGGTGAAATCAACCCTTCCAGGGCACCGCTGCCGTTCAAGGCTTTTTTTAAGTTTCAAGGTCCACTACAAACTCTGAATGATATCACCATCACTATCAAAGTGCACAAAGCATCTATCAACTGTCAACTAGCGCCCCAGTCAACATGGACACCAATCAACAAAATTACATCAAATGAAACATTTTGTTTTGTAAACATTTTAAATTGCACGTGAAAAAATATACAGCTGTAGAAAGTTCAGTGTTAGAGAAGTTCTAATGACTGATTAATTTGTCTGTTTATGTTACCAACAAGAGCATGAACCTCGAATATGTCACTGCATCAACAAAGAAATCTCTTGTCTACAACACACATTCTACCATTTCAAATGCACACAACACAAATATGCAAGCAGAACCCAACACAAATTCCATATCTATGTTGACACTTTTAGATAAGCATACACACTTCACATTATGTAACAAAAGAAACAGACTATAGACAAGCTTGCAGTACCTAACACAAGTCCCATGTTGTTTTACTAATCTCACATCTATAAGCATACA
This sequence comes from Candidula unifasciata, assembly GCA_905116865.2. Classification (NCBI taxonomy): domain Eukaryota; kingdom Metazoa; phylum Mollusca; class Gastropoda; order Stylommatophora; family Geomitridae; genus Candidula; species Candidula unifasciata. The sequence continues at coordinate 729,669 of CAJHNH020004112.1, forward strand.
CCTCACATTATGTAACAAAAGAAACAGACTATAGACAAGCTTGCAGTACCCAACACAAGTCCCATGCTGTCTTACTAATCTCACATCTATAAGCACACACCTCATATCATGTTAACAAGAGATACTAGTATCAGGTTTGAACTCTTTCAGTACCATATGACAAAAGGTTAAAGTTATGAGGATGTACTTTGCTGCACCGGGCTTTATCCCATTTGGCTAAGTCTCTCTTCATAGAACAGCTCCTTAGAAACAACAATTGTAATGTTCACGTCAACTTTGCTTTCAATAAGCTATCTGGTTCCAGGAAAACACTCCAAAATGCAATTTTTAGTTAATGTATTAATATCCTAACCTCATAAACATCAGTGCAGGCATTAATAATGCATCTCATAAAACAACTGACTATAGAAAAGTCAGAAATGTGACATTTATGGGGAACTAGACTAAGCCGGAGGTGTCAGTTTAACAGCTTCTCTGAGCAAAAGGGTTAAAGCTCATAAATTTATTAGTTAAAGTTACAGCCTTGGGGGATATAAAAAGTAAAAGTGAAACAAGCTTGCCACTAAAAATGTAACAAAGTTGCTAAAAGTAAAAGCCTCAGGGAAAGGGAAAAAAGCTATGCAGTCACAAAAAAGCTTTCCATTAAAAAAACAAAAGCAACAACAGTGAATGGCTCAATTTCTACTTGATTCAAAGGGGTTTTGCTGAAATACTTCAATGAATACAATTTGTTCTACATCAAAACTAAGAGAAGACCAGTGCTTTTTAAACAAAACAAAAATAAAACAAATGAATTGAACTTTAGATGACACTGATTACTGGCATTTGTATACCCACGAAATAAAGAGAAGCACTTACAAATATATGCTGATGATACCTATTCTATGAAATACTAGAAACTCTGGAGTGCCTATTATAACACAGTAAAATGACAAAATTACTGTATTCAAAATTCTGGACAGAAAGCCACATAATTCCCAATTTTAAATATGACATCTATGAAAGAATGGACAAAGTAACTTTGTTTCCAAATGGTGACTAACTGGGCATGCATGCCTATCATAATGTGGCCCTTCCAAACACACCTCTTTCATACAGTATTTGTATGTTCTATATAAAGCATGTTATATTCATTACAAAAATATATAGTATGTATAGTAAAGAAAATATAAAACCTAGACAGACATATAGTGAAGACAAAATATAAAAGCTACGCAGACAGACAGAGTGTAATGATTCATCATATATCTCCATCACACAGCAGAAATGAGTACACTTAGCCAAGGACTGTTCTTATTGCTAAGTGAATGTTTATTCAGGCTGGTTCACCTCTTGGCACTGGACTTGGGTCTGCTGGAAACTGGAAACAGCTGCTGACTAATTCTATGCAGGAAAGACAATTCCACGTTAAAGATCACATAGCTATCAGTGATAAATTAACTCATTCTAATCTGAAGATATACTGAGGCAACAAAACAAAAGTTAAAATATGTTGCTTAACAACCAGCTCTTTATTTATAAAATAAAAATATCAAAACATTACCAATTAACCTTTAATACATAATAATCTTACACATGAGTACTTTGATGGAAGTCATGCTAAAAGGGATGGATTTACTTGCCAGTTCTGTCATGGAGCTATATTCCATGCATAAGAGCACCATACAAGAGGAGTGTGAGGAAGATTTAGGCAAATTTAACTAGCTTAGCAAGAGAAGTCACCTACCAAATATGTACCAGGTTTTTCCAGTGAGCAGACATAGACACAACACAACTAAATAAGAAAGTTAAAGTGCTTTTTGGACTTTGGTAGAAGACTGTTGGGTTTTCTAAGACGCCATGATACTATGGCAGGATTAAAGCCTTATGGAAACATTAGATGTGTCACTGGTATGTACTGGATATTTCAATCTGTCATAAATGTCCCCAGGTAACTCACTCACACTAGCCACAGCCAACCCACAACTTGAAAAGTTCCTATTTCTTTCCCATCAATACTCTGCTGTGGAGGTTTTATCATATTTTACATACAGTCTGGACAGTCCCTAAATTGAATATACTCAAAATGTAAAAACATACAGGCACAGATTTAAACTAAGTCAAAAAATAACTCAGATGTAAATGTAAAAACTTTTACAATCATGAAAGTTTGTAGAAGAATCACACATATATACAGAAAGAAAGAAAGAAAGAAAGAAAGAAAGAAAGAAAGAAAGAAAGAGAGAGAGAGAGAGAGAGAGAGAGAGAGAGAGAGAGAGAGAGAGAGAGAGAGAGAGAGAGAGAGAGAGAGAGAGAGAGAGAGAGAGAGAGAGAGAGAGAGAGAGAGAGAGAAGAGAGAGAGAGAGAGAGAGAGAGAGAGAGAGAGAGAGAGAGAGAGAGAGAGAGAGAGAGAGAGAGAGAGAGAGAGAGAGAGAGCAGTCTACATGGGGAGAAATCTGTCATTAAGACACAGATACAGGCAGATTAACAATGCATGTATTGTGGCCATATCAGGTACATTCAAAATGAATATGGTGTGGCCATATCAGGTACATTCACAATGAATATTGTGTGTGGCCATATCAGGTACATTCACAATGAATATGGTGTGTGGCCATGTCAGGTATATTGACAATGAATGTAGTGTGGCCATGTCCGGTACTTTCACAATGAATGTAGTGTGGCCATGTCCGGTACTTTCACAATGAATGTAGTGTGGCCATGTCCGGTACTTTCACAATGAATGTAGTGTGGCCATGTCAGGTACTTTCACAATGAATGTAGTGTGGCCATGTCAGGTACTTTCACAATGAATGCAGTGTGGCCATGTCAGGTACTTTCACAATGAATGCAGTGTGGCCATGTCAGGTACTTTCACAATGAATGCAGTGTGGCCATGTCAGGTACTTTCACAATGAATGTAGTGTGGCCATGTCAGGTACTTTCACAATGAATGCAGTGTGGTCGTGTCATAAATGCAGCAATAACAACCTACTAAAGTTTTCATGAGGATCTGAACAGTCGAGAGCTGGGTCAAGTTGTGTGTTTACGTAAGGATGTCACTCTTTTGTAGACAGTCAAAATCATCCACTTGCAACAAAAGAAAATGTCACATTTACACGGGACTATAAAGAATATGATCACTAGGAACATCAAATCAGTGAAATGACTAATGATTACACTGGTCATCCAAGTGTTTTATACTAAAGTTATTTTCAATACACATTTTCTTAATGTAAATAAGTGGCTATGTTGGCATGTTCACATTGAACATGGTGCCGCCGTGTCGGGCACATTCATTATTGAATGTAGCCAATCTGCCAGTTAAATTGATGAATGTAACTTTTTCACTAATATAACAGAAACAAATGCACACCATTAGTTATGATGAGGATAGGTTAAACTATCTGTTATAATGTGGATAAGTATGTTGCCCTCGGTAAATGCAGTTTCTTAGCCTACAACCATCATTCACGCTTGGAAAGAATTCACAAAATTCAAATGTCACTGAATTCACTTTAAACGAGTCAACCTACCTCAAGGCTTTCAATACATACACAAAGCTTGCATGTCAAACGACCAGATAACAAACAAAACGTGGCACAGAGGTTCTACAGAGTGCTCTAGCAATGGTTTCCTTAACTCTTTCCCTGCCAGCCAGTGCCAAGTTTAACCCTTCATCCTTCAATGATCTAGTTTAAAACAGCCAATGTATGGAAACAGTCTGAAACAGTTAAAAACAATATTAGTGGACACAGGTTGGCACCTATTTTTCCAGACAACAGATATGGGAAACGCAGCTCAGGATGATAGTTGCTCTAAAGCATGCTCGCTGAGTGCAATATCACGGCATGCCAGATGCTTGCCTTGCTCATTATGGAAAGTATGAATACACCATCATCTAGCAGCTTATGCAAAACTTTCCTCCAGGTTCTCCTTTTGAAATTTCTATCATAAGCCAGATGCCCTGTCACTGATCTCATCATATCACTTATTACATTTAAATTTGTCTTCGGTTGAGGTTCGAACTACACTACAGATATGCTCCATACCTACGCCAGTGGAAATCACATATAATGTCCTTCCCTGTCCCAGTGGAAATCACATATAATGTCCTTCCCTGTCCCAGTGGAAATCACATATAATGTCCTTCCCTGTCCCAGTGGAAATCACATATAATGTCCTTCCCTGTCCCAGTGGAAATCACATATAATGTCCTTCCCTGTCCCAGTGGAAATCACATATAATGTCCTTCCCTGTCCCAGTGGAAATCACATATAATGTCCTTCCCTGTCCCAAAGTTATTTAATGTTAAATCCTTTTTTACTGTATTCCTTCTTCCTCTTCATTTCCCATGAAAAACGTGTTTCATAATCATCTTCACACCAAAGTTTTTCACAAACTATAAACGTTTTTCTCAATTTTACCTTCCACTGTAATTATTCTTTCTTCTTCTTTTGTCAAAATCTGCTTGTGCTGCTAGGCGTCGCAGTCTATCAGATGATCGGCAACCGAGCCAGGGCGCGCTCAGTCGCTTCATATGCCGTGATGTTATGAAGTCTCAAGTTGTCCGTGACTCCTTCAATCCATCTTCTTCTTGGTCTTCCCCTGCCTCTTAGTGTTTTAATTTTCATGTTGTATGCTCTTGATGCTGGCATCGTTGGTTCCATTCTCATTAGGTGAACAAACCATTTCATTCTTTGCTTCTCAATAAATTTAACGATAGGTATGGTTCCAATAGTTCTTTAATCACATCGTTTCTCACTCGATCTCTTCTGGTTTTATTCGCAGCCATTCTCAAACATCTCATTTCACAGGTGGTTAGTCTTCTCTCTAATTATTCTTTAATACTGATAAATATAAGTTTATTTTTTTTCTATACAGATCTCGAAGACTTGCATTATTTGGTTCTAAATTTATTTCAGTCCTAAAGTAAGATCTATGGCCATGAATGAGTAAAAGTTCCCCTTGTGATTTACAGTGCCAAAGTCTGATTGAACACAATAAAGATTAAATGTGTGTGTTGTGTGTGTGTGTGTAGCTGGCTGTGTGGTTGCAAAGTCAGGCCCTTATGCGTGAGACCTGAGCTCAACCTCCAGGAAAGGTGTTTTCTGTCGGGAGCAAAAATAAACATCCTAACCTTCAGTCGGTGGCAACAGCACTAGCTAAGCAGCCCTAAATTGCTCAGGCCAGCTCCCCCATTCTCCATTTACTCTTCTTCTTCACTTCCTCTTTTACCGCTGTGGGTGTCGAGGGAGATATATGGTTCTGTTTCTAGCTCTTCTGGCCGCCTCGACCATAGGCACATTTTATTGTTTTTCACCCTACAGAAGTTTTCCTTCCATGCGTTTATTGCACACAATCTGAGGTATAGCATCCACCTTCCATGCGTTTATTGCACACAATCTGAGGTATAGCATCCACCTTCCATGCGTTTATTGCACACAATCTGAGGTATAGCATCCACCTTCCATGCGTTTATTGCACACAATCTGAGGTATAGCATCCACCTTCCATGCGTTTATTGCACACAATCTGAGGTATAGCATCCACCACGAGTGCTGGAGGTCATGGGTTCAAACTCAGGTGAAGGCGAGGATTATTTTTATGTGGACTTCTAGTAATTTCCCCTGGTCTTTGGGTAGACGGATGCCCGTGTGTATTGTTGTGCACAAAAATAAAAAATCCCCTGGCAGTTGGAAATTGAAAAGAGCAGCCTAACTGCATTGCCTGGGCAAAATTTTTAGTTTAAAATCGACCTTAAGTATTTCAGGATCCTCGTCGGTGCAACAGAGTTCACGCACGGTGCATTTATGGGTTACACCCATGTGCCATGATGTTAATCACTCGACCAAACTAAATCTGTGCAAAGCAATTAATTAAGGCCATTATTGAAACCTTTAGTAAATATAAATGCAAAGATGTAAAATTTAAAACAAGAGTATCTGGATACTTTTTTCTAATATGAAACATTGAATTCTTGATTAAAACAATATTTTGCAATTTTATATACGCATGTCATTAAAATGCTTTAAGGACAGTTATTTCTTAAATTGTCAATGTGTTCCAATTAATATCGCTGAAACAACAAATGCCTGCAGATACCAGTGAAATGTCATCGACATCAAACTCCTTCTTGTGTGTTTGACTGACATACATTTTTGGTCAAACCACTGGCCATGTCAACATCCCATAAATAAAAGTGTGTCTACAAATAAAAACATTTCCATAACAAATAGTTTCGAACTCAGTATGTCAAATGTCCTGATCTGCAGTCTGTGCATTTATCTCAGAGGTATTATCTCTCTATATTCTCACACACCCCACACCCTCTTTCAAAAATGCAGTTCAAAGGACACTAATTGCATTATTCTTTTTTTTCTTCTTTGCAATCACCAGCTGTAAACTCTGGCTAAAAAGTTCTGGTTGTTCATCCACTTAAGGATCTGGTTTTCTTCCTGAACTGCAGTTTTGCATGCAAATCTTTTTTTTTATATATCTGATTTCATGCAGACTGAGTTCCTGGCCTCTCAGGCAGATGGACTCCGACTTTAAAGGGTCCACCCCTGATTACTCTACTTTTAGAACAAGCTAATGGGAGGCAGGTGGGGGGGGGGGGGGGGAAGCAGTGAGCCCACACCCTTTCCCTTCCCATTGGGGCCCTGGAACCTGCATGGGGATAAGTGCTCTCTATATCTGCACTAAACTTACATTCACATATGACATAGTTACGTACAGACACAAAATGGTATCTTATATGCACCATAATTCGCATAATATTCATTAGTCACAAAAGACATAATACCTTTTATACAGAAAACATAATTAAAATTCACATACAAAATAATACACAGTATATATCTTACATTAACCAGGAACTGAATATCTTACATTCACACACTACATAATACCTTATATTCACAAAAAACATACATAACATTCAAATACAACATAATATTCCATACTCAGGCAGAATATATCTTACACTGACCATAAAAATATTTTATATTCACACAACACAATATCTTTCATTCACAGAAAATATATCTTATATTAACACAACATAATATCATACATTCATAAAGCATAATATTGTTGAATTACACACAACAAAATACTTTTCATTGGCACTGAATATGTGTTACATTCACACAAAATAATATCTTACACTTACACCTAAGAAAATATTTTACATTCACACAGAATATATTTTACATTCACACATACCATACATTTCTAGTCACATACAACATATCTTACATTCACACACAATATATCTTACACAATATTTATAACATACACACAGTATAATTTTTTTCCTTCATACCGAATATAACTGAACATTTACACACAACACAATATCTTACGTCCACACAAAATGACCATTACTGCAGCATTTCACACACATGTATGAACAAACGCACACACAACATAGATGATAACTGCGGTACATCCACTTGTCTAACTGGACTACAACCAGGACTGATGTGTCTTGTCTGCACCGAGAGTGATTTCCCTGGACGTGAAGCAACTGCTGTGCCACATTGGTGATTTCAATGAGTGGTGGGAAGAAACGGTGAAAAATACAGACCAGGGGATCGTAGAAGAAGGACATTTGTTTTCGTTCACACCAGGTTGTATTCTTTCAAGTTGAGTTGCAGAATTGTGTCTTTCACTGCTGCAAACACGAACCTTATATTCTCAGTATCTGAAAGGAACAAAAACAGAAACTGTTCTGAGAACTGAATTTTATTTTATTTTATTTAGTTTTTCTCCCCTCACGCTTGCAGTTTGTAGGATTAACAACTCAAGAAAATAAAACATGTTTTTTATTTCTTCTTCTTCTCTTCCACTTTGTACCTCAGTGAAGTGTCGGAGGAGATGTAACTTTTGTTGATGAGCTCTGTCAAGAGCACTATTAAGATTGATGTTCATTTTTGTGAGGCTGTTCTTAATGCCATCACCGCATCTTTTTCCGAGGTCTTCCACTTGCTCTATACTCATTGTAACGTTTCAGTGTGGATCATTGTGGTAGACAGAACCAGGGCCTTCTTGTTAGGTGTCCAAACCACTTCATTTGTTATTCTGTTATGACCTGTAAGACTGGCTTTATTCCTAACATTTGTCTGATTTCACAATTTTGGATTCTGTCTTTCTTTTAACTCTTTGAGGTCCAAGCAACGGTGTGAGCATTGTTTGAGAAGTTCAGTTTTGCCCAAACAACGCTGTCATCGTCGATCATGTGTCCCGTACATTTTGCTTCGCACACGCCCCTGCATTAGTTTCTAATGTTTGGTGGTGCGATTAAACTATTCAGGGAAAGTCACTCTGCCGAAAGCCGTTTCGTTTCATTTCCTAGCCTAAACCACACGTGCGAAATTTAATAGGATTAACAGCAACATTTTTTTTCAACAGTGCATTTAATAAGTTCGTTTTCGAGTGCCATGAATACCAATGTTCCAACCACAAGTACAGGTCGCAAAATGCGTCTTTATGTGGCCGAAGCTCTGAAATTGTTTCAGTCAGATGTTTATAATTCTGATAATGATAATGAAAATTTAAATTTTTCTGAAAGTGATTCGGACGGGGCATTTTCACCAGTGAAGCTGAGCAATCAGCTGTTCTAAATACAGCGATTCTGACGAGTTTATTACACAGACAATGCCCTATTGCTACCGTATTTATGGTGTAAGAGAAGGAAAGTCTCTAAACAAAGAGATTGTACTATACTATGGCTAAGCTGCATTGAAATCATCACAGTTAAAGTCTGTATATAACAGTAAAAAGTAAATAGTAAATAGCGTGTGTCATGGCTATTCTTTCTCTGAAATTTTTCTCAGCACTCTGTGAGAACTAAGGGCTCCTGAGTGTTAAACTAACCTAGAAACTTATCATAACTTTGGAATTTGTTAGGAAATTGAACAAACTTTGAAGTTATGTTCTCAAATTTGGATATTCACTATTTGTGTGGCTGCAAAATCATGGTAAGTGAAGAATTTGTAAAATGTTGTCAAATTAACAGCTGCTGAATTCTTCTTTCCTACTAACTATAAAAAAATTAAACATACTTATCTTCAGATTCAAAATGTACATTCATTTCTCTTTAAAAATGTATACCTAAATGTATACTTTTATTAGGATTAGAAGTATATTACATTCTCTATTGCCTTTCTTGTACACCCATCCCTCTGCCATTTTTGTAAAGGAAAATTTATGTAGGCTAAATCTGTCAAAATTCATGGGCCTGAAAGAGTTAAACTCCTGCAGCTCTTCTAAGGCTTTTATCTCTGTTGTCACAATGTTACGTTCATTAGAGGATGTAAGTGTCCACATCTGGCACTGAAAGCAAATCCCCAAAACTCTGTTCGACTGCTGTACAGTCATGTAGTAAACAAGGAATCATGTGTGTATTTAGCAAGGATGGATTTAAGAGAAGAAGAGAATGGCAAGCGTGTACTTAGTGTGTTACAGGAAAAGTTAGCATCTACACTTTAAGGCATTTGCTGCATGAGACTTAGCATCACTGAGGATGCCCGCTGTGCTATAATGACTCTTGAATCAGTACTCAGTCACATAGCACTATACAGGAAGAGATCTGTAATCTATGCCATAAATACAATAATATAGAGCAAAATCTGTTGGAGTGTAGGAACTATTAAAACCAAAAGAAACCATTAACCGACTATGAATCTCTGTAAATTACCTATGACGATTGAAAACTAGTTGCACATAAACAGCCCGAGAGCTGCGTGGTGTGGTCAGAAAATGTATTACGAGGACTCAAATCCATACATAGAAGGGTGAAGAATGCCCCTGTCTTCCTTGAAGACGTTTTCTCTCAAGATAAAATCGAGAATAAACAACAATGAACAACTGGAACTTTCCACCGGAGTTAACAGCCGGTGAATGCCAAGAAGGAGAAGAAAGAAAGAAACTCTCAAAAATAACTGGTTACCACTTTAAGAACGAGTAATTAGCATTTATGAGAAGGCAAAAACTGTGACAACAGGAAAAGCGGAGGGGAAGAGTGGCTATGGAAGACCAAGAGATGATAGTCTGTCATCATGATATAGAGGAACATTTGTATTAACCCTCTCACTCTGGGATGCAGCAAACCTGGCATCTGTCTGTGCAATGCCATAGAAACAACATAACTGGCACTGTTGCACTGGCGAGTCCCCAAGAGGTATAATTAACAGGTACTTGTTGTTGTAAAGACAGTGCTTAGAAGGTCTAGATATAATATTTACTTAACAAACAACAAGAAAAAGCTTTCTCCATGTGGGTTTGGGTCTCTCTCTCTCTCTCTTTCTTCTCCAACTATCTCTTTCCCACTTTATGTACGTGTGTATGTGTGCATGCGTGAGTGCGTGTGTGTGTGTATGGATAAATCTACTTCCCCTAAACAAGCACACACAAAAAGTCAACTGATTAGGGATGCTTCCTTCGAAGTCAAGAGTGCATCTGCCTGAGGAGAAACACCAAGCCTGCATAACTCAGGTTCCAGAACAAGACTAATGACCAACTTATGTTTTTCATTTGTTTCTTGAAGGACTGACTCGATCTATGTTTCTCTGCCCATGGTATTCTTTACCCAGAAAGTACATTTCTGCTGCAGTCAGATATTTCTCTATCTACATACTGTCCATGTTTTATATGCGTACAGCAGCATAGGTTCTTCTTCTTCTTCACGATTACTGGCTGTTGATTCAGTACAAAGTTTGAGTTGCTGGTCTACTTCTGGACCTTGGTCTTGTTCCAGGACTTGCGTTCTGTGTAACAGTAAAGATCCTTTTTTACGCCGTAGGCGCATGGGGCATATGGGAAGAGCACCCATATTTTTTTTTTGCAAATATATTTTCTGGCTTATTTGTATTCAGACTGTTAGTTCTTTGCTTTTCCGACAGATGCACTCCAACTTCAAAGGAAACAACCATAATTAGTCCACTTTTATGACGTGGGGGGTGACTATCCCTTTTTTAATTCTCTAGCTGTGCTTGCTTCTTTCTTTGGTTTAATTCTACAAACATTTTTAGGATGAATTCTCTAGCTGTGCTTGCTTCTTTCTTTGGACCTGAAACAAATCAAGAAAAGATTTCCCAGTCTGTATTACATCAAGCTACATACTAAATGTTCATCTATAGGTACAGAAGGCTTTTTCCAGCAGACATGAATTAAATTATCTACAGCAGTGTTTTTCCACCCCCTACAACCCCCCCCCCACCCCCCCCCCCCCTCCCAAAAACTAAAGAAAGTTCTCTAATCCACATGGTCACTTTATAAAGTACAGCAAATTAAAGGTAACCAGAGGACTGTTACCCCTTTTATATATTAACAGCACACCCCAATGCTGACTCTCCTTTTTTTTTTAAAAAGACTGAACATTATTTCTCCAATTACTGTAAGCCTCTTGCACAAGCTACACATTATTTATCCAATTACTTAAGCCTCCTGCACAGGCTACATATTATTTATCCAATTACTCAAGCCCCCTGCACAGGCTACACATTATTTCTCTAATTATTCAAGCCCCCTGCACAGGCTACACATTATTTCTCTAATTACTCAAGCTCCCTGCACAGGCTACACATTATTTCTCTAATTACTCAAGCCCCCTGCACAGGCTACACATTATTTCTCTAATTACTCAAGCCCCCTGCACAGGCTACACATTATTTCTCTAATTACTCAAGCTCCCTGCACAGGCTACACATTATTTCTCTAATTACTCAAGCCTCCTGCACAGGCTACATATTATTTCTCTAATTACTCAAGCCCCTTGCACAGGCTACACATTATTTCTCCAATTACTGTAGGCCCCTTGCACAGACTACACATTATTTCTCCAAAAAAATGTGGGATATCAGTCATGGTTTAAAATTTGCTGCAAATGGTTCACTTCATAGTTGTACCATTCCAGTGCCTATAAAATGTCTATCATGTCCTATGTGAAAAATCAAACAGACAACACTTCCAGCAAATCAATTCAAATTTTCATTAAAGTTTAAAAGCCCTGGTTTACATCTTCCATGTTAAGACATGGTCTGTAATGCACATCTATTTGCTGCCACTGAAGAACTGTTTGCTAGTTTTATCCCACAGGTCCTTGATCCTTTAACCCTGACACACCAGTATTTCAGCACTGACATTCATTACAATTTGGTAATTAGCCAATATTCCAGCAATAAAGCTTCTGACAAGTCCCCACTGGAGGTTGACTGTTCTCGAGGCATGGCGTCCACCTCGAGTGCTGGAGGTCCCAAGTTCTCGCCCCAATAAAGGCTAGAATTTTGTTCACTTGGACTTCTAGTAATTTCACCTGGTCTCTGGGTAGTAAGATCGGACGCCTGTGTGTATTGTTGCACACGTTAAAAAAATCCCTTGGAAGTTGGAAATGAAAAGAGTAGCCTAAATGTGCTGCCCAGGCAAAATTTTGAGTTAAAAATCTTCCTAAAGTACTTCAGGATCCTTGCCGGTGCTACAGAGTTCATGCATTGCGCTGAGATAGAATGGAACACTTACGGGTTACTACCCTTTTCTCATGGTGTTAATCCGTTTTATAAACCAAACCAAACCAGTCCCCAGTTTGCTTTTGGTACTGTTTGCACCTGCACTTGTTCAGTGTTCAGAAAAATCAGATATTATATTTACTAAATATAGCATTTAGGTGGGGTTTTGTATTTAAAATTGCTGTTTTTGTTGTTGTTGTTTTGTTTAGTCATTGTGACTTCATCATTTGCCTCTAGTGATCACATAGCACCAGGGTGACGGTAAAAGGCATTGTATAAATGTTAGGCTCAAGGAAAAGTAATCCTTTCATTTTCCATTCCATTTGTTTTTATGAATTACTTCCCTTCACATTTATATTTATATATACACACACTCACACACACACATATATATATATATATATATAATTCATGTATACAAATAAATTGGTTTTACTGTTTTAGTGACCTGTGTAAAACTTTTTTTTTTGGTCAAAGTTATTTTTTCAGGATTCTTGAATTCTGGAGCTTTTTCCCAAGGGTTTCCAAGAGGAAGCATTAATAATAGTGTTTTGCCTATGTGTCTGCAGAAATGTTCAAGCAAAAACAAAGATGTGTCAGTTGGATACGCAAAACTTGTAGCTTATGTCTGTATTTATCAGCTTGCTGATAATAATTTTCGGTACACCTCACGTTTTCAGGCCCAGCAAGAGAGTGACTTCCCTTCCCATTCATGAATCACTGTGTTGCACAGTTTACGCTATGTTGTGGGGGTGACCGGCCAACAACACGTAGCATTTTTACTAGTTTTCACCAGCCGGCAAGATTGCATGTTCTATATTACAGGATGTGAGCGCTTTTAACGGTCCTGAAACATGCAGACCTGGCCGTAACCCCAACACCTCCCCCCCCCCCCCCCCCCTACATCCCATGAGAGTGTGCAGCCTACATTCCACAACTGCATGCAGCCTAGGTCGCATGACTATATGCAGTGTAGAGTGATAACCCCGCAACATAGGACAAGCAGTGCCGACTCCGCAATATATAAATAGGGAAGAGAAGTCACTCTCTTTCTGGGTTCGAAAACATGAGTTGTAATTAGTTTTCTTTGAAATGTAGCTAACACTGAATGCATTCAGGTTTTTTAATTTGACTGAACCAGATATAATATTAGATATATACAAATGGGAGATTACAGCGCTTCTGTCATCAAGCCAGAAAAAAATCATCATCAAAATTTGCCCTGTCAGGTGGCATTGGTGATTATGCTTCTCTCTAAACTGCAGTCTCTTAAATAGCAAATATCAGTTTGTGTCCTGACAAACCTTCATGTTAGAGACAAAAGGTTAGCTACAATCTTCCCTGTCTCTCCCCCCCCCCCCCCCCCCCAGATCTTTCAAGTGGTCACAACATGTTCAAGTTTTCTTCTTCTTATAACATGTCCACAAAATTATTACTGTCTCTTCCTGGTATTTCTGGGAAGCTGTCTTCGAGCCCTCACCTCTTTCAAAACACCTGGATTGCTCTTTCTGGCTCTCAAGGAAATTCAAGGAATGGAAATTAAATCAAATTAAAATGGAAATCAAAGTCAGAAATACTCACCATCAAATTCAGGAAAATAGTCTACAAGATGTGAATGCATAATCTTTTCCTCTAAAAGGTCTTTCTTGTTGAGAAAAAGAATGACTGACGAGTTCTGAAACCACGGATAAGTGATTATCGTTCGAAACAAGGCCTTGGATTCCTCCATTCGGTTCTGTAAAGAAATGTAAAACATACAATTTAACACTACTTCTTTTATCAAAACTATAAAGAATAGTGCAGGCTCAGATACTGCAGATAAATCAGAAAAGAAACATAGAACATAACAAACAAGGTGCCAATCAAAGTCATGAATTTACTAATACCAGAGTAGTTGAAATTTCGGTCCAAGAACTTATGGACTAAATTATTCAATGTGCACTGAGGATAGTCTGTTGACTAACAGGTACAATGTGTTTCTGAAAGCCAAGTTGGTGTTGAATTTTCCCATAAGCCGAAATAGTAGAGGTTACACGGTCTCAGCACGAGTCAGCTAATACACAGTGAATAAACTCCATTTAATAATTTACTGCTTCACTCTGTTCGTGTTTATTCTTTTAACCCTTTATATATTTTTAATATTTTAGAAAAACAAATTACAATGTTGATAAATAAATGTTGAAACTTTAATAAATTACCTTATAATTAAGGATACAACATTTAGTTTTAGAACTATACAATTTAAACCATATAATTTGGAGTTACATATTTAGTCTGAGGCAGCTGTTACCTTACAAATGCGCATCATAATTTCTTGCTTTGCATTTCTTGGCAATGAAAACTGCTACCTGAATAGGTAGACTGATCTGGTTTTTTAATTCTTTTTGTCTCCAGCATGTCATCGGCTCTGACCTGCTATTGATATTTTCAATATATTTTACTCTTCATAATTAAATGTTGACCAACTGTTAATTTGCTGAACCCTCTACTGAATATTCTGACACTAGTTATAAATACATCAATACCATATCATGTAGCAAGTCCTTCGCAGACGGTTGTCCTCATTGTGGTCTGCCTGAGAGAAACTTGGTCTCTTGCCAGCTCTTCCCCCTCATGCATTTCATATTCAAAGAGTCACCTATATCCTGTGCCCCTCTTCATGCTGGTCAGCCCCTGCCCCTCCTTCCTTATGCCGTGCCTTCTGCTATTATTTTTTCAAATCCGCCATGGCACCTGATATGACCAAAATATTTCAGTTTCTGTGACAAAATGCTGTTGATGAGCCGATCTTCCTTGATGTTCAGATATTTTTAAATGTCAGTATTTCTTCTCTGCTTTGTTCATAGTACTCTGAGAATCTTTCTATAGGATTTCAGCACTAAAATACATATTTTCTTTTTGAGGACTGGGATTTAGTTCATGACTCACATCCGTTTGTTGCTACAGGGAAGATGCAGGCTCTCAAAATTTTAATATTTATTTCCTTGCTGGTTCTTAAGCACAGACTTTTAATGCTGTTTAACAATACCATATCATAAAGTGTTATATCCTGAGATTAAACATCATCTATACATTATCTTCATGACACTGCTGACACATAAAGCAATCACATATGATCTCCCTTGCTGCTGGTTGGCTGCTTTTCAGTCTATGGTTCCCAGTGTCATTTATATTCCTTCATTTCCCTTTCTACTGTCCTTCTCCAGGTTTTATTAGGTCATTTATGCTTCATTTTTACATCTACCGTCAATCATCAAACAACATACTTTATGATAAAAGAAATTGTTGAATGTCGCAATCAAACTATTACTTATCAATCACATTACATGAAACTACAAATTCTACTCATTTAGCTCTTTTGATAGATTAGTTTCTACTTACAAATTACAGCAAAACCAGTTGATATTTCATAAATAAAACCACAATACAAAATGTACGTAGTTATCTTACTGTAACTTTATTATACTTTCACATTTTAAAATATTACTACCATATGTACCTCTGCCAATGTTCGCTGTCATGATCTGCCATCTTATATGATTACCTATCTCAGATCAGGACTGTGTTCTTTTTATACTTATTGTCAAAGCCATTCCTCTCTTTCTTTTCATCTTGCTCTTTACTCATCATGCTTTCAAACTTTCATGCAGATTTCCTTTTAATTTCTCTTCATAATCTGACCATAAATACTTCTTTAAAAAATTCTTAAATAAATGTTTTCATGCGTCTCTTGAAGGACTACCGCATCCTTCAAATATAGAATCCTAGCATTACATTCCCAAGATAATAAGTTAGAATATGAACAACTCTCGCCTGCAGAATTAAAGGTTGTGGGCTCAAATCCAAATAAAGCCAGATTTTTTTTTTAATGATCTTGGCTCTCAGATTTAAATGAATATCAGTTTTAGTCCTTGAAAGTAAAAGGACGACAGCAGCCACCAAATTCTGACAGATCTAAAAAACATATAGTATGGTATGCACATAATATGTGCTTTACTTCTTACTTACTTATAATATGAACAGACTTAAAAAACATACCCCCCCCCCCCCCCCCCCCCCCCAAAAAAAAAACCATATAAGCTTCATCTTCATACACTGTGTCTGTCTTACCTCATTATCAGATTCGACCAGAACCTGATCATATTCACTTAAGGCGACTAAAAACATGATGGACGTTACATTTTCAAAACAGTGGATCCATTTTCTGCGTTCTGACCTCTGACCTCCTACATCCACCATCCTAGAGAATTACAATCAATGTGAGTAAAAACATGACACATGCCAAACGCTAAAACACAGTGTCAAACAATTGCCAAACGCTAAAACACAGTGTCAAACAATTCCTTCCTACAACAGCTGTAAGCTCCAGGGAAAGTCCTGGTTGTTCATCCATTTAGACTTTGGCTTTGTGGCAGGACCTGAGTTTTGTGTGTGCATCATTTTTACTGGCTTATTTGTGTGCAGCTGGTTGCTTCTTGCCGCTCAGGCAGATGTGCTCTGACTTTGAAGGAAGCCTCCAATCAGTCAACTCCTGCGACATGCTTGTTGGGGGAGCCAGTGGGTCTATTCTTGTTTTTCCCACAATAGGGCCCCAGAACCTACACGGGGTCAATGTCAAACAAAAACAAAGACAACTTTTGTGATTATAACAGAAGTACTGGTTTGGTTGGGTCTGACATGGTCAGTGATGACTTTCTTTACACACACATAATCGTCATGAGTACTGGAGTTTCTTGCCACATATTACACAACGAGAATATAAGTACAGCAATAAAATGCTTTAGTCACAGCAAGGATCCAATGCATATATACCAGATTGGAAATGCTATTAAAATTGTTCAATGAATGAGTATTCTAATTTTGAAACAGTCAAGACAGCAGGATTTTGTGTCTGCTCTTTCCAATTTCCAATTGGCAAATTTATTTTGACCGTTCTGACAAAAGCACTGGTCCTGAGAGGTTCCCCTATAATCTGGGAGAAACAAACACTATCTGACATATTTTTTTTTTTAAAGTATGCCATCAAGGTGAAACAAATCAGGGCTGCAGCCAAAGGTGAACATCACGACCTTTAAGCCACTTAACCCCACCCTGCGAATTACTATAAAGAAAAGGCTCAAAATAAACTGGTGATGCATTATTCAGTGTTGCTGTATTGTCAGATGCAACATGGGAGCCACAGTGGTGTAGGGCAACATGGGAGCCACCGTGGTGTAGGACAACATGGGAGCCACCGTGGTGTAGGACAACATGGGAGCCACCGTGGTGTAGGACAACATGGGAGCCACTGTGGTGTAGGACAACATGGGAGCCGCTGTGGTGTAGGACAACATGGGAGCCGCTGTGGTGTAGGACAAAATGGGAGCCGCTGTGGTGTAGGACAACATGGGAGCCACTGTGGTGTAGGGCAACATGGGAGCCGCTGTGGTGTAGGACAACATGGGAGCCACTGTGGTGTAGGACAACATGGGAGCCACAGTGGTGTAGGACAACATGGGAGCCACCATGGTGTAGGACAACATGGGAGCCACCGTGGTGTAGGGCAACATGGGAGCCACCATGGTGTAGGACAACATGGGAGCCACCATGGTGTAGGACAACATGGGAGCCACTGTGGTGTAGGACAACATGGGAGCCACAGTGGTGTAGGACAACATGGGAGCCACCGTGGTGTAGGACAACATGGGAGCCACCGTGGTGTAGGACAACATGGGAGCCACCGTGGTGTAGGACAACATGGGAGCCGCTGTGGTGTAGGACAACATGGGAGCCGCTGTGGTGTAGGACAACATGGGAGCCACTGTGGTGTAGGACAACATGGGAGCCACTGTGGTGTAGGACAACATGGGAGCCACTGTGGTGTAGGACAACATGGGAGCCACTGTGGTGTAGGACAACATGGGAGCCACTGTGGTGTAGGGCAACATGGGAGCCGCTGTGGTGTAGGACAACATGGGAGCCACAGTGGTGTAGGACAACATGGGAGCCACCGTGGTGTAGGACAACATGGGAGCCACCGTGGTGTAGCGACTAGATACTCACCATGCAGATCCTAAGGTTGTGGGTGCATTAAATAAACTATCGATATAGTTTGATCTGCAGGGTTACAGAACATACAGAAATATAATGGTATATAATTAAACTGAAACATAACACATAGCTTTTAAAAAATCCAAGGATGTGCCCTCAACTCTTTCAGTCTCAAGGAATGCATCATATGTTCATAGGTTCCTTTTTAGAAGCCCAATGCATGCAAGATGTGCTGATTTTATGTCTCTCTTTACTACCCCTTGAGCCTCTGATGCTTAACCACCTGGGACTGAAACATTTAAAGAACAATATTCTCCTTTATATTTTCAGGTCCTAGTCCTCTTTGTATAATAGTGCATAGCTGAGTTGAGTTAAGAATTGACATTACAGCACTCAGGGCATTCCCATACACGCTCCATCCGCATCCTCAGCACCCAGTGCAGAGTTCCAATACTAATGGTGCCAGTCGTAGTCTGGTTTGGCTATCCTCAGAAAAACGATCCCACATTATCGAGGCTAAGAAAATACCCTAACAGGGCCTCAGTAAAATGTAAATTACTGACCTCTTTTTGGCGAATATACCGCATACAGCGGAAAGGCTTCCGTCGAGTTAAAGTCACCGGCGAGAGTATCCCATGTGCCGCGCATAGTGGCGCGGAGGGGGGCTAAACTAGATGGCTGGGGCTCACGAGCAGCAGTTACTGCATCTCCTGCAGCTTCCTCCATTTTATTTGATGTGTCCCAGCCATCTAGTTTAGCCCCCTCTGTGCGGCGTGGGGGATACTCTCGGCGGTGGCAGTATGGGGGATACTCTCAGCAGTGGCAGTATAGTTGCAGGAAAGAAGTCCGCAATTTACATATGACTGAGGCCCTGTTAGGGTATTTTCTTAGCCTCGATAATTTGTGACTATTATTTGGAGGATAGACTCTGGTTGTATGTTCGTCTTGCCTTTCCTCTGAGCGTAGTGTGCCGGCCATAACCCTTTGGTCACACCCAGGTGCATACATATTTAATATAGGTTATTTCAAATTTTAGTCAGCGCTTAAAATATAGTAGAAAATCATGAACATCAGCAATAAACCTTACCTGAATATTATACTATCAAGATCAAATGGGTATTCAATGATACCAGTTGTGGGCACTCTAACACGCAGAATATCTTGTAATGAGGGCAGGTAGTCAGGCTGCGAGATTCTTTCAACACTGTCTAAGTAGCTGTAGATGAGAGAGTCAAATATAAAACAAGGGATGACGATGTATCTCAAAGTGTTTGTTCATCACTGAAATTATAGCACTTGGGACATTCCTATAAGCGCCCTGTCCCCATCGTTAGCAGCAAGCAATTCCGATGGTCCCAGTTAAGTCAGTTGCATATCCAGTTCAGGATGTTGCAGAATCACCCTCAGCATTTGTTGGTTCAAACCTCAAGGTTGTGGTTTTTCTAGGCAAGTTTACGTCTAGTAGTTTGCCACTGCTTCTGAACATTCAGCTTCTCGATACCACTGTCAAAACCAATGCAAGGCCTGCAGCTGGGATCGAGCCAGGCACCTTGGCATTACAAAGTGCGTTCGCAACATCTAAGCCACAGACGGTACCAGTAACATCTGATATTATATCTATCTCGCCCCCTCCTCTGAGTGTTGAGGGTCAATTGGCCAGATCCCCTGCTCACTCCTCACTGCACCAATCTCTTCAGACCGTGATGATCTATTTGTGCCTGCACTGTTTACTAGCTCCCAAAGAGCCCTTACAACATCTACCTTCTCATGCATCAATTTACCACCAATTAGTGCAAAACCAGCAAATCTGTCTGCCTGTTTATTTCTCAATACATCGACAAACCCTGGAGAAAATATCCAAAGGACGCTAACTACCCCAGACCTCTGAAACGAAAGTTGCTACTCTGAATGCAGCAAAATCTCTACACCTTTCTCAACATGCTCTGAGAGTTAGTTACAGTCACGACATGTGTGGACAGCTGAAAACAGCAGAATGCTGCAGTGACTGCCTCAATCCCCATTCTCAAACTAGATTTTGCAGTATCGTATGCCAGGTTTTGTTGTACTAAGAGACATCCATTAACTTCTGCTATGACTCCCATTTCCCCATGCACTTCTCCTGCCTCTCAACCCAAATCTATCTGTATAGATAATCACAACACCTGGGCAGGAGTTAGTGTAAATCATCTGTTGAACTTCTGATTCCGTAGCACCTGCTGGCCAGTCCCTGAACTCATGGCCCAATGTTATTAGAACCCTACACAAGACAGAATGTTGCTCAGACACTCTGACCAACTCTTCTTGTCATGCAATATTGTCAATCCTGCACACATATTGGCAGTCTTCCAGTGGTTTGAAAACGGCACAGTCTTATATGTTGTGATTGTAAAAGACACAGAGCATACTTTGGAAAACTGAAACTGGTGTTCTGTGCGCAGAGTGGCTTGCATCCCTTGATAAGACCCAGATCAAGAGTATATTATGGATTTTATGTCCAGGATATTCAGGTGTGCAAGGTAATGAGAAGGCTGATAGATAAGCTGCTGTCGCTAATGGGTCTTATTGTAAAGAAAACAAGAACAGGCCCACTGCCTCCCCAAAAGAATGTCGTAAGAGTTAACTAACTGGAGCTTTCTTCAAAGTCGGAGTGCATCTGCCTGAGAGGCAAGGAGCAAACAGTCTGCATACACATGAGTCAGATCTGTAAAATGAGTGAGTATGCAACACTCAGGTTCTGGAACAGGACTAGTCCATAAGTGGACGAATAACTAGAACTTTCTGCCAAAGTTTACAGCTTGTGAATGCAAGGAGAAAAAGAAAGCATGATATATGGTTTATAAAATGCAAAAGCCTACCTTGAAAAAAAAAATGGACACTATATATCCCACAAATATAACCATGAGGACTGAATAAGATTTCATATCTGAGAAAACTATGCTACAATAATTCACCAAATGTTCATATAATGAATGGCAACTTACTATTTTGCAGAGTCTGTGAGTTGATATTCACGTCTGCGATCATAGCACTCCTGGATGCCGTCATCAGCCCAAAGAGAAATGATAGCTTCCACACACGGCTTGTCAAACGTAGTCACTGTTTCATAATCAACTTGACGGACCATATTTCCATAGCTCTAATCTCAGGAAACAAAAATACTCAATGTTACATCATGTATAAATGGTCATTGCAATTTTTATCAGAAACATGTCTCATTTAGCCCGATACTGAATTTCAGTGCTAGATCATACTGTGCTGCAAAAATGTGACCCCAAGACAAATGCACCATCGTTTAGTTCAGAGGCCTTTGTTTTTTCTAGCATACAAAGATGGAGTTCACTGCTAAAGAGAATGGACAATGCTTAACACAGCAAAGCCTAGTGTGTGATACTACAGCCTCTAGGTGGAGAATGTAGGTGGAGGCAGTCACAGCAACTTTCCGCTGGCTTGAAAACCAGACGTACACAAATGTCATGAATGTAACTGACTTAAATTATGTTAAGAAAAATGGAGACAGGCATGCTCCATGCAGAAAGGCAGGCATCGGTTCAAAGTAGTTAATATTATTTGGATCTTTTTTCCCCGGGTATGCAAGAATGTTGAGAAATTAACAGGCAGGCAAAAATTAGTGTTGAATTGATGCATGACAAGCTAGAAGTAGTCGAGTCTTTTTGGGAGCAAGTGAGCAATATAGAGGAACAAATATATCATTATTGTCTGGAGAGAACAGTACAACTACAAGTGACCAATGGATCTGGTCAAAACTGAGAGAACAGTACAACTACGAGTGACCAATGGATCTGGTCAAAACTGAGAGAACAGTACAACTACGAGTGACCAATGGATCTGGTCAAAACTAAGAGAACAGTACAACTACGAGTGACCAATGGATCTGGTCAAAACTGAGAGAACAGTACAACTACGAGTGACCACTGGATCTGGTCAAAACTGAGAGGAACAGTACAACTAGGAGTGACCAATGGATCTGGTCAAAACAGAGAGAACAGTACAACTACGAGTGACCACTGGATCTAGTCAAAACTGAGAGAACAGTACAACTACGAGTGACCAATGGATCTGGTCAAAACTGAGAGAACAGTACAACTAGGAATGACCATAGATCTGGTCACCACTCTAGGAAAGGCAAGATGGACATATTAATCAACCTGCTACTGGCATCATCAGAATCAGAACTCTTCAATGGCAGCTGTAGATGAGGATGGAGCACTTATGGGAAAGCCCTGAGTACTTCATGTCAGTTCTAAGTTCAACACTCATGGATGGAAACATAATCTACAAAAATGACATAAAAATGATACCTACAGGCAAGACATGCAAGCTAGAGCATATCATACAAGAAAACGAAGTCCTTTACATCGCCGCGGGAGAAGTGGCTATTCAGAATAATAGGTTGTATTTCATGAAAATCATCCGATAGAGGTTCTTTCCTCTCAAAGTATTGGAGACTGAACATCCAAAACTTTCCATCGCAATTTACAACCAGTCAACGCCAAGGAGAAGAAGACTTCAATTCAATATGTATATTTAATCCTCTTTTAAAATTGTATACATACACACACAGATATATACATATATATCATCATCATCAGGTGCCTTGCCTAGAACCTATATATATATATATATATATATAAAAGTATATATACCCTTAAGGACACAATAATAATAATAATATAAAAAAATAATAATATTTAAAAAATAGTAATAATAATAACAGTGGTCGTAATCATCATCATCATCAGGTGCCTTGCCGACTGGCGTGGGCAATCATGCCTCTCCATAATTTGCGATCTCCTGCAGCATGTATCAGTTCGTGTGCCAACACACCTCCACGCCATGCAACAAGACTGTCAAGCATCTTCTCTCGTTGTCTTCCTCTATCCCTCCTTCCACAGATCTTTCCAGTGGTCACAACATGTTCTATTTTCCCTCTTCTCATAATATGGCCGAAAAATGATGACTGTCTCCTTCTGATGTCTGTGATAAGTTGTCTTCGGGCTCCCTCCTCTTTCAAAACCTCTTGGTTGCTCTTTTTGAC
Source organism: Candidula unifasciata (assembly GCA_905116865.2). Taxonomy (NCBI): domain Eukaryota; kingdom Metazoa; phylum Mollusca; class Gastropoda; order Stylommatophora; family Geomitridae; genus Candidula; species Candidula unifasciata. Next base: position 753,243 of record CAJHNH020004112.1, read on the forward strand.
TGTCCAAGGTATTCTAAGCATTCTTCTGTAAAACCACATCTCTGGGGCCTCTAAAAATTGTTTGGCCTGCCTACCGATTGTCCAGGATTCACAGCCACATGTTAAAACTGGATGTATGTAGCAAGCAAGAATTCTTTTTATAACTCTCAATGACAAGGATATATTGCACAAGATGTTTTTCATTTTATAAAATGCAGTTTTTGCCTGTCCAATTCTGTTTCTTATCTCAGTTATGCATCTTCGATCTGATGTTATCCATGTGCCCAGATACTTACATTTCTGTACTTGTCCTAAAATAACACCATTGACTTCTATTACACATTTAAGAATAATTTGTTTCTTTGATACCACCATTACTTCTGTCTTCCCATTATTCAAACTGAGAGCCATTCTTTCACTTTCTAACACCACAATGTCTATCATTTCCTGTAATTCTTTCTGACTTGTTGCTATCAAGACTGTGTCATTAGCATAACGTAAATTGTTTATATATATATATATATATATATATATATATATATATATATATATATATATATATATATATATATATATATATATATATATATATATACATACATATATATGATTATCTGTGTGTGTGTATATATATATATATATATACATACACTCACACACACACACACACACACAGATACACATTTTATATATATATATATATATATATATATATATATATATATATATATATATATATATATATATATATATATATATATATATATATATTTATATATATACACACACACACACACACACATATACACACATATGTGTAGGGATCTGAAATATTAAAAATTGTCTATTGCCTTTATTTTTTTAAAGGAAAATAAGGCAAGCCAAATCTCAAAATTCACGGCCCTGAAAGAGTTAAGGAAGAAAATATGGGCTTTTAAGCTGAAATGCTATTGAGGTTCTCAGAATATCAATGACAAATAAGAAAACAAAATAGTCATATCTTAAAAGATCTGAACATCAAGGAAAACTGACTAGTAAACAGCATTTTGTTTAGTAAACCGAAATAATTGCCAAATCCATACATAAATTAACACCACATGATCTTTAAGAAGAAAGGGCAATAAGCTTAAAAGGGGTGAATCATAGCTGGGTAGGGCAAAGCATGACATCATGCAGGTTTGCAGCCTTACAGATATCCAACTAGGTGAGGAATGGATACCAGCATCTAAAGCACCCAATCTCACATTCTCCTTTATCGTAACGATTGACAGGAGTTGCCGGGAGCAGAATCCAGCCAAGGTATGCGGACTTATCAGTGACAAGTCAGATGAGACAGATGTGGTGATCTTCACAGACGGGTCCGTTATACGAGGACATAAGAGTGCATAGGCATTTACAGCTCGCTCTTCAGGCAGAAGAGTTCAAGAAGTCAGCAGTACTTCTCAATGACCACCAGGAAGTGATGGCGGTGACACAAGCTTTCATGTGGCTAGAATCCACGGACTATTTCCGTGTGTGTGTGCTGAGTGATTCTTTGAGCATGATCCGGCGAGTCGAGACAGGCTGGTTACGCAGACGGTGGTTTCAGTCATCGCAAAACTCTCCTGTGTGTGCAGTTACCTTCATTTTCGTCCTAGGGGGAGCATGCAGGCATTTGTTGGTAATGAAAGAGCTAATAAACTGGCAGTTTCTGCATTAATTGTTCAGACTATTGAAAACTACTGATGACTTGCCAGGGCATTTCATATTTTCTATGGTTGGCCCATGGATCACGCAGACATTGTCAGTGTCCTTAGAGAGAAAGGACCTTCTGAGGATTTTGGAAGCAACATGTCCACGTCACTGCTAAGAATACGCGAACTGGGAGTAAAGATCAGCACAGCCAAGCATGAGAAGCACACCAGACGCACACAAAGTCTTGTTAACCAACATAGGACTGGCATTTTAACCACATGACGCTGAATCTAATGTTAAGAGGGGAATCTAATGTTGAGAGGGGAATCTAATGTTGAGAGGGGAATCTAATGTTGAGAGGGGAATCTAAGTGCTTATGGATGTGTCGGGAGTTCTGTGAAGATAATTGAACTCATAACTCGCAGACAAAAATAACTGACGTGTGTTGAGTGTGCATGTGCGCATGCATGCGACTGTGTGTGCATGCACAAATATTTACCTGTGTGTGCACATTATATATATATATATATATATATATATATATATATACAGCTTAAAAGATGGAGAAATAGTAAGATTGTCTAAGTCTTCATACAAAAGTTTATGAGTTACATCTGCTTCTGACATTCATTAACTCATTCCCCCTAAGCAAAACATGATCTGTGAGGGTCTTTCTCACTCCCACTTTTTTCTTCTCCTCATCCTTAACATTCACCGGCTGTAATTATAGTTGTTCATCCACTCTGGACTTTAGTCCTGTTACAGAACTTGACTTTTGACTGCACATTGATTTTACAGATCTATCTGCCTTGTTTGCAGACTGTTGCTTCTTAGCTCCCAGGCTGATGCACTTCACTTCAAAGGAAACACCTGTATCAGACATCTTTTATGCCATGCTTCTTAGGGAGGCGGTGATTGTTTTTGTGTTTTTTTTTCATTTGAAGTACAACACCGAACCATGTAGCAGGTCGTTTACAGAATATCATTCTCACTACAGCTTACGTGAAAGAAACTCAGTCTTCTGCCAGCTCTCCAGCCTCATGCACTTTCATATCCAAGGTGTACTCTATGTCCTGTGCCCATCTTCATGCTGGTCAGCCCCTGCCCCTCTTATGCTGTTCTGACTAATCCACTACACCGCTTAATACAGTCAAAATATCCCATTCTGAGACAGGATGCTGAGCCTATCTTCCATGATGTTCAGATCTTTTGAGATGTTTAAAAAGTACAGAAGAGAGAGAGAGAGAGAGAGAGAGAGAGAGAGATAGAGAGAGTGTGTGAGAGAGAGTGTGTGAGAGAGAGAGTGTGTGAGAGAGAGAGAGTATCTGTGAGAGAGAAAGAGAGATAGAGTGTGTGAGAGAGAGAGTGTGTGAGAGAGAGAGAGAGAGAGAGAGAGAGAGAGGCACACACACACACACGCACTCACATAGAGAAAAGAAAGTAACACTGAATCCGAAATGTTTCAAATACATTCATGGAACAATATATAGAGATCACACGTCAAGTGTCAGTGCAGAGTATCATGAAACAATATGTGGCTTAGGTGTTACGAACAAGCTTCATAATGCCGGGGTGTCAGGTTCGATCCTAGCTGGGAGCCTTGCACCTTGCGTAGGTTTCAACAGTGGTATTTAGAAGCTGATCGTCCAGAAAGCAATGGTAAACTACTGGACGTACATTTGCCTTAAAAAACCAAAACCATCAAAAAATGCTGGGGTTGGTTCTGCAATGTCCTGTAAAGGATACCCAAAGCAACTAACAAACTCAATAAATAATATTCAAAGTGGACCACAACATCCCTGGCAATAACTTGAATTTTTTATTTTACCAAAAAAACAGAGACAAACTTTAAAAAAGCTTTTAAATATTATTTCCCACTATTAATTTAAATAAAGTGAACACGAACAATATAATGCAGTTTTTTAGCCAACATACTTTTCTGTATCTTTTTGGATGTATTTTTCCAGTTTCAATCAACAAGAAACCACGTGATTTGTGTATTTCAGTTGAACTCATGCATGTTTTGTGCTTCATAATATGTTCTCTGTAATAATAATCTGTATACTCTAGTGATGCGGCTGATGAGAAACGGCAAAATATGCCAGGCAATCAAATGTCTGTATCAGTGAGACAACTTTGATGCCAGAAAAGACAAGCCCAAATCTAGACAAAGAACACTTTCTCCTCATCTTTCGACCTATGCAATTTACGACCATCCCCACTTATGACACACACACAAAGCAAATAAAGAACAATTACACTGGTGGGGTCTAAAATTTCACGGAAATGATGCAACAGAGTACATATTATAATTTTTCACATTATGTACATTAATTTTATGTACATATTGAACTTAATATAGAAAAACATTAATCTGACCTACAACCAGTTTAACTTACGACCTGTCAGTTGCAACGGTATCTAGTTCATAGTTCGAGAAGACCCTGTATACAGTGCAGGATAGAAACAAGCTTCTTCAGCCATGGAGAAAACCTAAAGCACCAAATCATTGAGCATGCAGAGCATGCAACAATTCAAAGAGAAGAAATTCTACGGCTAGGAAACACGAAATACAAACATACACTAAAACAGCAATACAGCAGTGGTACATACCCGATTGGCAGGATTGATATACTGAATATTGAGCGTATCCATGGCACGAATCATGGCGTGCATGGCCATGAATATATTTTGGTACACAATTTTGATGTGGCTGCGCTTGTCCTCATCTGAATAGCCTGCTCCATGTATAATTCTCATTTGTTTGATGAATGTACTCTTGCCGGATTCTCCTGTGCCTGTTCAAGGGAACAATAAAACACAGATTAGGACAGTGAAAACCTTGTTAGTTAGTTAGTTAGTTAGTTAGTTAGTTAGTTGGGTTATCATCATTGCACTCCGGACATGTCCATAGGTGCTCAGATTCTCCCCTCAGTATGAACCCCAACGTCCGATGGCTAATAGTACCAGTTCTATGTTGATTAACAAGTTTTCTGGCGTGTCTGGTGTGCGTCTCATTTTTTGCTGTGCCGATCTTAATTCCCAAGTCTGCCATTCTAGCGAGTGATGTGGATTCACTGCCACCAAAGTCCTCTATCCTTCCCATTTCTCTGAGGGCATTGATAATATCAGCATGATCCATAAGCTGACCGTCGGTAGTGATAGCGGATCCAGCCAACATGTGAGCTCTTTCATTTCCATCGACGCCTGCGTGTCCCGGAACAAAAATAAAGGTGACTCCACGCACAGTGGACTTCTGTAATGATTCAAGCCATTGTCTTTGCACTGAACCTGCCTGAACCCTCCGGATCATACTCATTGAATCAGTGAAAACCTTGTGTTCTAACTTAAGTCCCTCCATTCCAAGAGATACCCACTACATTTATTAGTTACTCTGTATGACTTCCTGTTCAACATAATGGATAGGCAGGCTGACCGCTGATGTTCTGAAATGTTATTTGTTTCTAGTCACGGTGTGCTGGTGCAGTTTCCCCATTTCTAGAGTGGGAGTCCAAATGTTTCGTCACCCAGCTACTGTGTTAAGCTCATTTCAACACTGCATTGTGGATTTCACACAATATGGGTTTTTCTCTGTTGTGCTCACAGGGGATTTTGCTGTCATGAACTACATTAAAAATGGCGAGTGGCTGATATTCATAATGTCTGTAGCTGTGTGGGCAATACCAGCTTTCATTATTAACTGCTTGCATCTACAGTCAAGAGTAATTCTGGTGGAAGACAAATGTTGGCACATCTGATGGCTGCCTTATACATTTACATGCATGTGTTAGCTTCAAGATTTTGCTAGGACTGATATGTTTTTCACCAGTTTTGTTCTTTCTCTCAAACTGGACAGTTAAGAATCTTTTGTGTGACTTCCAATGCTACAAGAATGGGGCAGTTATGGGGTGAACCGTCTAAAGTGAGGTTGGGACTCCAACTAATTAATAATATTTATGACCACAAAATGTTTCTCTTTTTAACAAGTTTTTGTGTGAGTGTGTGGGGGGGGGGGGGGGGGGGGGGGAAATGTTCCTCTATCAACTATTAACCCTTTTGTCAGAGTCAATGAATCTGATTTTTCTGTCAATTATTAACTCTCTTGTCAGAGTCCATGAAAATGACTCCACTCTCTCACCAGTTAGCAAGCGGGAAAGGTAAAGCTTTCACTCTTGAGTTATATGTGTCATAACAGCGGTTTTACTGAATTTACATATTCTTCAGTGACAGAAGACATAAACACAGGTAGGTATTGGGAGCTGGGAAAGTGGGGGAGGGCCCCTATATTTCATCATGAACGTCCCATGCATATTTCTGATTAAGTCAGCTTAGTAGTAAATTTCAGTTTTTCAGCGTCTTATCATAGGTCTCTGACACTGCTTGAGACAATTGCTTTTTTTTTCTTTCACCTCACAGAAAGTTCAGTCTCAACATTTAACCCAGATATACTGAAAGCCCCTCTGGGCACAGGTGCTGCCTGGAGTTCATCACTCACTTCAAAACAATGTCACCATATTTAAATTACAGTCGAGTCTGGATAAGTAGAAGTCGCAGGGACCTAAGAAAATGCTTGCACCTATCAGGACTTCTACTTATCCAGACAACACACACAATGGAGAAAATTGCTGGGACTAAGCTGGTCATGTCGACTTTACTGAAATTCGACTTAAGTGAACTCGACTGTACTTGTATCAGTGCCAATATAAATTAAAGATTGTGAATAATTATTTATGATTCATCATCAGTCAGCCGGTCTGTTACAGAACGTCACTCTCGTCTCGGCACGCCTGAAAGTCTCCTTTTCTCTAGCCAATTCTCCACCCCTATGTGCTTTCATAGCCAATGAGGTGTTCCTCTGTCTCATTTTCCAGATACCGTACCCTCTATCACCATTTTCTTGAGGCCAACGTGACATTTAACATGGCCAAGATACCTCTACATTTAGAACAGGATGCTGTTTATGGCCCAATTCTCCTCATCCTCATGGAGGATGTCAGTTCTTTCTTTGTCTTAGTCAAGGCATTACAAGAAAAGAGGGAAAAAAAGAACTGCCATCTCTTCTTCTAGAAAAGAAACTTTCCACGTGACTATACATACCAAACATTCCATACCACTGAGCGCTGTCTAAAATATAGAGATTTTGTTAACCTTGTGTCTGTCTCATTATTTTGTTTTTTGAGCTCTCATAATATGGTCAAACCATTTGAAGTGAAAGGTTTTAACCCACACTGGACAGCAGATTTGAGGAGACAACAGTCTGCACAAATACAAGCCTGATTTGTCAAACTGGTGTGCACACAAAACTCAACTCCTGGAATAGAACTAAAGTCCAGAAAGAGAAGAATAAACAGAATTTTCTACATGAGTTTAGAGCATGTGATGCTGAGAAGAAGAATTTACATATGAATAATGGCTTTGAGTTAATGACAATCCTTCATAATGCCTTAAATGAGACGAAAATTAACTGAAGTGACTCACAAATCATCCTAAATGTCCTACATTCCACACATAGTGCCTCCCTCAGTACAATTCGTAAAATACATAACTCTTATTTGTTTGCGGTATTTCTACAAGATATAAAGTGGAGCTGTGTAATGCAAGACAATGCAGTACAAGTGATGTCACTGATTGCACTGTTAATCATCATCATCATAAACCACTTCTGCCGTTAAGCGTTATGGGGAGGAATAATTTGCGATCCCGTGCATGTTGGCTGCCACTGGGCATTGCTGTGAAGACGTAGTGTTTGTAATGTTGTCGATCCATTTTTTCCGCTGCCGTCCTCTTGCTTTTGTAGCTGATCTTCTGAGATGTAGTGCTTGTGATGGTATCTGATCTTGCTGCATTCTAACGAGATGTCCAAACCACTTGATCTGCTGTTTCTCGATGAATCTAGTACAAGGTGTGGTTCCCACAATTTGCCTGATAGTTTCATTATTCACTCGATCTCGGATGGATAGGTTGGCTGCTTTTCTCAGGCACCTCATTTCACAGGTGGTGCTTTTGCGTACATGGGCTTTAGATAGTGTCCATGTTTGGCACTGGTAGCTTAATGTTGGAATGAATGTGCTGTTAATAATCTGTCTCTTTGCAGTCATAGTTATGCTTGGATTTCTTATAATGGTGACAACTGGTATATAAGCGCACTTGCCTTCTGACATCTGGTGTCTATTTCTCTGTCAATTTTACCATCTTCTGTGATCATACTTGTAAATGATTATACAGTTAGTGGACCGCTACAGCACTGGACAAACAGTTGTGAAACTAACTGTGCAGTACAGGACTAACAGTTGTGTAACTGACTGTATCATTAGTGGACCACTGCAGCACTGGACTATTAGTTTTGTAAATGTGCAGTACAGGACTAACAGTTGTGTAACTGACTGTATCATTAGTGGACCACTGCAGCACTGGACTACTAGTTTTGTAAATGTGCAGTACAGGACTAACAGTTGTGTAACTAACTGTATCATTAGTGGACCACTGCAGCACTGGACTACTAGTTTTGTAATTGTGCAGTACGGGACTAACAGTTGTGTAACTGACTGTATCATTCGTGGACCACTGCAGACTGGACTACTAGTTGTGTAACTGTGCAGAACAGGACTAACAGTTGTGTAACTGACTGTATCATTAGTGGACCACTGCAGCACTGGACTACTAGTTTTGTAAATGTGCAGTACAGGACTAACAGTTGTGTAACTGACTGTATCATTAGTGGACCACTGCAGCACTGGACTACTAGTTTTGTAAATGTGCAGTACAGGACTAACAGTTGTGTAACTAACTGTATCATTAGTGGACCACTGCAGCACTGGACTACTAGTTTTGTAATTGTGCAGTACGGGACTAACAGTTGTGTAACTGACTGTATCATTCGTGGACCACTGCAGACTGGACTACTAGTTGTGTAACTGTGCAGAACAGGACTAACAGTTGTGTAACTGACTGTATCATTAGTGGACCACTGCAGCACTGGACTACTAGTTTTGTAACTGTGCAGTACGGGACTAACAGTTGTGTAACTGACTGGACAGTACAGGACTAACAGTTGTGTAACTAACTGGACAGTACAGGACTAACTGTTGTGTAACTGACTGGACAGTACAGGACTAACAGTTGTATAACTGACTGGACAGTACAGGACTAACAGTTGTATAACTGACTGGACAGTACAGGACTAACAGTTGTGTAACTGACTGGACAGTACAGGACTAACAGTTGTGTAACTGACTGGACAGTACAGGACTAACAGTTGTGTAACTGACTGGACAGTACAGGACTAATAGTTGTGTAACTGACTGTATCATCAGTGGAACACTGCTGTACAAGGCACACCTTATTTAGGACGCATGATGCCCCTATGCATTCATATATGTGAGGCAACCTTTTTCCCTAGCTAAGCTTCAGAAATGCGATTTGGATGCCCCCGAATACTTATCTAATGCAGGTTTCATAATAATAAAAGAAATAAAAACAAACATTTTATCACTACTACAGTGTTTCCATACAAATAAATCAGGTCTCATATGAACTTTTACAGGGAAGGCTAACCCGGCCCATAGAAGTCAGATGTGTTGGCCGAAAGGTGCAAATATCGCAGCCATGCTGTAAACGGACACAACGCAATTACATCTTCAGATGAACGCAGAAGAAGAAGAAATTAACTTTTGCTTGAAACAAAATGCCCGGGAGCTTATTTTCTGGATTTCTTTTTCCACATACAAAAATTTACATGCAAACTTCTAGTTATTCAAACACAGTCACATCTTCTTCTGGAACATCAGAATAACTCTTAAAGTGTGACCGACGCTCGTTCATTATTAAGTGTGCACCAATGGGGCCTGTACTCCGTTGCTATTCGGCAACAAGTCTCTCATTCTAGCTGATGATCTTAATTATCGCCTATTTTGGTAACAGGGTTTATTTCAAGTGTCCTGAGAATTGTGCAAGGGCTTAATTTTGGGGCAGGGTTCATTTCAGGGAGAAGGTCTGAATTTCAGGGAAACAGTAGTTATATTTTGACAGCTTTAAAATGATGCCTCACATGGCTTAAGACGACCCGAGTATAGGACTATCAGTGGTGTTAACTAATTGTAACATCAGTGGTGTTGACTGACTGTAACAACAGTGGTGTTGACTGATTGTAACATCAGTGGTGTTGACTGATTGTAACATCAGTGGTGTTAACTGACTGTAACATCAGTGGTGTTAACTGATTGTAACATCAGTGGTGTTAACTGATTGTAACATCAGTGGTGTTAACTGACTGTAACATCAGTGGTGTTAACTGATTGTAACATCAGTGGTGTTGACTGATTGTAACATCAGTGGTGTTAACTGACTGTAACATCAGTGGTGTTGACTGATTGTAACATCAGTGGTGTTAACTGATTGTAACATCAGTGGTGTTGACTGATTGTAACATCAGTGGTGTTAACTGACTGTAACATCAGTGGTGTTAACTGATTGTAACATCAGTGGTGTTAACTGATTGTAACATCAGTGGTGTTAACTGACTGTAACATCAGTGGTGTTGACTGATTGTAACATCAGTGGTGTTGACTGATTGTAACATCAGTGGTGTTAACTGATTGTAACATCAGTGGTGTTGACTGACTGTAACATCAGTGGTGTTAACTGACTGTAACATCAGTGGTGTTAACTGATTGTAACATCAGTGGTGTTAACTGATTGTAACATCAGTGGTGTTGACTGACTGTAACATCAGTGGTGTTGACTGATTGTAACATCAGTGGTGTTAACTGACTGTAACAACAGTGGTGTTGACTGATTGTAACATCAGTGGTGTTGACTGATTGTAACATCAGTGGTGTTGACTGATTGTAACATCAGTGGTGTTAACTGATTGTAACATCAGTGGTGTTGACTGATTGTAACATCAGTGGTGTTAACTGATTGTAACATCAGTGGTGTTAACTGATTGTAACATCAGTGGTGTTGACTGACTGTAACATCAGTGGTGTTAACTGATTGTAGCATCAGTGAAACACTTGCTGTCTAGGACTATTACTTGTGTAACTGATTGTAACATCAGTGAAACACTTGCTGTCTAGGACTATTACTTGTGTAACTGACTGTAACATCAGTGAAACACTTGCTGTCTAGGACTATTACTTGTGTAACTGATTGTAGCATCAGTGAAACACTTGCTGTCTAGGACTATTACTTGTGTAACTGACTGTAACATCAGTGAAACACTTGCTGTCTAGGACTATTACTTGTGTAACTGACTGTAACATCAGTGAAACACTTGCTGTCTAGGACTATTACTTGTGTAACTGACTGCACCGTTGGTAGAAATATGCAGTACAGGACTATTAGTTGTTCTAAATATATTTGAGCTGCCATACAGTACAGAAGCACCTATGCAGCACAGAAACATTTAAATGAGAATCTATAATCTTCATCTGTGCTTAGGATTTTTTAGGATCACTACAAGTTGATGAAATATAAATCTTGGCAACAAATATGACTAAGAACAGAACAAGAATTAGAATGCAAAAAAGGCCGCAAGCAGTAGTATTTCTTTTTCTTTTAATCTTTAATCTGATTTGGACTGGGACACTTACTAAAAATGTTTATAGCCACAGCAACAAGTTCTGTATCTAAATAAATATACTGATGTACTTTTAAATTATTTTTTTTTAATTTCTGTACTGTACAGTGTATGTTGCTATGTATATGAGTCATAAACCTGATATAGCATATAGTGTGGACATATACAGTACACTAATTTACTATGAATCTTTCGGTTTATCTGGTTTGATGCCACGAGCTGATATTCTAGTATACAAATTAGTATTAGTTCTGTGTCTATCTGACTTCACTTTTTGTGTGACTGTGAGCTTATGCCCGCTACCCGACATCTGTTCACGGCAACAGTACTCATTCTTCGTGCTCAAACCAACTTGTCTCTTCCCTCACTAATCAAACATCCAAAATGGCGACGATGATACCGCAATGGCTACTGGCTGTGTATGGCTTAAGAAAACGTCCTGGTTTTCAGTGTTGAAACCTTCCACAATTTAATGCATGTGTTGTGATGAAAGTTCCTACGATTATGTACGTCAAGGCGTACTGACCGCACACAGCAGCTCAAATTAACTAAACGGCCTGGCAGCAAAGAGATCAAATGAGGTCGTGTTTTGGTAGTTATGTGAGAACTCAGGCACGAGTGGGGTCACTGGCTGGTACGCCACGGATTTGACAGCCCTCGGAGACATGTACATGTGGATACAAATCATACACTTACCTAACAATAACAGTTTCAGCTCCCTCCTAGCATCTCGCTTATCTCTTTTAAGCTGTCGTTCTATTTCTTGATTTATCCGTTTTTGCTCCTTCAGCTCGTCTGGAATACAACAGGCCATCGCGCTGCTGAAACAGTCACGAAGACGACTGCAAGTACCCCGCCGTCTCCGATGAAATTTTTGGCAGCAACGGCCGGAAAAGCTTTATTCAACCACTCCGATATGTTTATCTGATGCTCCAGTGTGAAAAGATGAATCACAAAAAACGGATTGACAAGAAAATAAAGAACGGCACCTCGCCGATTGCTAGTCAAAATTGTCGAACCATTCGGATGGCTTAGAAATGGAGGCACACAAAATTTGCTAGGGTGTGGTGCAGTGGGAGTGTGTTCGAATGCCGCCTCGGCTGTCGGTAAGCTCGTTGTACGGCTTCTTCGTCTTTACGACTCACTCGTTGTGCAAATACTCAAAGAAAATTTGGAGAAATGTGTTTTTGATTCTTTCGTATACCTCAAAAGATAATTATAAAAGATATATTTCTCCATAAGAACCAAAGTTCACTGGCGTAAGAGCCACGAGTTCTAAAATTATGGGATGTTCACTGATAGGAGGCTGACCAATGCATACCTAATGAGTCGGTGCCACCGAGTTCTGCCTGTCCATGCTGAAAACACATCGTATCCAAGTGATCAACTGAGGCAAATACACAAGACACTACATCTTTTCAGAACTGACAAATTCACACTGGTCTCACAGTACTGTCTGAATCTAGACCTCTTGCCAGCAGATCCGGCTATCGGTTACAGTAAGGTATCCGGAGAACATATGGTGCTGTTTTTACAAAACATTACAGAAAGTTATCTCAAGTCTCTACTGTCAGGGTACCGCTTCCCCCTAAAAGGAAAGTATGAGCAAAGAAGAATATTGGTGTATAAAACTGTACCTCTGCTTATAAATTACTGTGTGTATGTGTTCACATATGCATGTTGTATGTATCAGAACGCTGGAATCTCATGCACCCCCCCCCCCTTTCTTCCCCCACCCCTCTCCCAGCCCTATCCTCTTTCAATTAGTACAAGGGCTAAGCGGATTCCCCCCCCCCCCCCCTCTCGCTTTTGAAAAAAAATGTGTGTGAAAGTTATGCTTAATATTTGTTTATACGTTTCCTATTGTTTACCGTTCAGCACATCGTTATCATCACTATTATTGTTACGAAACTAATCTAGAGTTAAGTCTTTGAGTGCCTACTTCAGGAAGTTTGTAATTTGGGTGAGGAACACCCCCCCCCCCCCCCCCCTTCCTGTTTTTTTTTCTTCACGAAAACCAATCCCAATATTGTCGTGGTGTGTGTGTGCGCGCCCGCGCGTGTGTGTGTATGTGTATTTGTAGCGATGCAAAAGCACACACGTATGGCAATTTGTGTACAAATATAACATCTACACTTATCGACACGGAACATAATAATGATAGTTCTAGTTTTCCTGCGAGTATTTGTTTAAGACGTAGTCAAATATCATATTCTGATTCGGTATTTCTACAAGTGTAAATTAAGCCAAATTTAATATTGAGATCTCAATTGAAAAAAAAAAAGCTTAACAAGGTCAATTATTTCAAAAATCTGGGAACAATCATATCATCAGATGGACAATGTGTGACAGAGATTAAAAGCAGATCGGTCAAGCGAAGGCTGCATTTCCGAAAATAAAACATATCTTATGCAATAAATCGCTCTCATTTAATGCTAAAATGTTGCATAGAACCTGTTCTGCTGTATGGCAGCGAATCGTGGAATGTCAGTGAACAAATTAAAAAGAATTTGGAAGCAACAGAGATGTGATTTCTGAGACGAATATTACGAATACCTTAGATGGCCAGAATAACTAACAGCGATTGTTTAAAAGAGGTTAATGAAAGTAGATCTCTATATACAACAATAAGAAGGAGACAAACGCTGTTTGTCTGGTAACTCCACTTAAGGCTGAGACGATCTGGGAGCCAAGGTCATTTTGAAAAAGAATGGGGCAGGAGGGGGGTTGGTGGGGGAATCCGAAAGAATACCGTTCGAACTCACGACCTTTCGGTCGGCAAACTAGAGTCTAGCCACTAAACCACGATGGCTCCTAAGCAGGAGTAAGCAAGCGTAAAAATAGAGGACCTTTTACCCCGCCTTCAGACGTAATGGGTGTATAGAGCTAGATCTATATTTTATAGACAAATTTGTACTCGGTGGATGATATGGTAAACCTCACATCGGCCGCTTTTACTTCCCAGAACATTATCTGGGGCCTATTTGAGGCTGGGTTCACCTAGCAGCCAGTTTCATTTCTGAAAGTCCGGCTTCGTCAGGACTTGAACCCGCGACCTTCGGGTCCGCAGGAGATCGTCTAGCAGTTACACCACAGCGGCTTCATACAAGGGCAGGAGTAGCTTATGCATAAGAAGCTTAAGTAACAATTCGGGTAAAGGATGAGACACGGGGTGTTTTTAGTAATTTTTAGGATTGATAGAGTGGGTGAGACACGAAGAGTTTCAGTAACAATTAGGGTAGAGTGGCTGAGAGAGAGGGGGAATTTGAGAAATTATTAGGATAGAGTGGATGAGACACCAGGAGTGTGAGTAATACCCAGCTAGATGAGACACGGAGAGTTTCAATAACAGTTAGGGTACAGTTGGTGAGAGAGGGGGAATTTGAGAAACAATTAGAATATCGCAGATAGGACACGAGGGTCAAAGTAATAATTGGGACAGTGGGCTGAGCGAGACGCAGATGAGACACGAGGGCCTGGCCCGCCGAGTAACTTAAAATAACCAGGGTTTTCCTCTTCAATTTCTCTCGATAATTTGACAATATGACTAGCTCAAACAGTTACATTTAGGAATATATGGAAGCGCTTCAGTGGGTGAGTGTGTCTGGTCAGAGGAGTAGCGAATGATTATCATCTCAGATTGCCACACAAAAATATTGTGTTACGAGACAATCTAGATCGTATCTTTATAATAAATAATACTTTTTTTTCTATTCAACCCCGTGACTAGGTTGGTAATTTTAAATTTAACTCGTGGGACCCCTTCCCCATCCCCCAAAGACTAGTGGTTGCCCGGCTCCATCTTTTCTGTCTGTTGACACTAATGGTTGCCCAGCTACATCTTCTCTCTCTGTTGACACTAATGGTTGCCCAGCTACATCTTCTCTCTCTGTTGACACTATTGGTTGCCCAGCTCCGTCTTCTCTGTCTGTTGACACTAGTGGTTGCCCAGCTCCATCTTCTCTCTCTCTCTGTTGACACTAGTGGTTGCCCAGCTACATCTTCTCTCTCTGTTGACACTAGTGGTTGCACAGCTCTATCTTCTCTGTCTGTTGACACTAGTGGTTGCCCAGCTCCATCTTCTCTGTCTGTTGACACTAGCTGTGGCCGAGCTCCTTCTTCTTTGTCTGCTGACACTAATGGTTGCCCAGCTCCATCTTCTCTGTCTGTTGACACTAATGGTTGCCCAGCTACATCTTCTCTCTCTGTTGACACTAGTGGTTGCACAGCTCTATCTTCTCTGTCTGTTGACACTAGTGGTTGCCCAGCTACATCTTCTCTCTCTGTTGACACTAGTGGTTGCACAGCTCTATCTTCTCTCTCTGTTGACATTAGTGGTTGAACAGCTCTATCTTCTCTGTCTGTTGACACTAGTGGTTGCCCAGCTCCGTCTTCTCTGTCTGTTGACACTAGCTGTGGCCGAGCTCCTTCTTCTTTGTCTGTTGACACTAATGGTTGCCCAGCTCCATCTTCTCTGTCTGTTGACACTAGTTGTTGCCCGGCTCCATCTTCTCTGTCTGTTGGCACTAGTTGTTGTACAGATCCATCTTCTCTGTCTTCTCTGTCTGTTGACACTAATGGTTGCCTAGCTCCATCTTCTCTGTCTGTTGACACTAGTGGTTGCCCAGCTCCATCTTCTCTGTCTGTTGACACTAGTGGTTGCCCAGCTCCATCTTCTCTGTCTGTTGACACTAGTGGTTGCCCGGCTCCATCTTCTCTGTCTATTGGCACTAGTTGTTGCACAGATCCATCTTCTCTGTCTTCTCTGTCTGTTGACACTAGTTGTTGCACAGATCCATCTTATCCGTCTTCTCTGTCTGTTGACACTAATGGTTGCCCAGCTCTATGTTCTCTGTCTGTTGACACTAGTGGTTGTCCAGATCCATCTTCTCTGTCTGTTGACACTAGTGGTTGCCCAGCTCCATCTTTTCTGTCTGTTGACACTAGTGGTTGCCCAGATCCATCTTCTCTGTCTGTTGATACTAATGGTTGCCCAGCTCCATCTTCTCTGTCTTCTCTGTCTGTTGACACTAGTGGTTGCCCAGATCCATCTTCTCTGTCTGTTGATACTAATGGTTGCCCAGCTCCATCTTCTCTGTCTTCTCTGTCTGTTGACACTAGTGGTTGCCCAGATCCATCTTCTCTGTCTGTTGATACTAATGGTTGCCCAGCTCCATCTTCTCCGTCTTCTCTGTCTGTTGACACTAGTGGTTGCACAGATCCATCTTCTCTGTCTGTTGACACTAATGGTTGCACAGATCCATCTTCTCTGTCTGTTGACACTAGTGGTTGCACAGATCCACCTTCTCTGTCTGTTGACACTAGTGGTTGCACAGCTACATCTTCTCTGTCTGTTGACACTAGTGGTTGCACAGCTACATCTTCTCTGTCTGTTGACACTAGTGGTTGCCCAGATCCATCTTCTCCGTTTTCTTTGTCTGTTGACACTAGTGGTTGCCCAGATCCATCTTCTCTGTCTACTTTGTCTGTTGACACTAGTGGTTGTCCAGAAATTTTCTCATATCTCTTCACTCCCCCTTAAATTCACCCAATTTTAATATAGCATATTTGCTTAGAAGTAAACAACACTATACTAGGACGTTAACTTATAGACGTTAGATTTGCACAGCGTCAGGTTTTGAAGCAGCATGGCACGCGAGCTTTGGTATGTTCTACATAGACGCTGCTAGAATTGACAGACGCAGATCTATCCATTGGTTAACCTGTAAATCGGCTTCCTTTGTGACTAAGGATAGGGCTCGCTGTGGTGTGCCATACGGTGATTGTCTTGACACATGTCCAAACAATTTCATTGTTTGCCTCTTGTTGAAGACAAATACTAGAGAATTAAAATACAGTCGGTAGATTTACTTACACTTAAGAGTAACCAACAACTAAGAACGGATGAAAATAGTCCAGGTTTTCTATGTAGATAAATGAATGGTGTCTTATAAGTTTACATACACACCACACACACACACACAAAAACGTATCACCACTTCCATTATAGGCATAACTCCAGGCTTTTTCGTACGTGTACTTCAACAGCGACGGAGGACACAGCGCAAATGAGGTGCTACGCATACAACATAACCCTTGACCCATTAGGGTCCTGGAGGCTTATGATGGAAACACTAGCACGCAAAACCCCCAATCTTTCCCTGTCTTCCGCTTGATTAATAAGTGTCTGATAACTTAGTGCTGTCCATTTATTGATGTTGTCATTCCAGGTTCTTCTTTGCCCTCCTCTTCTTCGACTACCTCCCAGTGTTCCTTGAAGTACAGTCTTTGCAATCGAATCATGTTTCACCACGTGCCCAAACCAAGCTAGCTTGCGAGGTTTCTCCACTGCCAAGAGAGACTCCTGATGTCCCGCAAACTTGTATATTTTGTCTCTGACGTATTTTTTAGTTTTGTGTTCTAAATAACTGATTCGTAAAATTTGTCTGAAACATTTACATTCGAAAGCCTGAATCTTCCTTTTCATTTCCACAGTGAGATTCTAACAACATAGGTTGCTACGCATACTATGGGAGAAAAGGATAGGGTTTTGTTTTTATTGCACTGCTACCCAGCTTTAAAAAAAAAAAAAAAACTTTAATGCAAAATGGTTTAAACATAGTACCGCAAAAACAAAAACAAAAACAAACAAAAAAAAAACAAAAACAAAATTATATGGCTAGACAACTCAAAATGAAAAAGGAAAACACAAACGTATACAACCGTATGTATTGACCAAAATCTTCATCAGCCAATAAGAATTCGAATCTTACAGCACACAATTGTGAGAAAAAAGCATGGAGTGAGAGAAAGTGACTTGCCGGGAACAAATAGGACTGCTTAGAAACGAAATGTATAGTAATGAAAAGCGGAATAAATGATTGAACAAGAGAATAAATACATTTGTCGGGAAATACCTCTAGACTTTAGTGGAAACTTTCTGTGCGTGTCTTTCCTTTTCACATTCGTTGTCTGAGTTTCCTGGTCATGTTTAGAGTTGCGCTCATTTAGTCACGGCCTCAGAAATGTCGCTGAGCCTCTCACATCATTCATGGCTTTCCTAAACAACAACAAACTCTTGATCTTCAGCAGCTAGCGAGTTGTGTTGAGATGAGTTGATAGCCGACATCGCATCAGTCAGATCGTCGTATCCGCCCTTATCTTCAACAACCAGGGTAGATTTCTAATTTCGACGCTGTCAGTAGCAGGTTTCTTCTTCCTCTTCTTGAGTTCGCTTTCTGACATGACAAACAATCTCTTGAGATAAACTTGACTGTTTATAAAAGTTCCCTTTTAGTTCTATACACCTGTGAGTGCAGTGTTGACTCAGTGGTCCAGTATTCCCTTCTTAATGGGTTGTATAAGGGACATTCTTGCAGGACATGTTAGTAGTATACATACACAGCCCACAGGGGCACAATGGTGAGCTACTAAGACGAAGCCTGTGCATATGTTGGTCAAGTTTGTTATGTCATGTCCTGAGACCTAGAACAGAATAATGACCTGCCCATGTCAGTCGAGTAAGTTGTAGTAGCAGCCTGTATGTCTGTTCAGCCTTTCCTCTGAGGAATTCTCTGACTCATGATCTTATTGTTTATTTTTTCCAACGTTTCTTTAATATCAAGATGTCAGTCCGGGTTCCATCTTCGTGTCTTTAGGGTCACTCCAGGATCTACAGTTCCTTGTAAACTGTGACGACTGGTTTTAACCAGCTTTTTAGGCGGTGTAGACATGGGGGTCTTGAGCCTGGGGATTTATGGTGGCGTGGCTTGTGCTGTCGCAGCGATCTATTAGTAAGTAAAGTAAAGGACCCTTTTCCACACCTTTAGGCGTATAGGGCATATAGGGCTAGACCTTTATTTTATAGACCAACGACACAAGATGGGTGATGTGGTCAGCATCACGCCGGCCATCTCTACTTCCCGGGATTGCACCCGGTACCCACTCAAGGCTGGGTCGACCTGGGAACCAAGGTCGTTTTTAAAGAAAAGTCCTGCTGCGTCAGGGAGCGAACCCACGACACGATCTGTTAGATTAGGATGTTTACTTTTGCCCCCGATAGAAAAACTCCATGACCTTACCAAGGGTCGAAGCCGGGTCTCCCGCAGGAGAACCTGTTACCATGTTGTAAAAACTACACAAAATGCCTAAATTTTCCCATTGGCAAAATCCAACAGCTCGCACACGTATAAAATGCAAAAGAAAGCCGCCATAGGCACTAACATCTACATTGCAAAATTACCTACAGACAGTAATGCCATTTTTTAAACAGGCAAAAGACAGATGTCTTTGTTAAACATTCGGATAGAAGGCGGAAAACAGTGTGCCTTCGTTGCAAACGAAAATTAGATAAACAGACACAAAGACAACAACAACAACAACAACAACAAAATAGATACTTTGAGAACAGAAACGTAAGTGTGCAGTTGCAAACACTATGACTTGTTGCTGAAGCAACTTTAAAATAATACAATGCAGCTATAACACTTCAAATGTTTATTTTTCTAATTATAACTTTGGGTTAGGGTGTGTGTGTGTGTGTGTGTGTGTGTGTGTGTGCGTGGCGCGTGTGTGTGCGTATAATGTGTAATAGTAGTAGTAGACCCCCCCCCCCCCAGGACATCACATAAGCTATAAACACCCGATGACACAAAAACCGCGTTCAATCATTAGAAAATATTTTTGACCGGGCTATATTGCGGCCCCTGGCAAGAGCCAGGGTGGGGCTTCAAAATAAAGAAATATTGCATCCCGCAAGGGAATGACCAAACAAAATAACGTTAATGTGTAATATCGCTTTCGAAGCAAATTAACTACCACGGTTGCACCAATCATTCACACAAATATCACAACCTAGGACTTTCGACCACACAGAGGTATTCCTCTCACTCGACACCGCTCATCATTGATCAATCTAAAATTAGAAATTCGCTAACTCATTGATAATCCGCCCCGCATAAGTATCACGCCCAAAGCTGCAATCTTAGCAATGATGAACAATTCACACGCGGGCGATATCAAACACAATTGCAGAGCGACCTTGTGTTTTCATTGGCTAAGACATTCTTGAACAATCACATGAATTTTTGAGCAAAAAAAGGCACATCAGGTATCTCAATCTAGTGCCGGTCAAATTTCGCCTTGGCTAATCAGATGTATAATGATAGTAAGACAACTAAGTAACATCTCGCCCAAAAAAAAAACCAGTATTGATGAATTCTTTATCTCATTTAATTCTATTACTGTATATTCTTCCTTTTCGCGTCCTATTTGTTTGTCCGTTTCCAGACTTTAGTCTTGTTCCAGTACCTAAATGTTGCCATGCACATCTGTTTTACAGATCTGACTTATCTGTATGCATACTGGTGGTTAATTGCATCTCAGGCAGATGCACTCTAACTTCGAAGAAAACTCCCAATTAGTCGATTTTTGCTTGATGGGGAAACAGTGGGTCTATTCTTGCTTTCTCCACATAGGGCCCCGGAACCCACACGGGGTCTACTGTATATACCATGCAATGAATTATGAAATCTATCGTTTGCTTTTTTTTCTTCAAATTTCTTGCTCAAATTTACAGCAGGAAAATATTGTATAAGCTAGGTTAGTTGCGTATCTCTTACAGGACGTTGCAGAACCAACCCCAACAGCCCCTGGCTGTTGTGTGGTTTCTCTAGGCAAATTTACGTCCAGTAGATTTCCATTGCTTTTTGGACGGTCGGCTTTCTTGATACCACTGTCGAAACCAACGCAAGGCGCATGGCCTGCAGTTGGGATCGAACCCGGCATCCCGGCATTACGAAGCGTTCGCATCGACTAAGACGCAGAGCCGACTATTACATAGATACTATCATGTAAATAATTATGTAAGCTCTAAAGGAGACCCGACTGGTGGCAAAAGACACCTGGAAGGGCAGAACAGGGACAGGACAGGGTTAGGTAGTATGCACACACGTGAGGGATGAATACGTGAGGGAAATAACCTTTTTTCTTCAGTCGGAGCATAAGAACTGCAACAGTACCCGACGTTTGGTGCACAGCTTCTAAGTCCCACTCCTAAAACTAGGCAAGGACCATTCAAGAGACAGCAGCTTTATGATCATCACTAGACAACGTTCGGCAAGGTTTAACTGTATACTGTTCTTCTTTTTCCCGTCCTGGTTGTTCGTCAAACTCCAGACTTTAGTCTTGTTCCAGAATGTAATTGTCATGCATATCCGTTGTGCAGAACCTGATGTAACCACCTGGTTAGTCTGACATGTAACCATCTGGTAAGTCTGACATGTAACCATCTGGTAAGTCTGACATGTAACCATCTGGTAAGTCTGGTCTGACATGTAACCATCTAGTAAGTCTGACATGTAACCATCTGGTAAGTCTGACATGTAACCATTTGGTAAAGTCTGAAATCCCGTATGTCTGACATGTAACCATCTGGTAAGTCTGACACGTAACCATCTGGTAAGTCTGACATGTAACCATCTGGTAAAGTCTGAAATCCGGTAAGTCTGACATGTAACCATCTGGTAAGTCTGAAAAGTAACCATCTGGTAAGTCTGACATGTAACCATCTGATAAGTCTGAAATCTGATAAGTCTGACGTCTAACTATCTGGTAAGTCTGACATATAAACGTCTGATAAGTCTGAAATCTGTTAAGTCTGACGTCTAACTATCTGGTAAGTCTGATGTGTAACCATCTGATAAGTCTGAAATCTGGTAAGTCTGACGTCTAACTATCTGGTAAGTCTGACATGTAACCATTTGATAAGTCTGAAATCTGATAAGTCTGACATATAACCGTCCGGTAGTCTTCTACTGCTTTTCACCATTGAGTAGTATGACGTGTCACCATTGAGTAGTATGACGTGTAACCATTGAGTAGTATGATGTGTAACCATTGAGTAGTATGGCGTGTAACCATTGAGTAGTATGGTGTGTCACCATTGAGTAGTATGGTGTGTCACCATTGAGTAGTATGGCGTGTCACCATTGAGTAGTATGGTGTGTCACCATTGAGTAGTATGACGTGTAACCATTAAGTAGTATGGTGTGTCACCATTGAGTAGTATGACGTGTAACCATTGAGTAGTATGGTGTGTCACCATTGAGTAGTATGGCGTGTCACCATTGAGTAGTATGACGTGTCACCATTGAGTAGTATGACGTGTCACCATTGAGTAGTATGGGGTGTAAACATTGAGTAGTATGACGTGTCACCATTGAGTAGTATGACGTGTCACCATTGAGTAGTATGACGTGTAACCATTGAGTAGTATGGTGTGTCACCATTAAGTAGTATGGTGTGTCACCATTAAGTAGTATGGCGTGTCACCATTGAGTAGTATGACGTCTCACCATTGAGTAGTATGACGTGTAACCATTGAGTAGTATGGGGTGTCACCATTGAGTAGTATGGTGTGTCACCATTAAGTAGTATGGCGTGTCACCATTGAATAGTATGACGTGTCACCATTGAGTAGTATGACGTGTAACCATTGAGTAGTATGGCGTGTAACCATTGAGTAGTATGGCGTGTAACCATTGAGTAGTATGGTGTGTCACCATTGAGTAGTATAACGTGTAACCATTGAGTAGTATGGTGTGTCACCATTGAGTAGTATGGCGTGTCACCATTGAGTAGTATGGTGTGTCACCATTGAGTAGTATGACGTGTAACCATTGAGTAGTATGGTGTGTCACCATTGAGTAGTATGACGTGTAACCATTGAGTAGTATGACGTGTCACCATTGAGTAGTATGACGTGTAACCATTGAGTAGTATGACGTGTCACCATTGAGTAGTATGACGTGTCACCATTGAGTAGTATGACGTGTAACCATTGAGTAGTATGGTGTGTCACCATTAAGTAGTATGGCGTGTCACCATTGAGTAGTATGGTGTGTCACCATTAAGTAGTATGACGTGTAACCATTGAGTAGTATGGTGTGTCACCATTAAGTAGTATGGCGTGTCACCATTGAGTAGTATGACGTGTAACCATTGAGTAGTATGACGTGTAACCATTGAGTAGTATGACGTGTAACCATTGAGTAGTATGACGTGTCACCATTGAGTAGTATGACGTGTAACCATTGAGTAGTATGACGTGTCACCATTAAGTAGTATGACGTGTAACCATTAAGTAGTATGACGTGTCACCATTGAGTAGTATGGGGTGTAACCATTGAGTAGTATGGGGTGTCACCATTGAGTAGTATGGTGTGTAACCATTGAGTAGTATGACGTGTAACCATTGAGTAGTATGGGGTGTAACCATTGAGTAGTATGACGTGTCACCATTGAGTAGTATGGGGTGTCACCATTGAGTAGTATGGGGTGTCACCATTGAGTAGTATGATGTGTCACTATTGAGTAGTATGGGGTGTCACCATTGAGTAGTATGGGGTGTCACCATTGAGTAGTATGACGTGTAACCATTGAGTAGTATGATGTGTCACCATTGAGTAGTATGATGTGTCACCATTAAGTAGTATGGGGTGTCACCATTGAGTAGTATGATGTGTCACCATTGAGTGGTATGGGGTGTCACCATTGAGTAGTATGACGTGTAACCATTGAGTAGTATAGGGTGTCACCATTAAGTAGTATGGCGTGTAACCATTGAGTAGTATGGGGTGTCACCATTGAGTAGTATGGGGTGTCACCATTGAGTAGTATGGGGTGTCACCATTGAGTAGTATGGGGTGTCACCATTGAGTAGTATGGCGTGTAACCATTGAGTAGTATGGGGTGTCACCATTGAGTAGTATGACGTGTAACCATTGAGTAGTATGGGGTGTCACCATTGAGTAGTATGACGTGTAACCATTGAGTAGTATGGGGTGTCACCATTGAGTAGTATGACGTGTAACCATTGAGTAGTATGGGGTGTCACCATTGAGTAGTATGACGTGTAACCATTGAGTAGTATGGGGTGTCACCATTGAGTAGTATGACTTGTAACCATTGAGTAGTATGGGGTGTCACCATTAAGTAGTATGGGGTGTCACCATTGAGTAGTATGGGGTGTCACCATTAAGTAGTATGGCGTGTAACCATTGAGTAGTATGGGGTGTCACCATTGAGTAGTATGGGGTGTCACCATTGAGTAGTATGGGGTGTCACCATTAAGTAGTATGACGTGTAACCATTGAGTAGTATGGGGTGTCACCATTGAGTAGTATGGGGTGTCACCATTAAGTAGTATGACGTGTAACCATTGAGTAGTATGATGTGTCACCATTGAGTTGTATGGTGTTTTACACTTCTTTCATATTTAAAAGCCTCGCTCCATTTCTCAGTGACGTTCTCCAATGTCTTCCCTCCCCTAGCACAATATACAAACCTAGCTCCCAACTTACTTCTGTCTCCATCCTCTTACTTTCACATCTGTAGCCCTATGTTCTGTCCCCACACCACATCTCCATCCCATTCTCTACTATTTCTCTCTTCCCCACCCCCTCTCTGTCACACCCACACACACACACCCACACACCAACAAACACACACACACAGACACCCACACACACACACACCCACACACCAACAAATACACACACACACCGACACCCACACACATATATGAATCACGTTCGGACTTCCCCTTCGGATATTCCCATGGACACCTGCTGGCAAGTAGTGAGCGATAGAGCAGTGGTCAGATGCTTGTCTACCCACCCGAAGGATTAGGTTTGAATCCGCGGATATTTTAATCAATAATGAGGCGTGATGAGTCGGCATGGCCTAAAAAAGGTACTGTGAAATAACTTCAGAAGTAAAGGTGGTTTATATAAAGTGTGACCACATTAAACATCGAGCGCTAGTTGGTCTACGCTAGTGGTTATCAACTTCTCTAATGCTGCGACCTTTAATATAGTTCCTCAAATTGTGATAGCCTAACTATAAAATTTTCTTTGATGCTTTATAACTTCAGTAAGTATGTATTTTTCAGTTGTCTAGCGAGCCCTGTGAAAGGGTCGTTCGACCCTCAAAGAGATTGCGACCCACAGTTTGAGAACCACTGGTCTACAGTAATATGTACCTAGCACCATATGCATGATGCACCAATGGCTGATAAGACTCCTTTACGTCTTTAAAAAAAAAAAAGTAAATCTGAACCAGATAGCGTTTTCATTGATCGAACCGTCTGTCTCTTCCGGTCTGCTACCTAAAGGTAAGTGGAGATTTAAATATCTCAGTCTGGACGGCAAACCTACAACGTAAATCCCAGATAGCTCATTCAACCTTCAAAGAAGTTATAACCATAGCGCCTATAACGACTACATTAGCCAGGCGTCACTTTCAGCCGGGTAAGGACGAGTTGTTCCAGATTCAATGAAAGCGCTGTTGATGTAAGGGAAGCAACTGATCCCGTGCTTCGAGCTCACTGAATAGTTAGATATTCTCCCTTCGTTGTAACTTTTTGTGTTAAAAGTAAGTATTATGTATAGCGGCGTCCGTGGCTTAGGCGTTGCGAGTCCGACTTCTAATCCAACGTACCGCGATCGAAACCCACTGCTGGCTGCGTGGATTTTTAATATGGTATGGGGCGTCGCAGGTCGACACAGCCCAAAATGGGTACCAGGAAGACTGTCCTGGGGAAGTAAAGACGGCCGGCAATAATGCTGACCACATTACCCAGCCAGTGCTGATTGGTCTGTAAAAATATGGGACGCTCTTTCCATATTCCCGATGCGCCTAAGGCGTGAAAAAGGATCTTTTACTTTATGTATCTATATGTAAGTTTCACCCCACCAGGACATCACACAAGGGATAAACACCCGGTGACACAAAGTGCCACACCATGCGGATCAGGATCACCCGTGGAGAAGTCCCGGAAACCCCGTTCAGCCATTATGCCAAATTTCAGGCCCAGCAAAAGCCAGGGTAGGGCTTTAAAATAACTAAGAATTGCATCTCACAAGGGGATGATTTGTATGTGTAATAACACAAAAAAGTAAGTTGTTTGTTCATCATATAGAAGGTCTGGCATCGTAGTGACTTAGTGGCATCAGTCTGCAAACGAAACTGAAGGTATACAGGGCTGCAGTGCTTCCAGCGCCACTGTATGCATGTGAAACTTAAACTGTATGCAGACGTCATTAAAAAAAAAAAACTCAACCATTTCCATACAGTTTGTCCGACTCATACCCGTAGGTCAGGACTGGCGGATAGATGCCCGTGTCTTAACTTCACTCACTCATAATTCTAGAATGGAATCCAATAAGCGACTCTTTGAGTCACATGGAGTCAACACTTTACGTAGTAGATTTTGGATGAGAAACAGTCCATCATTGATTCCCTTTAACTACCATTTAAAACACATTGTTCTACCTTCAACATTTTGGAAGTCAATAATACAATCAACAGAATAGCAGCCGTTTGAACCAGTCCTTATAAACGGAAAAACAATATCAGTTATTATAAATCTAAGCAAACGACCAAGAAGGTCATATAATGAAGTGAAATGAGAATAATAGGAAACATAGACACAGCTTAAGGTATTGAGAAAAACAAAACCAAAATTAAATAAACAAATGGAGCGAAACATTAGATGCTCTAACAGATCTTGTTTATATTTTTGTTTCATTTCTATGAGTCACACACACACACACACACGCAGCACACACAACACACACGCACATACAAATTATGTAAGGTCATTTGGAATGAAATCCAATTCATTAGCTTACAAGACTGAAAGCTTCTGGTAGCAACACTGAGAAGGTAAAAAAAAAAAAAAACTTCCCGGTCACACACGGTTCTGCTGCCATTAAATTTGTTGAAGCTTTAACTATTGAGAGAAAATTATAGAAAGTATGCTGTCTTAACTTGGTCATAGTAATTAGCTTAAAGTGATCACGCAGTCGATGTAATCCAATTGCAGTGTACTTTTCCACGCCTAAGCAAATAGGGCTAGGTCATATTTTATAGACAAGTTGGCACTGGGTGGGTGATGGAACCTTTACTTCCCATGAATTTACCTGGTACCCATTTAAGACTGGGTCGACCTAGGAGTCAAGGTCATTTTTCTGAACCCAGGACCTTTAGATCCGCAGGCGGCCGTTTGTCCGCTACATTATATTAGCTAGGTAAGGACGTAAACAATCTATTTCAAACGATCGTAAAGAACAAGAGGCGGAGAAGACGAGATATGGAGATCTTACATTAAACAGAGCCGAACAAAACCCGGGGAGAAAAAAATAGGAGAGGAAATATGAGGCAGAAAAAAGGGGGAGTGGGGGTGGGGGATATAACTGAGGAAGTAAAATAACTAAATTATACATATATAATTATACTTCTCGTCGTTTTTAGGACGAATTTTTCGTCAATTGAAGCCCTACTCTGGCTCTTGCCAGGGGCCGCAATATAGCCCGACCATAAATATGGCCTAAAGGCTAAACGCGGTTTCTGGAACCTCTCCACGGTGATCCTCACCCGCATGGTGGCACATTGTGTCATTTGGTGTTTATCGCTGGCGTGATGTCCTGGTGGGGTAGAAAGTCAGTCAGTCAGTCAACTAAATTATGCAAGCACATAAAGGTTCAGGATTGTACGGCGCTGACGAGAATTCACGAGAACAGATAACGGTGGTATAACAATCTCACTAAAGGAGAAGACAGGGTGTGTGTGTTAACTGAAATGCTACATAAAACTTCCCAGAATACCACTGACCGAGAAGCAGGGGTGTCTTAACGCAAGGGCTCGCTGGAAACCTGTCCGGGGCCCTACGAGGACAGGTCCCCATGTTAACCTCAGTGTATGTTCAACTTTATAAACCATTTACATTTAATTCATGTACGTGGTTGTACTAGGGGCCCCAAAACACTTGATTGTCCAGGGCCCCATAATGCTCTCAAGACGGCTCTGTCAAGACGAGAAATATTCACCTCGTACGAGATCTGAACATCAAGGAAGACTGGCTATAGTAAACAGAATCTTTTCTCCAAAACTGAAGTATTTTGCCACATCAAGCGCTACGGCCTTATCAATTCCTATTTACATCTCCCACAAATTGTACGTGCCAAATATAATGAGTCACAGCTCACTGATGACATGCATGTGTGCACTTCTGAAATTGTGCACCATGTGATTAGTGAAAATAGTCGTCATATCACTCTGGAAAGATCCATAGGCGCTCCGATTTTACTATTTGTGGTCCCACACGAGGTACACAAGCTCTTTTTTTTAGTTCACCGGCTGTGAGCTCCTGGGGAAAGTTCTGGTTATTCGTCCATTTGGACTTTGGGTTTGTGCCAGGGCATGAGTTTTGCGTGCACATCCGTTTTACTGCCTTATTTGTGTTCAGCTGGTTTTTCCTTGCCGCTCGGGCTGATGCACCCGACTTCGAAGGAAGCTCCCAATTAGTATACTGTTACGACATGCTTATTTTTTGGGTAGGCAGTGGGTCTATTAAAGGAAATATTTAGACGTAGTGACACAAGAAGCGAAGACGGCAGCAGCAAAAAGAAGCCTCAGAGACCTTTTCAGTAACATACGGAAATTAGTAGGTAAATATAATCAGCCAGTTGGATCAATCAAAAATAGTCAAGGAGAGGCACTCACCAACACTACAGATTAAATGGACAGATGGGCTGAACATTTTGGAATACTTCTAATTAGACCAGCGCCATAGTTTTCTTTTGATATCCAGCCTCTAGAAATGGAGCTGAATATCAACTGTTAGGTACCATCTAAAAAGGAAATTAGAAACGCTATCAATCTTCTCAAGGAAGGAAAGGCGGCAGGTCCTGATGTTATCCCAGCAGAAGCTATTGAAGCCAATATAAACAATGGAGTTCCTACATGGATTATTTGGTATAGCAGGGAGATCGAAGAAATAGCAGCAGACTGGAGAACATATCTTAAGAAAGTGCCCCTGAAAGGTGATCTACGGGAGTAATAAAACTATAGAGGAATTATTTTGCTGTCAGTTCCTGGAAAAATCTTAAGAACGATTATTTTAGAAAGACTAAAAGATGCTTTTGATAAAAAGCTAAGAGATGAACAGACAGGTTTTCGGCCAATCAGATCCTGTACTGACCAGATAGCCGCATTACTTATTATAATAGAGCAAAGCATTGAACTGAACTCACCACTTTACATTGGATTTATAGATTATGAAGAAGTTTTTGACAACACTGATATGGAATCCCTCTAAAAATATTTGGGGCACTATGGAATCCCACAGAAAATTAATACTTGAGCAAAGGCAACACACGAAGACTCTTCATGAGGGAAAGCTAACAGATACGTTTGAAATAAAAACAGCTTTGCCACAGGGATGTCTTTTGTCGCCTCTCCTATTTTTACTGGTAAAAGACTGGATTATGAAAACAGTAACTGCTAACACAGCAATGGAATTCAGAAGACCCCTAAAAACAGCTTAATGATCTGGATTTTGCTGGTGATATTCCTCTTCTGTCCCAGTCACAGAATCAGATGCAAGATAAATTAAATACACTTGATGCGAGATCACAGCAGCTAGGTTTAAAAATCCATCAAGGAAAGACAAAGATAATGAGAATAAATCAGGCAATAGTAATGTGGTTTTTCTTAATTGTACCTCACTCGAAGACAAGTAGTCGTACACCTAATTGGGCAGTGCTGTAGATAAATATGGAAGAACTGATAGAGATATTAAAATAGGAATACGAAAGGCAAGAGGAGCTTTTATAGCACTAGGGAATTTGTGGAGATTTAAAAAAATTAAAAGAAATACAAAACTAATGTCTAATGTCAGATCAATACTGTTGAAAGGATTAGAAACATGGAGAACAACCAAGGCAATTACTAATAAACAGCAAACATTCATTAACTGGTGCCTGCGCAGAATAGAGGGAATTAAATGTTATGATAGCATCGCTAATGTAGAGCTTTGGGAGAGAACTAAGCAAGTTCTAGTGGACTAAGCTGTGATGAAAAAACACGCTGGCGTTGGATAGGACACACGTTGAGAAAATCGCAAAACAATAAAACTAGAATGTTTTTGCACTGGAACCCACAAGGGCATAGGAATAAAGGAAGACCAAAAACACACGGAAAAGGGAGCTGGAGAGTGAAGTTATAAAGACGGAGAGGACAAGGGGAGAGCTGCATGCAATAGCAAAAGATAGAACGACTTGGTGTGAGTTGGTTGAGGGCCTATGCTCCATTGGGGGCTAGAGAGGCAGAAAAAGAAGAAGAAGTGAGTATATTCTTGTTTCACCTGACAATGGGGCACCAAAACCCACGCGCGTTAAACAGCTGATCGCTCCCATGATGTGGTAATTAAGCAAACTTCGAGTGCCTTTTTTATTGTTGAAATTTTGGAGTCTGATAGCTAGTGTTCGACCCTCATACCCACCAAACAGGAGAGGGTATGGAATCACTCTTATCCCGGTTAATCTTCATCATGTAGCAGGTCCTTTGCAGAACGTCGCTCTGATCACAGTCTGCCTGAAAGAAACTCGGTCTCTCGCCAGTTCTCCTGCCTCATGTACTTTCATACTCAAGGAGTTACTTATATCCTGTGCCTATCTTCGTGTCGATCGGCCCCTGCACCTCCTTCCTGGTACCATGCCTTCTGTTATAATTTTTTCCAATCCGCAGTGGTGCTTGATATGACCAAAATATTTCAGCTTCCGAGACAGGATGCTGTTTATTTGCCAATCTTCCTTGATGTTCAGATCTTTCAAGATGTCAGTATTACTCCTCTTCTTTGTCCAAGATATTCTGAAAATCTTTCTACAGCATTTCAGCTCAAAAGCCCCTATTCCCTTTTTTAAGGACTGAGATATAATCCACGACTCACATCCGTATGTAGCCACAGGGAAGATGCATGCTCTCAACATTATAATTTTGATCTTCGTAGACTTTTAAGGCTTTTCAATCTTTGCATTGCTATGTCCATCCTCCTTTAATTTCTGCCAGTCTCAATTGCTGTTTATTATAGAGCCTAGATATTCAAAGTTTGTGACATTTTTAATTTCTTCATCATTTATTGTTATTTTTTTTTTTTTTTTTTTAGTGAGAGCCCGTTTTATCTGTGTGCATTATTTTCGTTTTCTTTATATTCAAGAACAGATTTTGATCTTCACTGTGCTTTTGGACAGATAATATTACATTTTCTACTCCCTTTACGCTGTTCAAAAGGAGGACCATTTTGAGCGGATCATAACTGTCATAAGTCTGGTCATTTCTGACATTTCTCGCGGTTAATACAAAGACAAAATCTTACCTAACAGCAAGAGTTTTAGCTCTTTCCGTGCGTTACTCTTGTCTTTCCTCAGCTGTTTTTCTATCTCCTGATTAATCCGCTTCTGTTCTTTCAAGTCATCGGACAAACAGCAAGCCATTTTTCAGCTGTTTCTGTGTGAACAAGGAAAACAACAGATTCAATTGACTGGACTGTCAATTGCTGTTCAAGAAAGGAGTTGGGTGAACAGACATCCATTCACGACATGAATGAATTATTGAACTAACC
This sequence comes from Candidula unifasciata, assembly GCA_905116865.2. Lineage (NCBI taxonomy): Eukaryota > Metazoa > Mollusca > Gastropoda > Stylommatophora > Geomitridae > Candidula > Candidula unifasciata. The sequence continues at coordinate 784,940 of CAJHNH020004112.1, forward strand.
TGGCATATTTCTACTATCTCTGGTCTGTCTTAATATTATGTGTGTGTGTTTTCTGTTTGTGCATTTATGTCTATGTATGTGCATGTGTTTTATGTTTGTGTATGTATGAAGATGCGTGTGTGTATGTATTACGTATGTCTGTATATGAGTGTGCATGTTTGAGAACGTAGGAGTATGTATACGTGTGTGTGAGTTTGTACGATTGTGTACACATGATGTGTGTATGCATTATTCTATAATTTATATCTCTTTTTTATATCTATAACATGCATTATTGATAACAGGCATTGGTACTCTGAAAAACGAGTGCTTAGAAGGGCCAAATGTCAGACGGGCCTGCGTGCCCAATTTGTAACCCTTTGAAAATAAAGTTTGTTCGTTCGTTTGTTCGTTCACCCTAAGTTTCTGATTTTTCTTCTTCTTTGTGTTCGCTAACTGCAAACCGCAACGGAAAGTGCTGGTTCCTCCAGGTCCGGATTTTAGTCTTGTTACAGAACTTGGGTGTTGCGTGCACATCCGTTTTACATAATTTAACTTTTTCGCATGCAGACTCTTGGTTCATTTCCTCCAAGGTAGATGCACGCCGACCTTCGAAGGATGCCCACAGTAAGTCGACTACTATGAAATACTGGTTGTGGTTAGCAGTTGGCGTTTTTTTTTTTTCCACTGGGGTGATGGAACTCACACTGGCTGTTCCATGTGTGGGTTCCGGGGTCCTATTGTGGGGGAGGGGGATGCTTCTTGGCACTCATACTTATGTTTGGATATCTTAGAAACTGCGTCAGTTGGTGTATAAGTACACTGGCACGGTGACATCTTGTTTCCATTTCCCGATGTAGTCTTTTACATTCTTTAACTTTCTTCAGACAAGTACCATTCAACCCGATATATAGCGGACTAGGAGTTCTGCCGACCTGTATTACTTTAGTTTTCATATTATTTATTTTCATGTTATATCTTCTGCATGTTAAACTTAGCCTGTTCGAATGTTTTTGCAGTCTACTCCCATCAGTGTAGAAAAGGCACTAATCGTCTGCAAATATTATCTCGTTTATTGTGAGTGCATCTAATTATTCCTCTGGAAAGTAATGTCCCTCATTTTCTGGTTTTCTGGGTCGACTACTTTGAAACTGGCTTCTTTTGATAATCTGTCTATGTGTATAGTAAATAAGAGAGGAAAGGGTACACATCCCTGTATTGTTTGCAAACGTCTCAGACATGCCTTTTTGTGTTCTCACTGAGGTTTGTTAAGTGTCGTACATGGCCACGATGTTATCTAGCATTTGTTCTTGTATTCCATAATCCTCAAGCATATGTTATGATATGTTTCTGTCTAATTTATGAAAAACGTTTTCTTGATCTACAAATGCAGAATACGGTTCATCGTGATAATCAATGGTTTTCTCGCAAACTTGTCTTAATGTGAACCATACATCTGTGTAGCATTCTCCTTTCTTGAAAACAAATTGTGGTGTTCTTAGATGCTGTTCCACTGTAGGTCTAACTCCCTGTTCTAATAACTTGTCTTATGTAGCTCAAGAGTGATATGCCTTCTGTACAATGCACAGGTTAGTTGCGTATCCTTTACAGGACGTTGCAGAACCAACCCCAGGAGCCCCTGGCTGTTGTGTGGTTTCTTAAGGCAAATTTACGTCCAGTAGTTTGCCATTGCTTCTGGACGGTCGACCCCATAATACCACTGTCGAAACCAACGGAAGGCGCATGGCCCGCAGCTGGGATCGAACCCGGTACCAGGGCATTACGAAGTACGATACACAGTTTCTTAAAATACCTTTCTTTTTCCAAATAAATAGAGGGACTGCGTGGTCTCGAGTGCTAGAGGTTCCAGGTTCAATCCCCGGTAAGGACTGGGATTTTTTCACGTGGACTTGAAATTCTAGTATTTCCCCTGGTCTCTGAGTAGTGAGATCGGACGCCCGTGTGCATTGTTGCACATGTAAAAATCCCTTGGCAGTTGGAAATCAAAAATAGTAGCCTAACGGTAACGCCAAGGCAAAATTTGGAGTTAAAAATCTAACCAAAGTATTTTGGGATCCTCGCTGGTGCTACAGAGCCTGTGCACTGTGCTGAACCTCTTTGGACTCAGACTTGAGTTAGAAGACGAACGGAGCACTGATGGGTTACTACACGTGTCCTATGATGTTGAGCCATTGTTTAAAACTTTAAAAAACGTCATACACTTCCAAAGTGATAATGTCAATGCCTGCTGTCAGTCAAGTTGAACTTTTCTTTCTTCCCATACTGTATTGAAAATTCTTGTTAACAATGTGATGTCAATTTACGAACATGCTTGAATAGCTTCTTTTGTCATATAAATAAAATCAGCTAGTGTAGACTGGACTGTAATGTGCAGTAACGCACCAATTGTAGTGGCTTAAATATATTTTATTGTTTCATACAGAAATGTATAACGGGGCCTTGTTAACGCAGTCGATAGGAGGCTCGCTTTCAAATTTACCCACGGTCGGTGTTCGAAACTTGGTGGTTCCTGGGATCCACCCAGCCTCTAGGTAATGTTTATACCAGAGTTAACACTCTGGGGTAAAATGGAGGAACGTCGCTGTAGCTAAGGAGTAGCGTGCGGACGGGGATACAGGTGGACAGTTTCTTATAATTTGTCCGTACTGGTGGCAGAACACTTATGTTGTATAACTGTGTTCAGTGATGCTGGTTCACATGTCCCAAGAAATGCATTGAGGTAGCTGCGCCTGGTGCATGTAGAGAGAACGAATGAACGAACGAACTTTATTTTCAAAGGGTCACAAATTGGGCACGCAGGCTGATAGACAGACAGACATTCAGGAAGACAGGCAAACAGATAGATAGATAGATAGATAGATAGATAGATAGATAGATAGATAGATAGATAGATAGATAGATAGATAGATAGATAGATAGATAGATAGATAGATAGATAGATAGATAGATAGATAGATAGATAGATAGATAGATAGATAGATAGATAGATAGATAGATAGATAGATAGATAGATAGATAGATAGATAGATAGATAGATAGATAGATAGATAGATAGATAGATAGATAGATAGATAGATAGATAGATAGATAGATAGATAGATAGATAGATAGATAGATAGATAGATAGATAGATAGATAGATAGATAGATAGATAGATAGATAGATAGATAGATAGATAGATAGATAGATAGATAGATAGATAGATAGATAGATAGATAGATAGATAGATAGATAGATAGATAGATAGATAGATAGATAGATTGATACAAACATACATAGAGAGGAGAGAAAGATACTTTAAATTCTGGAAACCTAAATTTTTTTTTTCAATTTTAAGGAAAGAAAAAAACAGTACGTACAGAAATATTTAATCTTGAATGAAGTTCAATGTGTATACAGTAAGAAAATATCCTAAAACATTAAAAATAATAAACACAGGCTAAATTCATTGCTGTGCATGAAGTCAGTGAAAGTTGAGTAAAGGTGGGATTATCCGGACAATAAAACAAGACAGATATCGCTAGTCATTAGAAGTGCTAAATATAAATAACAAAACTACATCACAACAAAGCAGCAACACGTGTAGTTACCGGCTAACAGAAGAATCGAAGCTGTCCACCTGACTGACTACTGGCAGGGTGTGGCACCTCGATTACACAGGGTGTGTCCAAGGAAGAGAACTCAGCAATCTCTGGTCCCAGATAAACAGCGCGGAACCAACAAATGTGTAAATGGTAAACTAAACAGAAATAAATACTCCGTTTAACACTTGTTTGTTTTTCTGCACAGCTTCTAAGAGACTAAAATATATTCTGTAAACATATCTCTTCTTATCTCGCTCATTCACATTGTCACCTGGAAAAATATCCACACGAGTATTTTAATAAATCTGATTTAAGATTTACCATACACATATAATTGCATTCCGATATTAAAAATAATACTTCATTAACATTCCCTAAATTCTGCAAGCCGAAGATGTTGTTTAAATGTGAAGGTTTAGATGTTGTCCACACTTCAGACTGGCTGTCCGTTCAGACACAGATGACTGGCTGTAGCAGGTGCGCACACAGTGACAAATGAGGCGTCGCCACGAAGGGCGTTGCACACCGCAACCAGAAAATGTTCTATCAACCACAACGAGGCTTCATGGCCTGCATATATTAGAGAATAAGTCAATAGAACAAGATGAATTCGATCGTGTCACTGTGAAATCACTTTGTCTGCATGTGAGAAGACACAGGCTGGGGATGTTTTCGCTTCGGGCAGGGGAATCTTTTCTCCCTTCTACATCTCAGCCTCTGCGACGGATGGAGGGAAAAATAATGACACACAAAATATATGCGGCCTGGAACTAATATACACATCTCGCTAGGTCCTGTGTTCACGGTATGATGCATGTGATCTTTGTTGCTGACAACTGACATAATCGTTTTATCGATACGTGTTCAAGTAAGCTTTGTCTCGCGGTTGTCTGCCAACGCTCAACCAGGTTTAATGATTTTTCTCCCTCTGGTAGTTTGCATAGAGATGGGAGATTCACGGGGTGACATGCTGCCGCCCGGACAATAAGAAATTAAAATTAATGGCAATATTATAAGTAGATTATGTCATAAAATAAGGTCTCTTGTTGAAATGTCTAAACTTTATACTTTATATTGTAAACACATACTCCACAAAAGTTGTTGCTGCTAACTTCAGAAATAACATTTTATGCCCATGTGTGTGCGTTTACGCACTGCACTGTTACATAATGTCATGTTACGCTGTTATCACGGTGACAATCGCGGTACATTGGTTATTCCAAGCAGAAACAGTCCCCCAGTGCAACAGGTATCTCAGGGTACCTCTACTGACTGATCTCATACACAGTTGATTACAGTGGTGCCTACCGTGACCTTATTTAGGGTATTAAATACAAGCTCTCGAATATCGTAACTCCACGGAAATGGGGAGGGGAGAAATAATTTGTGGTAGACTGCACTAATTGTAAAAGACACATTGGCTATCCTCCCAATTACGGTCCCAAATTATTGAGGCTGAAAATGTACCCTTACAGGGCCTTAGTCACATGTAAATTGCTGACCTCTTCCGGCGACTATACAGCATACCGCGAAAAAGCTTCTGCCTAGTTAAAGTCACTGCCAAGAGGATCTCCCGCGCCGCGCGTAGCATGGGATTTAGCGGGGCTAAACTAGATGGCTGGGACTCACGAGCAGCAGCTACCGCATCTCATGCAGCTTCCACCTTTTTATTGCTTGTGAGTTCCAGCCATCTAGTTAAGCCCCGCTCCGCGCCACGCGTAGCGGCGCGGGAGATACTCTCGGCGGTATGCTGTGTAGTCGCCGGAAGAGGCTCGCTATTTACATGTGACTGAGGCCCTGTTAGGTTATATTTTCGGCACAAAGTCCGAATAGTCCTACAAACCTACACAACCTGGAGCTGGTAACTTGTGATGTTTACACACAGCGACGCAAACAGGACTCACTGATCACATCAGCACAACAAACCGGCATAGTCAGAATTGTCCTTCCTGGCCCTACAACCTGGAGATGGTAACCCGCATCCACCCATTACGACGCAAGAAGGTCTCACTGATCAAGTCTATTTATGATCAGTTGTACTCACCCTCCCCCCCCCCCCCACACACCTACCAGTAAAATCAAGCAAATTCCCTTTGCCACGCTGAACGCAGAGCAAACGCTCAAACAGTTCTCTGGAAATAGAAGAACTGCGGTCTTCCCCGAGTCTCAGCTAGTATTCTGAGCTCCTGTCCCATCACTTCATATTTATTCTAGTTAATAAGCATGAGACATTAACTGAGACATTTCTATTCATACGTTCATTGTCCGATCCCACTCACTCTATCATCATTCTGTCTGTCTCGTCTTTCAATATTTATGCGTATACAAGTGACACACAACAGGGCTTGATTCCCTTGCCTTTCTGTAACACAGTATAACCCTATCGTCTGGAAAGTTGGAAAGGTGCTAGCAATATCAATCAATCAATCCTCATCGCACCAGAGGCACATAAGGCAGAGACAAATTAACGCCACTCAGTTCAATCCTGAGCCATTCTCTCTATCACCAGTTTTGTCCTTCGCGTAGCCTTGAGTTCACCCTTATAGTTTCTCCTCCAAGTGCCCGTGGCCTGCCTCTTCTTTGCTGTCCTTGTGGTGTCCATTGCATTGCCTGTCTCTGCCGCCTTTCTTTCTTCATTCTGAGAATGTGTTCTGTCCACATCCATCTTCGTTTTTGGATTTCTAAATTTACATCCTCTAAGTCGGTCATTTGTTGCAATCTAAAATTGCTGATTTTATCTTTCTATGTGAAAGCCAACAATCTTTTGAGAAGTCTTCCCTCGAAACCTCTGAGCATGCTCTCTATCTTTATGTCTGTTTTCCAAGTTTCTGCTCCATAGAGGAGAACTGTGCTAACGCATGTTTTGTATAACCTGAGTTTAGTTTAAGTGCTATAGATGTTTGACCTCCAGACACTCTGAAGTCTGTCGTAAGCAGCTGCCTGCAATATAAAAAGGTACCGATTGGATATGGTGGCATGTGGGTGTCTAGGCAAGTAAGTGTGTGGCTAAGTAGGTATTTAGAAAGTCAGTAAGTAAATATAAAGGTAAGTAAGTGGTTAGGTAGGTAGCAGGTGCATCTCTGAAGGCAAGGAAATTAAGCAAACACACACAATTAAAAAAAATAATTTCAAAATATGAACAGATGAAAAGTTTTAAAACAAAACCCAGAAATGCGGGAATAATAACTGGTGGCCATTTTCGGAGACGGTGTCGACCCAAAGCCGTACAGGTGGGAGAAATACACTACCACGGCGAAGGATCACTACTTTGAGATTTCCTTTGACATACGGATTCATTGTTTTTATGTTTTTTTTTTTTTTTTATTTAATTTTACAAACCATGTTTTGGTATTTAGTTCCCTCTAGCACATGTATATTTTTCTGAACCGTGGGTGTCATCTTGTTTATTTATTGTCATTAGTCTACAGGTGGCTCTATACTGAGGGGGAAGAAGAACCATCTGCCAGTTCACGGTGAAACCTAATAGAGAATATTTGGTACAAGAAAGACTGTCACATAATACTAGAACGTCTAGTGAGGTGGCGCGTTGTGATTTGTCCAAAATCTGACCAAACAAAGCAGATATCATCAGGACAAAACAGTATCCACGATTACATTGATATTTGGACACTAAATAACCAATTAATGGTGATTGTTACTTATTTGGACCGGTTCACGTTTTCCGGCCCATCTATCCACTTTCTCGGTCCCACCTAGGTAAGAGGGGGGTAACGTTGCACTACTTTCTTCAAAAATAGTTGAGGCTGTGGGTAGAGGGATTTGAGTTAGGGCCAGTTCTTCATGTTCTGGGATCTTTGAAAGCGGTGTCGTCGTGTAGTATAGAACACGCGACATCAGCGCTGGTGTAATTGGAGGCAAGACAAAGTGACACTCTCTGACCTAGAAGAGTCTGAGAAAGTATGAATGAAAGCTCAGGTGGTGTGTAGATGGACTGGGAAACGTGAACAGGGCCTTTTTTTGCGAAGTTTTATGTGAATGTTGTCTCCAAGTTCTTGTTAACAGTACTTTTTTGGGGAGGGGTGGGGGGGGGGGGGGGTCCTCTTTCTAATCACATTCTGATACGTTTGGCGGGAGTGGGCGTGGGAGTTAGGTATGGGGGGGGGGGGGGGGGGGTTAAGAGGTCTTGCCATATCCCTCAAGGGAGTTGGGGGGGGGGGGGGGCACCACCATAAAAAGGCTTTAAACCACTGGTCTATTGTGACGATTGCCATGGAGGCGGTCTCTCCATGTTCGAAGGTCTGCTTCAGGTCTTGACGAAGCCGGACTTTTTTTTTTTTAATGGCCGTGGCTGCAGGTCGACCAAGCCTTAAATGGGCACCAGGTAAAGTCGTGGGAAGTACAAGAGACCGGCATGATGTTGACCACATCAACCACCAAGTGGCGATCGGTCTATAAAAGGTACAGGTCAATAAATGTAAGCCCAGTACGACAGAAAGCCAGGAGAAAAAGTCCTTTTCTGTTACGCTTTCACAACATTACCATAGAGAGAGAATCATTTATATATATATATATATATATATATATATATATATAGCTATATATATATATATATATATATATTTACACCTACACAGACATACACACACAAACTCACACACACACACATGTATATATTTATCTCTATGTGTATGTATGTGTGTAGGTGTAAATATATATATATGAATGTGTGTGTGTTTGTGTGTGTGTGTCTATATATATATATATATATATATATATATATATATATATATATATATATATATATATATATATATGGTGTGTGTGTGTGTGTGTGTGTGTGTGTGTGTGTAGGTGTAAATATATATATATATATATATATATATATATATATAATAATTATTAGTGAAGGTGTGTGCCATAAATGTTTAAGTTTATCAACATTCTAATTATTTCTTTATGCTCCCCCTTACCAAAGGGATTAATGTATTAAAAATAGACACATAAGATTTATTTTCATTACGATTATTCTGTCTGGTAATGTTCTCCCTGTCTATGTTGCGTAGTGTGTGTCTACAATCATCCAAGCAGCCTCGCTCATCCCAAGTTTCTTCCCCGTGTGGGTTCAGGTGAGTCACTATGGGGAAAACAAGAACAGACACACTGCCCCCACAACCTTTGCCAACAAGCATGACGTAAGAGTAAACTAATTTGAGGGAGAGGGTGGTGGCTTCCTTCAAAGTCGGAGTGCATTTGGCAGGGAGGCCAGGAGCCAACAGTCTGCATACGCATGAGTCATACATGCAAAGCGAATGTGCACGTTACACACAGGTTCTGGAACAAGACTAGAGCCCAGAGGTGGACGAACAACCAGAACTTTCCTTCGGAGTTTACAACCGGTGAACGCAAAGAAAAAATGTTGTACAAATTGTGTTTTTTTTTTTTTTAATCACATTTTATTCTTTTCATTATGCGTATCGACATGATGTGATAAATATTCCACCTGCCATCATTGTTGTGTCAGCACCTTTCTCTCTGTCTGTCCAGACGACGGTACTGTGCTATGGCTGGCAAGCATGGAAATCACAGCGTATGGCGATGGCGAATATGTCCACCAAGAGACGAAAACATTTATACAATCTAGTATCCAAGAAATGTGGCTGGATATCCACACCAGATTTTCTCCCCAAGACTCTCTTCATCGTCTCTCTAGAGAAGGACAGTGTATTATATTCAGACTAAGGACTGGGCACAACACATTTCGTCAACATATGTTCAAATTTTTCGGTGTAGGAAATACGGAGACGTGTCTCTGCAGCGTGGCACCCGAAAATGCTGAGCATATGCTCCAACACTGTCAACTGTATGCTGACAACAGAGACGCAATCTGGCCTGTTCCAACCACAATGAAGACAAAACGAGAGGATATGGATTGCACGATAGCTTTCAGAGGCCGGCCTCTGATATAAGTTTTCTGACAGAAGGATCGAAGAAGAAGAAGAAGAAGACTAGCAAGTCACACCATGGTTAAGAAAAATCATCCACATTCAGAGCACAGGACTTCATGACCATTGTTTGCCATCACATGTATGTAGTGTGCTTCTTCACAGACGCTCAGTTCTCATCCTTTCAGCAGTCATCTTTTCATGAATTCTCATTGCCTTCCTGAGCCTGAATTGGCCTCTCCACTCTACACAATTGTGGTCTCACTAATCTACTGCAATACCTGTATCAGTCATACCTCGCTTGCATGGCTGTCTTACCGCATGTGTCCGCTAGGCACTTGTCAGGGGGCGCCACCAGCACAAAGGCCCCATGCTAATCTGCGAATGTCACGTGATTTACCATAAATAATAAAATATTTTTGATATCACAGCAGTCGTGGCATTCCTATAAGCGCCCCGTCCCCTTCTTCAGCAGCTAGCGAAGAGTTCCGATACTAATGGTGCCAGTAGCATTCTGATTTAACGTCCGTCTTGCCTTTCATCTGAGCCTCAAGCATCTGCCAGAACCTCTCATCACTTCCCCCTGCATCAGTCTCCCCAGACTGTGGTGATCAATCTGCTCCTCAGAACTGTAAACGCTCTCCCACAAGGCACTAACCAAGTCTGCCTTATCATGCAAGTTGTGCAGAGCCAGCCAGTCTATCCGCCCGTTCATTTCCCAACTAACCAGCGTGCCCCGGTGAAAAAATCCAGACAACACTCCTCACCCGTCTCCTCCGCAGCGAGGCATGCCACTCTGCAAGAAGCATACCTTTCCTGATCTTCCTCAGCATGCTTTCTAAGTCAGTTATAATCACGATGTGTGTGTGTGTCGTGTTCTCTAGCCAGCGGAAAGCTGCAGTGACCGCCTCCACCTCCATTCTTAAGCTGGATGTTGTGGTATCATATGCTAGGCTCTCCTGCACCTAACGTCGACCATTAACTTCTGCTAAGAAACCCCAAGCACTTCTTTTGCATCTTGACACTGAACTGTCTGTGTAAATGATCAAATATTCTTACCGAGCATTATCTTGAATTAATTGCTGAATTTCCACCTCTGTGGCACTTGCTAGCCAATCTCTGCATTTCCGGCTCAGTGTGATTATGAACCTACACAAGTCTGACTGTTCAGGTGGCACTTTGACCCACTCCTCTCCTCGCCTAATGTTCTCAAGGATGCAAACC
>CAJHNH020004112.1:800650-1035650 GCA_905116865.2 Candidula unifasciata
CATGACAGAATCCGGCAATTTCCGAACCTGATGAGTGCCGGATTTGTGAAAATGCCGGATTTGTATGGTTATGTGTGCGAGGCGCAGACGCCGTCTGGAGGTGACAGGTTCAATTCCCGGCACGGTAACTATAGCTTTCGATTTTTATGTTGTCTAGTGTGTTCTTCTATCTTTCTACTTCTTTCTATGAGTGCCGTTCACAATACTTTTTGTTACTTGATTAATTCATAATATTTAACGGCCTCAAATGGTCCCCCCCCCCTTTTCTGTTTATTTATAGGAATGACGTATACACACCGGAACCTACCAATCAAATACCTTTCTTAAATGTTTGTGTATTCTAGACAAAGCAATAAGGTCTTACTGTGTTCGTAAATTGTTGCTGTGATTGTTATTCGACATTTGCTTCGTTAATATAAATTTCTGTAACCTATGGTGCCATTTCAACGGGTTGAAATGAATTCTGTCCGTATGCCATAGTCGTGGATTTCAAGCTGTACGATAGACATGGCCAATGAGACACCTTTTTTGGGGGTGCCTAGTTGACCATGTATCTTAGTGCACTTGTATTTATGGCGAGGCACAGACGCCGTCTGGAGGTGACAGGTTCAATTCCCGGCACGGTAACTATAGCTTTCGATTTTTATGTTGTCTAGTGTGTTCTTCTATCTTTCTACTTCTTTCTATGAGTGCCGTTCACAATACTTTCTGTTACTTGATTAATTCATAATATTTAACGGCCTCAAATGGTCCCCCCCCCCCCCTCTGTTTATTTATAGGAATTCTGTACATACAGTGCGGACCTGATAACGAGAATTCACTAGGAACTCAAGACATGGTTATTCTTATAAGAAATTCTTGTTATCCAGATAAATATTTAAGCAAGAAAAATTGCCCGGGATAAACAAATAGGTTTTCACAACAAAAATTGGCCACATCCAAAATAACTTAAGTGCTTTGCACTGCATTGAGCAGAAAATGACTGCCTGTACAGCCCTTTGAAAAAGAAAAACACCAAATGAAAAGGAAATGAAACGTCAATGTTCACCAACAAAATTAAAAAGTTCTACGTTTTTTTTTTATATGCAGAAACCACGAGTTGTTAATCCTTTGGCTCCGTATTATGGATGCCGCAACCCTTCGGCCTTGATTCCACGATAGACACCGTAAATCTGGGAGAAATGTGGCTTTTCTGCCTACCCCAGGACGTCAACCAGGACCACAAGGAGTTTGTCACCCGGTCGCCGCGAAGTCGGGGTTAAACCAAATACGCTAGAGAGCGTTTTATTTTATTTGAATGACATAGTTTCTCGGAATTTTAATAATAATAATAATAATGTTTTTTTTTTAAACAGTATTTGAAAATGCGCCCAGAAATCCATGCCGGAAGTCTGTTGAACTCGAATTGTCGATGGCCTGATTTGTTTGTGCCAACCTGTATGAATAGATGTGTTGGCGCATGCGTCAAGTGCTTCTTCTTCTTCTTCGATCCTTCTGTCAGAAAACTTATATCAGGAGGCCGGTAGCCTTTATGAAAGCTATCGTGCAATCCATATCCTCTTGTGTACCATACAGTTTTGTCTTCATTGTGGTTGGAACAGGCCAGATTGCGTCTCTGTTGTCAGCATACAGTTGACAGTGTTGGAGCACATGCTCAGCATTTTCGGGTGCCACGCTGCAGGGGCAGGTCTCAGTATTTCCTACACCGAAAAATTTGAACATATGTTGACGAAATCTGTTGTGTCCTGTCCTTAGTCTGAATATAATAGACTGTCCCTCTCTAGAGAGGCGATGAAGTGAGTCTTGGGGAGAAAATCTGTTGTGGGTATCCAGCCACCTTTCTTGGATACTAGATTGTATTAGTGTTTTCATCTCTTGGTGGGTTAAGTCACTATTTGGTTGTACCATGTCACTGCCGCTTCTGGCCAATCTGTCCGCTATTTCATTGCCTTCCAAGCCACAGTGACCTGGAATCCACTGCAGTACAGATTAGTCTACTGAAGAGCCTAAGTAAATCAGCTGTTGCGTCAAGTCTACAAACTGAGTGTCTTTTGGGTTAACAATTGCTTGTAGAACTGACATAGCATCAGTCAGAAAGACCACTCTGCTATATTTGCTGTGCTGTTGTCCATTCAGGAAAGAACATGCCGCTAGAAGTGCTTCTGCCTCTGCTCTGTAATTGGAGGAATATGAACCTGTTGGTACAGCCTGGTTGATTTTAAAACCATTTGGGCATTCTATGTATATTCCTCCTCCTCCGTCTCTTACTGCTCTCTTGGCTGAACCATCTGTATACACTCGAATCCAACTCTGGTGTGGGTAAAGTCTATTGATCTCTCGTTCTGTAGTTGATTTCATATCAGTGCTGCTCATTGATGATTTGGAGGAGACCCCTGTTACAGTGGTTCTGACTGTTGGTAGGCTATCCCTAAGCGAAACGGGGCAGTCGTTGTAAGGTTTAAGTGGAACATTTGGTATTATGGGAGGGAGTTTAAGGACAGCGAGCTTGGCATTTGCGTTCTTAATAAAGCAAGTTCTCTTTAGTCTAGCCTTCTGGGGTTTCTGCAGTCGGCTGTACATGGGTTGTTCTTGAAAGTGGTGGTATTTGGAGAGCTGGGTGAGGATCTTTGTGTCTCTCCTATCTTCCAGATTATGGAGACCAGTAATTGTTTCCATATCTGATATGGGCGTCGAGCGCATTGCCCCTGTCATAATACGGAGAGCATGGTTTTGGATCTTTGAGACTTTCTGAAAATTTGATTTAGCTGCTGTGCCCCAAGCAGCTATTCCATATTCTAGTGTTGGCCTCACATAGCCTGTATAGGTCCTCTTAAGGACATTGAGGTTTGCCCTCCAGTCTGTTCCAGCTAACTTCCTCATCAGTTGTCTTCTCTTGAGTCCCTTGCTCTGTGTCTTTTCTATCTGTTTTCTCCATGTGAGTCTTGAGTCAAAGGTTACTCCTAAATATGACGGTGAGTCATCATGTATCAGTGCCTGGCTGCCATATCTAAGTGAAACTTTCTGGGGTTTGGTAGAGACTGAAAATGGTGTGTGTGGTTTTGGCCCCATTTACAGGCATGTACCAGCTATTGGACCACCTCTCTAGAGTTCCGAGGGATTCTTGAAGCCTTGTCTATGCTTTTTCAGTGTCCTCCTCTGAACTCAGTAGCGCCAGATCATCGGCATACATAACGGCTTGAACTCCATTACAGAGGGTTGATTTTATGTCGTTAATGTAAACTAGGAAGAGAATTGGGGACAGAACTCCGCCTTGTGGAACTCCATGTGTCATTGAGACTGATCTGCTCCTTGAACCCTGTATCTTGACTCTTGCAGATCGATTTTCAAGATATTTTACGATCCACCCAAGCATGTGATGGGATATTCCACTTTCAAGTAGCTTTTGTTTCAGCCCATTTTTCCACACTTTGTCGAAGGCCTTTTCCATATCCACCCAGACTGCAATAGTGTGCTTTTTTTCCTGGAATGCATCTTCAATGTGTTGAGCAATAAATGTAATTTGGTCTTCTGTTGATCTGTAACGTCGAAAACCTGCCTGTTCCTCCATTAGTTTGAAGTTTTTCTCTAGGAACCAGGTCAGTCGGTTGTTCAATAATCTTTCAAATAGTTTGCACAGACAGCTAGTGAGGCTGATGGGTCTGTAGCTGTCTGCGTTGTTCTTCGGCTTTCCTTGTTTCAGGATTACGAAGATTTCAGACTTCCCCCAGGCTGGAGGAACTATACTAAAAATCCAGCTGGCATTAAAGATGTTTAATAATTTCTTTTTGGCACTTAGACCCATGTGTAGTAACATATCATTCGTGATTTTATCGGGGCCAGGGGCTTGATTGGATTTCAGCTGGTTGAGTCCTGTGTTAAGTTCACTCATTGAGAATTTATCTGTCATGATGCTCTCGGCTGGTTTACTCTTGCTGGCCTCCTCGAGTTCTTTTATTCTTTGTACTACCTCATCTTCTCTAGACTTTTCTATATTAATATCACTAACAGATTTAAATTGATTTAAAAGGATATTTGCAGCATCGTTTCCAGATCTGATCTTATTGCCCTCATTTATTACTATTGGATTGGCTTGTTGGGCTTCTCCATTTAGACACTTGACTAGTTTCCAGAGTTTGGACCCATCTTTTTCAAAACTTAGGCTCTTGGTTTTGTCTTGCCAGCTCTTCCTAGTTGCTTGAAGTGTTTCTTTTTTTAGTTTAGCTTCTGCTGCTTTGTAAGCAATGTTGTTTTCTACCGTTGGGTTGCTTTCTACTCTATCTCTTGCTTCTGAGAGAGTTTAGTGGAGGTCTTGAATTTGTTGGGACCAAAATGGGATGTAATCTTTCCTTGAACCCCGAGGTATGGTTTCTTTAGCTGCTTTTAATATAGCTTCTGTAAACTCTTTTACTGATTTAGCAACCTGACTTGATTTGCCGTTTACATTTATCGAGTATACATCAGCAAGGTTAGCAAAATTTTTCCAGTCAGCTTTCTTGTAATTCCAACGAGGGGGCGGCATCGAATGAAGGCCTCTCATATTTAGAACAGAAATCAGGATCGGTCGGTGGTCACTACCTGCTAGTTGGCTGAGCACCGTTTTGTATATGTTGTTTGCCAAGTCTAACGTGGCAAATGTTAAGTCTGGGCGGCTGGTTGAAAGCCATCTCCTGGAGAAAAAAGATGGGGGGTCATCTGGTTTGTTGATTAGCTGGAGTCTGGCATATGTCTGCCAGTCCTCCACTTCTTCTCCTCTCTCGTTGAGCTGTGAATATCCCCAGCTTGGAGAGCAGCTGTTAAAATCTCCTAGAACGATACAGTTGTCATCTGGGATTCTCATTTTGTATAATGAGAGTTCTTTGCTTGGCGGGCAGTAACAATTGTATAATACAATTTCCTTGCCTGCAATGTTAAGCCTGACACCCATGATCTCAGACTCCTGTTTTGTGTCCACTGTAAGACTAATTGCTGGGATGCTGTTTTTTACTAGGACGAGGACTCCTCCCTTGGGACCATTTTCTCTGTCCTGTCTGAAGCAATGGAAGCTTCTAATACAGAATCTGTGCTTTTCTGACAGGTGTGTCTCCTGTATACAGGCAATATCAATGTTTCCTTCCGTAAGTTGTTTTGTGAGTGCAGCTTTTTTGTTGCGGACTCCCTCTGCATTCCATTGTAGAATCCTCAGAGCGCACACGTCTTCTTCGTCCATCTTGTCCCTCTGATAGATTTATAATCTAGGCTGTTTTTCTAGCTTTGCGAGTGGTGACGTTGTACAGTTGCCACTTTTAAGGTAGGGCTCACCGTGGTATGGTTTCACTGAAGTGTTAAAGATTAAACACCACAGTCTTCATTCCTGCTAGGGTTTTCTGACATTCAAGAAGGTATGCGTGACGTCATGTTTGTGGGAAAATATTATCCCACACTATCTGTGCCTTTCGACCTGGCGTCTCCGTCTTCAACGTGCTTTTCTTTCAGGATTTGCTTCCTTAGCCCGTAACCAACCAAGGCCTGACCACCGGGCAGTGGTAGTTTAGTTTGAGAGTATCCTTCTCATAGGTGGGCCGCTGTCCCCAGCTATCGAGTCCCACCTACCCGGGGAAAATACCTAATTAAATTTTTACGGCATCATGTGTTGGCGTGGCAGTGCTTCACCAGTCCGGTTGTATGCCACCGTGTGTACGCCCACAGGACAATTACTGTCTAAAATGCCATAAATCCATGGGGCCAGGTGAAACACAATCGGGCCTGTTTGTACCCCGTTGGCAACAGAGGCTTCCGTTGCAGAAAACCTATTTTAATACACTATATTCCATTTTTAACGAATATTGATCTACAAAGTCACACACAAACTATTTCACAGTAAGCCCGACGGAAGAACGGTCACAGTGATATAAAAATTATCCTCAGATATTCCATGCAACAGGGCTTAAAAAATCTAAAATGATGAGAGCGAGAAAAACACGTCCTGTCCCTTGGACAGTCAGTCCACCGACGATGCGTCAAGTGCTGATAAACGCACATCTGTTATAAATCAAACAGCACTCGATGGCTGAAGTATAAGAATAAACTCACAGGGAGCAAGTACAGCGGGGATCTACAGTCATCAGTAGAAATTATCCTCGTCGACACACGTTTCGGCCCACGATTCCTAAACGTATTCGGAGGTGGGCCCACCTGAGTTCATGAAGCTCAGGGCTGTTTCCCCGCTGCACAGAATTACCGGATGGTGTTATTATTTCGGCCAGAGACAAGAGTGGTTTCGAAGGAGGTACTGTGAGATAAGAAGCCGCCACGGCAGCGTAATAAGAACAGTCCGCATGCCTGGACGACCGAGCGACAAGCTTATTTTGGTTTACCGGACACATGTTAGTTTTTTATTAGCAGTTGGCAGAGGGACACTGGCAGACAATTCGTACACGATGGACTTTCAAAGGGATGAGAAACTCCTTTCCGCTAGACACCCGGACCAGCTCACCGAGGCCCGTCCCCTACGTTGTTGCGCTGCGTCCAAAGGCAGCTAGAGGCCCTTTCGGTTGCCTCTCCCAGTTTTTTGAGTGTTCGTTTCCGTTCATTACCGCGCAATCCTAGTTCTTTCACCACATTGTAGAGCGAAGTGGAAACGAGGCCTCTCGCTCCCACTTCGACGGCAAAAACCCGTACCGTGTAAGCCTCGTTTCTCCTCAAACCGGCTGCTAAATCACTGTACTTCTCGAGCTTGTACAAATGATTCTCCTCCATACGCGACTCAAACGGGACCGTCAACTCAATCATGATGAGCTGCCGTTTTTGCGCAGAATGGAGAACGATGTCCGGTTGCAGGCCGGTTTTACGGATCAACTCGGGGTACCGTTCATGTCCTGGCAGATCAACCGCCAGTAACCAGTCCCTCGCAGAGTAGATTAAACCACACCGGTAACTTTTACTTTCCAGGATACAGGTTAGGGTGGGCTGAGTTCGGAGCCCTAAGTCGATTTAAAAAAGATCCGTCTCATTTGCAGATTCGAATCCAAGATATTCAGGCCGACAGGGAGCGTCTAACTTGCCTACAACTGTTTCTGAAACCACAAAGGGCCATCCTAACCTTCATATTATCGTCAATTAGCGACCCCTTTAGCGGTCTCGTCCCGCCACGCCTGGGAGTCTCTCTCTCTCTCTCTCTCCCTCTCTCTCTCTCTCTCTCCCTCTCTCTCTCTCTCTCCCTCTCTCTATCTATCTCTCTTTCTGGAACCAATATCCTGCTCCGTGACGAGGTCTCCATTGTCTTGTATCCATTTTCCCAGAGGTATGCTTCTGCTCTCGTTGTTATGGAAACTGCATCCTCCATCATCGGTCTACCCAGGCCGGGATGACGTGTCCACAAAACCTCATCTTTCAGGTCAGGATGCATGCAGGTGCTATGCCATATGCTTGTTTTTCATGCTGTTTAGTCTCTGCATTGCGAAAGAAAATTCCTAAACTTCTACTGCAGCCATTTAAAGATGGTCTACCCATGTGTGACAAGTACTAAGAGCAAGATAAAGGGATTTGCCACACGTCATAGATGACACAGACACCGTGCACTGCACTCAGCACAAGGCTTCGATCTCAATGAAGGAGCTGCGGTGTTTACTTGATGTTTAAAAAGCAATTTTGTAGCAGCTACGCCCAAAAACTTGTACAAGGGAATAAGGTTATAGAAATCAGAAAATCGTTACAGGAAAATTTAGAACTGAATAATACGTCTCACAGTTGTTGCTTCATCGTTTGCTTTTAATTTCTTATATTTGTCATTCTTGTGTTGTCTTGATATTACTTTAGTACGATTTCCTTCTATTTCTCTGTTGTTGTGCGTCTTGTTGCCACCTCTTCTTCTTCTTCTTCTTCTTCTTCTTCTTCTTCTTCTTCTTCTTCTTCTTCTTCTTCTTCGTCTTCTTCTTCTTCTTCTTCATCTTTTTCTTCTTCTTCTTCTTCTTCTTCTTCTTCTTCTTCTTCTTCTTCTTCTTCTTCTTCTTCTTCTTCTTCTTCTTCTTCTTCTTCTTCTTCTTCTTCTTCTTCTTCTTCTTCTTCTTCCTCTTCTCCGTCGTCGGATTATTATCACCATCATAAACAGTGTGATCATTATCTTCTTTCTTTCTCTCTTTTTCATTCTCTCTGTCTTTCTTTCTTTCATTTTCTACCAATTATATATTACTAACATAGAAATAAAGTTGTAAGCCCGTACTACTTGTGTGCTTGGTTGCCAGTTTCTTTAACAGCGTCCTACAAATAAGTGTGGTTGTTATGTCCATTTACGCAATTCTACTAGTTTGTTTGGTTGTTTCCATTAAAACCGCCATATGAATGAATGAGTTTACATTCCTGCATTCCGGACATTCTCATACTGCTTTTGTTCCTTCCTTTAGTAGTAACGTAGTGATAATTTCAGTTTTAAACTGATTATAAGTACTTTTCTCTGTGCAGTGAAACCGCCTCTAGATCCTTTGCTCAAACACCCCCCTTTCTTCCCCTGCCAACCGCAGAATCAATTTCTCTAGGTGAGGATATATCTGTTCTCGTGTTCTGTCCACGTGATTCCAGATAGTCGTGACCACGTCCGCCCGCTCAGAGGAGCAGCAGCAACCAATTTATGAGTTTGCTAATTACCCCAAATTGCCTGGACAGAAAAGTAGATATGTCCTTACCACAAACTGCCTGAACAGAAAAGTAGATATGTCCCTACCACAAATTGCCTGGACAGAAAAGTAGATATGTCCCTACCACAAATTGCCTGGACAGAAAAATGTAGATATGTCTCTACCACAAATTGCCTGGACAGAAAAGTAGATATGTCCCTACCCCAAATTGCCTGGACAAAAAAGTAGATATGTCCCTACCACAAATTGCCTGGACAGAAAAGTAGATATGTCCCTACCACAAATTGCCTGGACAGAAAAGTAGATATGTCCCTACCACAAATTGCCTGGACAGAAAAGTAGATATGTCCCTAATCCGATTATCATCAAGCGATGCAAGCCACTATAACAGTCGGGCGTCAAATTTCTGTGTTCCGAAGCATGATCTGCATGCCCGTGTACACAATGTTGGTCTGTATTGTTCCCAAGCCACCGAAAGCTACGTTACTGCCCCCACTTCCATTCACATACTACCCATATACGCTAGGCTCTCAGTAGGTCTCTGCCAGTCCCCTTTTCTATCCCCGCCAATGGGGCCTATCACGCAACAAGATAGATGTGACCGGACTTTGTAGGATAGGAGTAGACTTATAAGAAAGCTACCACTCCTTGACTCAGGAAGGCCAAATCTGCGGAAGTGGCTCGATTATATTTTATCTAAGGGGTTTGTCCTAGGATAATATTATATAAGCAAACAGGAATTCCCGTTGTAGAAACTAGATTGTAGGAGGGACCCATTGCAATAGAAAATGTAGACACCTGTGAAATATCTAATCAATGATTTGTTGCGTCTCCTTTACAGGACGTTGCAGAACCAACACCAACAGCCCCTGGCTGTTGTGTGGTTTTTCTAGGCAAATTTATGTCCAGTAGTTATCTAGTTAAAGACCAACCCAAAATTCATAAAGCCAACAAATGTGTTTCACAGTAAAGATGGAGAAACATTTTTGTTGAACCACCACACATACTTATGGTTAAAGTGATACGATTGAAGGTAACATTTCAACATTTATTGATCAAACTCAAACAACATAGATTGATCAATAGTCATATCAGGGTCTAAAATCTAACGTAGAGCCAGTGCAGTATAGTTCACAATACTACGGGGTGGATAAAACATTCGATCAAGAGCATGACAAATTTCAAATGACTGTTTATGGTTGGCAATCCACTGTTATCTGGATACTCAGCAGGTTCAGGTTGGATGTTCTGCTCCTTTCCTGTATCAGACTGGAAAAGGTGCTTCAAGTAGCAGAAGGAGCCAGATAATGTACTATCACCGAGCCATTCGTTCAGTGGGCTCAGGATCCGTTCTTCTCTAACGGACCACTTATAGGTAACTGGTGGTACAGTAATCTGGGATCAAATTGTAGACTTCAATAAACAGTCCCTACGATCCGGAGGTAGTTTGTTTCTGTCTTTCTCTTGAATTAGACAGAGCGACTTATCCATCACCCTGCACTTCCAGTTTCTTGCGAAGTGTACACTGGAATCAAGGTACACAGTCCATAGGTTCAGGTTGTAGGTTCTGTCTCTTTGATTTCGACAGCCTTTCCCTCACACAGCAAAAGCTTCTGAAACCAGCCCATGGGAATCCGGATCCAGGTTGTACATCTCTTTTAGATAAAACTTGGTTCTCCTTCATTCCACACGAATACAGTCTTTTGCAGAGTTAAACTGGTCATCGTTAGCGAAGGCCAATCTGGGGTCAAGGTCCAGAGTCAGCCGTTCTCTTGAATAGGACAGCTTGAGATCTCCAACTTCATAAACTCCTGGACTGTGGGAAATGTCATGCCCATCACCAGCTGGAGAGGAGCATCTTCATGACTACACAAACTATAATATTGGCAATGCAGGTAAAAAACCTTTCACTGCAGTCTCCAACTAGAATTGCATGTCTGGCCATTTTCAGGTCCCCAACACGGTCTTAAGTTTTCAGACCATTTTGCACTCACCTCCTAATGAAACCCGTTCTAGTTAGTTATAGTTTCACAAAATAAGTTTGCCAGTTTCTGAACTGGCACACAGACTTGAGGATTCATTTTGTTTGGCGCTCTGTCATAGTTCATTCGCATCTTTCTGCCGCTTAATTTTAAGCAGTTTATTATTTAAAATGAACACCTCCTCCTCCTCCCCCCCCTCTTTTTAAATAAGGCAGTTCATCCCTGTGGCGTCAATTCAGAGTGACATTCAAATTAATGCCGGGGAATCCATACAGTGACTGGACACACGATAACCAACGCCACCCGACGGCATGATCTATAAGCTGAAGAATAAACTAGAACAAGCAGTAACCATAGGCAACAAGCAGAACAGGCTAATTTTAGCTTATGGGTAGTTGAGTCTGGGTAGAGCACATGATATACAAGCTAGTCCTACAGTATTACACGCCGACTGAAACGATTGAATTCAATAGAATTGACGTGCAAATCTGCCCCGTTTTGAGCTAGCTATATGGGTGAACTGTTTCCTGCTATAGCATCCAGTAAAGTAGTCACCGTCATGAATATAAACTTTAGCAAAGTGCTACGCAGCAATTACAGATCTATTCCTGTGACTGTCAGATCCGTTTTGGAAATAAGAATATAGCAGAATACAGACATAAACGGTAGCAATTGACTTGAATTCTTATTGTCAGCCTCTGTTTTCATCAATTAATTATACTTGTGAGGTCAGGATTGGGATGTATATGATGAAACATCCATGATATTTCACGGCATTTAGACACGTGTTCGGCTACACATTGCATGACTGATCACTGAGGCATCTCAGATCAGCCTTTTCTGTTCAACCGGAGGACCAATGAGGATACAGTGGGTTTTAAAAAACAAAACCAATTCATTATTGTTCTACTGTTACTTGTCCATATCGATATCCTGAGACATCGGTCCTACCCATTCGATCTCCGTCCTCTTTTGCAACAGCCTCTCAGCGTCTCCGTGCTCAACGAACCCAGTAGAAGTTGACTGGTATATCTTCTTCCTTTGCCCCACAGCCAGTTCCTGCATGCTTGTCCTCGTTTAATATCCACTTCTAGCAGGCGGTTCATCGTCTCTGACTCCTTTGTCTCAATCTTTCTAAAACGCCGAGCATTCATTTTGACTGTCCTGTCCATACTTCTTCCTATACCAACAACTACAAACGTGCTCCACCCGGCGTGTTTACAGCCAAGAGGCGGAACTTCAGGATTCTGTCGACTCAGTCGTGTCGGAGTTTGTCAGTTTGAATCTTCTTAAGCTTTGAGCCTGTTACTATCAATGTGTGAGCTGCTTTCTGCTCCGCCAGTCATGCAAGTGTCCCTGTGACCGCTACTATCTCATAGCCATACACTAAGAAAATATTGGAAAAGGAGGGGTGGGGGTGGAATACTGGAAGACGAACGAACAGATGAACATATTGTATTTTTAAGGGGTTAAGAATTGCGTACACAGTCCCGTCCAATTTCCTTCCTTTTAAACAATATTTCATTTATGCACTTGCTAACTGATAATATTATATTTATTCATTATTGTATTCATTCATTCATTCATTATTATGTTGTGCCATTATATGTCACATAGAGCTGGCAGCCCGTTCTATCCTCTGCAATCAGTTCAATATCATGGATGGTACAGCAGCTTTGGCCTCTCTCATGATCGCTCCTCTTAGGGTTTCTTTTGGGCGTCCGTTAACCCCTTTTTTTCCCCAATGTATTGCTATGTTTGGTGATTCTCTGCTGGTTTCTTCTCAGTCTGTGTCTAAGGTTGCGCCATCTTCTCTGCCCTGTACCTGATGATACTAGTGGTTGCCTAGACATTTATCTTATTTCTTTACTTCTTTTGAATTCATCCCATTTTATTTTCATCATTTTCCTCAGTTATTTGTTTTCAAATCCATTCAACTTTCGTTAGATGTCTCTAGTGGTTCTTCAGCTTGGTTTTAAAACTATGCAGTTTAGAGTTTCATGCCAAATAACAGAGCAGAAAAAATGCGCTCCTGTTTCAAGCCAGTACCAGCTTTAGACCAACCACTTAAACCATCGTCTGTTGGCACTGCACACTCGGAACCTTCATACATTGTCTTAATATTATTTTTTTTTTATTATTGGTATGCTATAGCATTTCAAAATTCCCCGTAGTGTGCAATCATTATCAACAGCAACTAAAAATTAAATACAAACATTAGAATTACACCTATATTTCTAATCACACTAAACCATATTAACTAATAAATCTGGGGCACATATATCACAAAGTAAAGCAATGGACCCTCTTCCAAGCGAGTTGGGCGTATAAGTCTAGACCAATATTTTACTGATCATATGTTACTAAAAATCTTTACGTCCTTTTTAGGACGTAATTTTTTGTTATTTGAATCCTCACTCTGGTTTTTGCCAGGGGCCGCAATATAGGCAGGCCATAAATGTGGCCAATTGTCTGAACGCGGTTTCTGAGACCTCTCCACGGTGATCCTCACCCACATGGTGGCACTTTGTGTCATCGGGTGTTTGTCGCT
Source organism: Candidula unifasciata (assembly GCA_905116865.2). Lineage (NCBI taxonomy): Eukaryota > Metazoa > Mollusca > Gastropoda > Stylommatophora > Geomitridae > Candidula > Candidula unifasciata. The sequence continues at coordinate 813,793 of CAJHNH020004112.1, forward strand.
TGTGTGATGTCCTGGTGGGGTAGAAATTCATTCATTCATTCATTACTGACCACTCTGCCTATTCCTTAAATGTCTGTGAACACAAATGTTTTGGACCGTTCTAAAATATATAATGGGTAAAGAAAAGAAAAAAAATCCACCCATACTTCAAGAAATGAATATTGAAGAATGTTTTCTATTAAAGACGATAAAACACGGAAAATTAAATATTTTGGTCACTAGAAACTAAGGCTGTACCGAATAGTGATTTTCACTATTCAGCCGAATACGAATAGAGGGACCTACTATTCGGCCGAATACGAATAGTGTATAGTGTATAAAATATATCTATAAAAAAAAAACACACAAAAAAAAAAACACACATTTATAATGTCAAATGTACGCTGAACTTTGACTTCAAATAAAGTAACACAGAATAGTCATCTTCTTCTTTAGCATTCTGAGCCCTTGAGGTTTACTGCTGCAGATATCACTGGTCTCCATTCATCTCACTGGCTGGCCTTCTTTTCACAATTTGTGACACCAGTTGTTTGCAGGTCTGGCTGGACATTATCTCTCGAATTTCTTTTTTGTCTGCCTCGTGGTCTACGCCCATTCATCTCTCAGGTGTATACAGTTTTACTTCTCTGTCATCTGACATTCTTTCAATATGCTCCAGCCTTTTTAGTCTGTTAGCTCTCAAAATGCCAGTGATCAATGGTGATTTAAACAAATTATATGTTACGTTGTTGCTTCTCACTCTCTATTCCCCGCTGTTAGCATCCAAAGATTTGTCGTAAGACTGTTTTCGAAAACCTGTAATAAGGCCTCATATCTTTTATTTCTGCTTAAAGTTTCAGAGCCAAATAAAACGACTGGTCTTTTCAATGTTTTATATATTTAGATCTTGGTGCTGCGAGACAGACACTTTGACTTTTGCAGATGTTGAAGGGCATAGTATACTTTATTTCTAGATTGTATTCTAGATTGTATTTCTTCTCTCAGCATGTTGGAGCAGCTGAAGTTTGCACCCGAGTACTTATATGTTTCCGTTCATTTGATTTTCATATTATCGACTTGGATGTGGCCGGAGTTTATATTCTTTCCATGTCTAGTTAGTATTCGTACAGAGTAGTAAACATTCAAAAACATTTTATGTTTTGCATCCTTCAGTCAGTCTGTGGTAACTAATAACTAGAAATGAAAGAATCCTAAGTATTATAACAAGTAACTAAACTTGGAAATTGTCACTGACAGCTTAATTAATGCAGGAAAGCCGCATTAGCTTTCAACAAAACCAATCGTTCTATATTGTCATCATTAAGGCAGTGTATGCAGAAGCGGGTGTAGGGTAACTACTATTCGTATTCGGCCCGACTGCAACTATTCGGCCGAATGCCGAGTAGTCAATAGGTCCACTATTCGGCCCCGAAGCGAATACGAAGCGAATATTCGGTACAGCCCTACTTGAAACATGATGAAAGTTTAGAAAGAGCAAGAATGCAGGGGAAGTGAGGAAGAGAAATGCCAAAGTGAAGATGGGTGCAGAATGTGGCGGATGATTTCCAGATGGGTGTATCGGATGCAGGACATCTTGCTTGTGATCAAAACGTTTTCCGGAGGGTTGTTATGGGAGCAAGGCTCTGCATTTGGTGGGTGATGCGGTCAGCACCACACGGGCCGACTTTACTTCCCATGACTTCAACCTGGTGCCCTTTTAAAGCTGAGTCGACCTGGAAGCCAAGGTTATTTTTGTAAATGTCCAGCACCGTTCGGATTCGAACCCACGATATTCGCATCAGCAGACGAGCGTCTAGCTGTTACACCACGACGGCTCCCACGAGACATGTACACTGTGTTTAGAAGACTTTTGTCAGTTTATGGGCATATCATTTGTGCTAAGATAATATTCGAAGTTTCCGATTGTATATGTGTGTGTGCGTGCGTGCGTGTGTGTGCGCGTGCGCGCGTGTGTGCATATGTGTATGTGTGCGCGCGCGTGCTTGTGGGTGCTAGTGAAATGTTTGATTGTCTGTTGCACCAAATGCCTTTAGGTGTAGATTCTAACTGTTCCCGTAGCACACTGATTATACACCCATTGTTCTGTTCCACTCCCATTTTCATGTTTGCACATTCTTGCACACGTAATTTCTTCAAACAGAGTGTCTTCTGTCAGCATTCATTTATAGATGGTTGTGTGAATGCCTCCCGTCTCCAGTAGGATCGTTACTTTGGGAATCACTTTTCTAGCTAAAACAATCCGTCTTGCCATTGCCCCGCGCTCCTGCATGTCACAGCCAGTATATCTACGTGTATCTGTGTAATGATAACGTATTGATGCATTGTATCCACTCATACATATTCATCCATTTTGAAATTATCACAGTATCGACTATATTTTCTAAAAATAAATCATTAAAAAACCATTTTTCGCAAATCATAAATTAGTTAATGAATAATAAAGGCCTGCAGTTTGAATACTTGAGACGGCAATGTCACTCCACAGCAGAAAAAAAATGAGTCCCTAACACAGATTTTGAAAACTGTTGTGACTGCCGACGAGGACTGTTGTGTGAACGGGTAAGGACACTAGGCTCTTAGTGGGAGAGCAAGGTTTAAATCCTGTTCGAGGCAAAAATAAAATGATAACCTGCACAGTCTGTGGCAACAGCATTAGCCCTGAGACCCTAAAACCTCAGGCTCAAATCCCGAAGCATCCCCAACCTCCCATTTTATTTTCTTGCCTACATGGCAAAAGTGGTCAACACAGGCCGTAATGTAAGTGACACATGAGGACTTCGTCGGCTGCGAGTCCCTAAGTTCTAGGTATAGTAGATAAAAACGGTGGTGCCATCCATAAAATAACTACAGAAGCACACAATTTGTAAAAATTGCTACATATTCTTATGATCTCTATCGGTAATTTCATATAGGCGAAAGAGAATGCGCCATGTTTTGAGAATACAGTCAGCAGGGCATTACTCGATAAAATGATTTTCCCACACGGCACAAAGGTTAGTTGCGTATCCTATACAGGACGTTGCAGAACCAACCCCGACAGCCCCTGGTTGTTGTGTTGTCTTTCTAGGCAAATTTACGTCCAGTAGTTTTCCATTCCTCTGGACGGTCGGCTTTCTTGATACCACTGTCGAAACCAACGCAAGGGGCATGGCCTGCAGCTGGGATCGAACCCGGCATCCCGGCATTACGAAGCGTTCGCATCGACTTAGCCACAGAGCCGACACTGCCCCAAAGTTTCTTTAAAATATAGTTAGACTATGAATGGTTTAAATTAGAGACTCTCAACCTTCCTAAAGTGGTGACCCTTTAATACACCTCCTCATGTTGTGGCGACCCCCTACCATGCCATAATTTCTGTTGCTACTTCTTAACTTCAGTAAATATGTGTTTTCCGATTATCTTTGGCGACCAATGTGAAAGGGTCGCGACCTAACGTTTGAGAACCGTTGGTATAGATGCTCCTAGATTTGTTCTAACCTTATGCTACCAGAGTAGATATGGTCATGCCACTATAAACCAAAAAGAGAAATTTAGTAACCAAGTAAATGAGATTTCTGCGAATGGCTACATGAATGATCAGAAGAGATCAAATTAGGTCATAAGAGGTGCCGATACTCACCACAAAGTGTCTGCTACAGTAGGGCTGAACAAAATTAGGCCTTGAAAACAAAAAGTTAAAGGTGCTGTGTACCTTTTCGTGCCACCAGAAAAAAAAAAAAAAAAAGCCTGGACAATCGGTTAACTCTTTTTCTCCCACCCTTTTCTCATATTGCCCTATGTACCCCCCCCCCCCGCTCCATTTTCCCCTCTCCTTTCCCGCAGCCGCCCATTATGCCTATACCAGTTGTTTTGTAGTTCTTTGTCGGCGGTTTCATGCTTAAAAGGCTCGGCGAGGGGACAGGTCGGATCTCATTATGCACAATGATTACCATCACAGCAGACTACTTTTACAAATACCGTATACAGAAATGCTCTATTTTCGGTGGTAAAAAGCCTGGAGACTGTCACGATTTGTCTCCCTCTAGAAGATGGCGTGTGGCACGCTCGTTGCTGGTCCCTGCCAGATTTCTGTGTTGTAAGCGGATAATGTCCCAAACAAGGCTAAATACTTTGCGTGTCGGCACAATGACACGACTCTTCTCCTTGTTCTCCTCTTTGCACATTACTGCATGTTCTTGTCGTATGGCAGATATGCTATGTCCAGCAGATGTCGAATGTCTTTGTTTGTTTGTACATTACACAAGTAACGGTCATGACCGTGAAGAAAATGCCAGAGGTAGCATCCTTAAGGAGCAGCGATGTGAGACTGTTAATGTCATCATAAATCTTGGCATCCCTCTGAGGGATGCAATTTTTCGTTATTTGAAGCTCTACTGAGAGTAATATTTTGTTTCTTCCTTTTAAGGATGATTTTTTTTTTTTGTTATTTGAAGCCCCACTATAGCCGTTATTTGAAGCCGCAATATAGACAAGCCATAAATATGGCCAATTGTCTGAACGCGGTTTCTGGGACCTCTCCACGGCGATCCTCACCCACTGGCACGCAGAATAGACATCACTACCAACACCACACGGTATGCACTATAAGAAGATAAGAAGCTCCTCTTGCTCAAACTGTTTCCACCTAGTAGACCCTGCTTTGTAATAACAAACATTAACTGGTGCCTGCGCAGAATAGAGGGAATAAAATGGTATGATAGAACAACTAATGTAGAACTTTGGGAGAGAACTAAACAGGCTCCAGTGGATCAGGAGGTGAGGAAAAGACGCTGGCGTTGGATAGGGCACACACTGAGAAAACAGGAGAACAGCATAACTAGAATGTCTTTGCATTGGAACCCACAGGGGCATAGGAATAAAGGAAGGCCAAAAAAACACATGGAGAAGAGAGCTGGAGAATGAGGTTAGGAAGATTGGGAGGACATGGGGAGAGCTCCATGCAATGGCGAAGGATAGAACGTCTTGGCGTGAGTTGGTTGAGGGCCTATGCTCCATTGGGGGATAGAAAGGCAGAGGAAGAAAGGAAGACCCTGCTTTCCCAGTAATCCAGCGGCAGTTTTGGGCTTTCAGCTGCCTGCAGGAACTTGATGAGGCTATAATCGAGGTAAAGTAGAAATCTAGTTCTGTCAGTCGGCTCTTGGGCTGGGTGCATGGTTTGACATGCGGGCTGTGGATCTCACTTGAACTGCTCTTTCTCTGTGCGGCCGGATATTGGTGTTGTGAATTGCATGTTTAGAAGATGCTGTGTGGCTGGTCAAAAGAGAACTGGTAGTATGCTTCATTTGGCAATCTCACTAAAAACCTACTGTTTTGTGTATCAACTTAACACTTTATTTACTAGTTAACTGAGCAATATATATATGTATATATATATATATATATATATATATATATATATATATATATATATATATATATATATATATATATGTGTATATATATATATATATATATATATATATATATATATATATATATATATATATATATATATATATATATATATATACACATACATACTTACATACATACAGACATATATATAGCTCATTTCACATGTATATACGCATAGGCAAGGAAGCTGGAGAGTGAAGTTGGCAAACATGGGGAGGACATGGTGAGAGCTGCGTGCTATAGCGAAGGATACCACGACTTGAGGGCCTATGCTCTAGTAGGGTTAGAAGAAATAAGCTACAAGGTCTTCAAATAAGTAAAGGACCCTTTTCCAAGCCTTTAGGTGTGTAGGGCATGTAGGGCTAGACCTATATTTTATAGACCAATCGACACAAGATGAAGGATGTGGTCAGCATCACGTCGGCTGCCTTTACTTCCTGGGACTGCACCCGGTACCCACTCAAGGGAGTCAAGGTCATTTTTTTTTTTAAAGTCCGGCTCCGCCAGTGAGCGAACCCACGACCTTTCGATCCGCACGCGAGCGAGCGTCTAGCCGCTAGGCCACGACGACTCGAAAGAGGCTTTAAATACATTTCCTTTTTGTTCATTTCACAACTGCAATTGTTCTTTATAATTTCTTGTAATAAAAACAAAACTAATCCATATATTTAAATGGCGTCTAGATTTACAGTTTCCTGAGATTAGCGGTAGGAGCCTTAGATTCTTATATAGCTTACGATCTTATAACGTCTAAATCCGACCCAGTATGTATGTATGTATGTATGTATGTATGTATGTATGTATGTATGTATGTATGTATGTATGTATGTATGTATGTATGTATGTATGTATGTATGTATGTATGTATGTATGTATGTATGTATGTATGTATGTATGTATGTATGTATGTATGTATGTATGTATGTATGTATGTATGTATGTATGTATGTATGTATGTATGTATGTATGTATGTATGTATGTATGTATGTATGTATGTATGTATGTATGTATGTATGTATGTATGTATGTATGTATGTATGTATGTAGTATGTATGTATGTATGTATGTATGTATGTATGTATGTATGTATGTATGTATGTATGTATGTATGTATGTATGTATGTATGTATGTATGTATGTATGTATGTATGTATGTATGTATGTATGTATGTATGTATGTATGTATGTATGTATGTATGTATGTATGTATGTATGTATGTATGTATGTATGTATGTATGTATGTATGTATGTATGTATGTATGTATGTATGTATGTATGTATGTATGTATGTATGTATGTATGTATGTATGTATGTATGTATGTATGTATGTATGTATGTATGTATGTATGTATGTATGTATGTATGTATGTATGTATGTATGTATGTATGTATGTATGTATGTATGTATGTATGTATGTATGTATGTATGTATGTATGTATGTATGTATGTATGTATGTATGTATGTATGTATGTATGTATGTATGTATGTATGTATGTATGTATGTATGTATGTATGTATGTATGTATGTATGTATGTATGTATGTATGTATGTATGTATGTATGTATGTATGTATGTATGTATGTATGTATGTATGTATGTATGTATGTATGTATGTATGTATGTATGTATGTATGTATGTATGTATGTATGTATGTATGTATGTATGTATGTATGTATGTATGTATGTATGTATGTATGTATGTATGTATGTATGTATGTATGTATGTATGTATGTATGTATGTATGTATGTATGTATGTATGTATGTATGTATGTATGTATGTATGTATGTATGTATGTATGTATGTATGTATGTATGTATGTATGTATGTATGTATGTATGTATGTATGTATGTATGTATGTATGTATGTATGTATGTATGTATGTATGTATGTATGTATGTATGTATGTATGTATGTGTGCGTATGCATTCATTGCGTAAGTATGTATGCACATATACACAATATGTACATGTACACGTCTGTAGCTTAGGCCTTACCAGGGTGTCGTTTTTGATCCCAGGCGCAAGCGGTTTGGCAGCAGAACGTCTTGTTCTGATTTCAACAGTGGTAGCTAGGGCTGACTTTGCAGAAGGCAATTGCAAATTGCTGAAAGTATAATTGCCTAGAAAAATCACAACAGCAAAAAAAAATCATATTCTGATATACGGAAGTGAATAATGGACAGTTAGACAATAAGGGAAGAATTCTTTTGAAGCTTCGAAGATTTTGATTTATGACCAAATTATAAGAATACCCTGGACAGATTTAAAGATTGGAAAACAAAATGAAAAAAAAAAAGAGTAAAAAAGATGTCCTATTATGGATAGAGTTTGACTAAATTAAATTCAACTTTTGCAGTAAAGCATTTTTGTCTACCTTTTGTATATTGATACAACACTTTAGAAATGTCAAGTTCTGTTCTGGTATACCACCACAAAACAAGGTAGAAGTACAAACCAGGGCAGTGTTGGAAATTCTCGACATTTGCAAATGTTGAATAGATTTTTCGAAATTGTTTTTCGATGCTGACGCAAGACGGGCGGGTATGGGTGTGCCGCATGGTAAAATGTCGGCAATCAACTGCGAGGCAGGAAGAGACAATTATATACTTATGTCTCAACAAGATGATTCATGTGAAGTAGCAGAAGTACTGGATTATTATCAATGTTACTTGTAATTGCTGCCAAGACTGGGCTGGCTGTCACCCGCTGTGGCGTTACAACTTAAATATATGGAAGACAATGACAGCGGTATGGTTTTGGCATGCACTTGAGAGACAAAGCAGTGGTTTGTTAAAAACAATACTTCGGGGCAGAAGACAAGAATGTTAGCCCTAGACATGTCTGGGTACAGAACTGCTTGCAACTATTTACAGTTTAAAAGTTATAGAGAACTCACTAGAAATCTGCCTTCTTCTCCTAGTCAACACTGTCTGGCGACGGTCATGTTTCTGTAGACAGCTTCCTTACCAAGCCCTCATTTGGACACCACAGGGGAAAAGACCTCGTGGAAGACCAAGGGAAACCCTCGTAGAACTATCATCAGGGAAGGCTCGCTCATGGGCCACTCAAACATCCAAGACCTACAACGGATTGCAACGGACCGCCGTGCATGGAGAGTCGCGACCTCTGCCCTATGTGCCGCACTCGACACAAGAGGAAAGACTAACTAACTAACTAACTAACTAACTAACTAACTTTCTGTTTCTGTAGACAGCTTTCTGTTTCTGCACCTTTAATCACTTCCGATAAAATGTTTCCTTCCAGACAACAATTAACCCCCCACCCACCCCCCAAAAAAAACTACCTGGTTGTCTTGGTATCCTCCGTCCTCTCTCTCCCACTCCCGATTTTCTGTTGTTGCGAGGTTCTCTCCTTTTTTTTTTTTTTTTTTTTTTTATTATGTACTTAAAGAATGTCGGTTTTTATAGCTCTTCGTAATGCCGAGGTGCCGAGTCCGATCCCATTTGTTTTGGTAGCGGGCCGTCTTGCGTGGGTTTCAACAGTCGTATCGAAAGTCGATAGTTCAGAAAACAATGGCAAACAACTGAACGTAAATTTGAAAGAAAAACCATAAAAGTTGACCAATGCTGGGGTCAGTTCTGCAACGTCATGTAAAAAGATACTCAGTTAACTTTTAACCTAAAGAATTTGCAAACAACAGAAACGGAGGTGATTCGATATGCTTTCTAAACGGGGGAGTTCTGGTATCAAAGTTTCAATACATAGGATACTGCTTCACGTTTTTCTTCTTCTTCTTTCTTCTTCTTCTTCTTCTTATTCTTCTTCTTCTTCTTCTTCTTCTTCTTCTTCTTTTCTTCTTCTTCTTCTTCTTCTTCTTCTTCTTCTTCTTCTTCTTCTTCTTCTTCTTCTTTTTCTTCTTCGTCGTCGTCGTCTTCGTTTTCTGCGTTTATCCGAAGATGTAACTGCGTTGTGCCCGTTTACAGCAAGGCTGCGATATTTGCACCTCTCGGTGCGTAAGGCATAACTATGTACGCAAGACCACAGTTACATTGATCAAAAGGAAAACATTTTCGTTAACTCACTAATAATTAAACTCAACTATCCAAACTGTCCTCATAACGTGATGTTTTGTTATTTACAGCGATTTTTTAGATCAAATGTCAGACATACTTTGTGGCTGCGAACTGTTAATTTCACGCAGAAAAGGGCGATTCAACTGGCGGCCAACAGGCCAGATCTGGCTACTCGTGTTCTTTGACACTGTTGGTCTTTGACCCCTGTGGTCTTTGACCCCGGTGGTCATTTGTATTATACCGATGATCTTACTATGCTGGGCTCGGCCACGACCGGCTCCAGCTTACGGGCCGTGCTGCTGACGTCACCGGGTCGGGCTAACGATGCGTTAAAGCAGCAGTTCTCAAACTGGGTGCTGAAGCACACTGGGGTGCCGTTAGCGTATGCTAGGGGATCCGCGGAAATAATCAAGTGAAGTCGGCTAAAAATTGTGAAATTATTAAAGAAGGAATGTAGATACTTGAAAGTTAAAAATCTAAGTTGTCCTTCCTAGCCATGGTCGAAAATAGTTTATTTATTGTTTGAGAACCACCGCGTTAACGCATCTTTAGCCCGACCTGGTGACGTCAGCAGCACGGCCTGTCAACTAAAGCCAGTCTTGGCTCGGCACTCTGGCCCCGTGGCGATCTCCATGCCCAATATTTCGGTCCCTGCGTACATTTAGTTTACTAGCCCTGTCTTAGACCAGTGGTTCTTAATATTCCTAATAAAGCGACCCTTAACTACAGTTCCTCCTGTTGTAGCGACCCTTAACTACAGTTCCTCCTGTTGTAGCGACCCTTAACTACAGTTCCTCCTGTTGTAGCGACCCTTAACTACAGTTCCTCCTGTTGTAGCGACCCTTAACTACAGTTCCTCCTGTTGTAGCGACCCTTAACTACAGTTCCTCCTGTTGTAGCGACCCTCAACCATACATTTATTTTCGTTGTTGCTTCATAACTTGAGTGAATATTTGTTTTTCGACTGTCTTTTGGCAACCCTAGTGAAAGGCTCGTTTGACCCAAGAAAGGGTCGCAACCCATAGGTTAAGAACCGCTGGCTTAGACCGACTACAACTGCCAAAAACTGCTATTTCCCCTGTATCTTGCGATGTAGGCCGAGGGGAGGGTGTGGAATCTTTGAGTTTAGCGATAAAAGGCCGCATGGCTTGTGCTGATGCCACCAACTGTAAAGTTAGGATTTTATTTCGCCTCCGACAAAAAAACAAATACAGAGCATTGAACCCAGCCTAATGCTCCTATCCATTCAGTTAGCCGCTCGTCTCTGACTACAGCAAGCAGTATTCTTTTTCCTATACGGTTTGTGTCATGTGATAACTGGTAATAATACAGCAAATATGACATGAAACCACTCGCGCCAGAGCTTGTGGCATTGTGGCACCCTACTTTCTTCAAAAAGGGAGGGAGGATGGGGGCCAGCGATGATGAGCCTGCCTTCCTCTCTGTAAATTTTTTCGAAGGAGCTACGTGAACAACCTCCACCCCCCCCCCCTCTTCCTTCCTCCCTCCCTCCCTCCCTCCCCAACCACACCTTAACTATGAATAGGAACTCTTTTCTTGTAGATTTAATTTTAAATTATCTTGTTATATTCGTTTTGGCTTTTGGCACATATTAAAAAAAAATATTACTATTACCCCCCAAAAAATGTATCACTATTACGACCCTTATGACAGACATCAGAAGGAGACAGTCATCATTTTTTGGCCATGTTATGAGAAGAGGGAAAATAGAACATTTTGTGGCCACTGGAAAGATATGTGGAAGAAGGATAGAGGAAGACAACGAGAGAAGATTCTTGACAGTCTTGCTGCATGGCATGGGGATTTGTCAGCAAACGAACTAATATATGCTGCAGGAGATTGTGGAGAGTCACATTCGCCCACCCCAGTCGCCAAGGCACCTGATGATGATGGTAGTAAACAGCAGCAGCAACAGCAGCAACAGCAGCAGCATCAGTTGAGCTAGAAGGAGTAGTACTAGAGCAGCAGCAGTAGGACTAGAGGTAGTAGTACCAGAGCAGCAGCAACAGCAGTAGGACTAGTGGGAGTAGTACTAGAGCAGCAGCAGTATGACTAGTGGGAGTAGTACTAGAGCAGCAGCAGTAGGACTAGTGGGTGTAGTACTAGAGCAACAGCAGCAGCAACAGCAGTAGGACTAGAAGGAGTAGTACAAGAGCAGCAACAGCAGTAGGACTAGTGGGAGTAGTACTAGAGCAGCAGCAGTAGTAGGACTAATGGGAGTAGTACTAGAGCAGCAGCAGCAGTAGGACTAATGGGAGTAGTACTAGAGCAGCAGCAGCGGTAGAAATAGTGGGAGCAGTACTAGAGCAGCAGCAGCAGTAGGGGTAGTGGGAGTAGTACAAGAGCGGCAGTAGCAGTAGGACTTGTGGGAGTATTACTAGAGCAGCAGCAGCGGTAGGAATAGTGGGAGCAGTACTAGAGCAGCAGCAGCAGTAGGACTAGAGGGAGTAGTACAAGAGCAGCAGCAGCAGTAGGACTAATGGGAGTAGTACTAGAGCAGCAGCAGCAGTAGGACAAGTGGGAGTAGTACAAGAGCAGCAGCAGCAGTAGGACAAGTGGGAGTAGTACAAGAGCAGCAGCAGCAGTAGGACTAGTAGGAGTAGTACTAGAGCAGCAGCAGCAGTAGGACAAGTGGGAGTAGTACAAGAGCAGCAGCAGCAGTAGGACTAGTGGGAGTAGTACTAGAGCAGCAGCAGCAGTAGGACTAGTGGGAGTAGTACTAGAGCAGCAGCAGCAGTAGGACAAGTGGGAGTAGTACAAGAGCAGCAGCAGCAGTAGGACTAGTAGGAGTAGTACTAGAGCAGCAGCAGCAGTAGGACTAGAGGGAGTAGTACAAGAGCAGCAGCAGCAGTAGGACTAGAGGGAGTAGTACAAGAGCAGCAGCAGCAGTAGGACTAATGGGAGTAGTACTAGAGCAGCAGCAGCAGCAGTAGGATAAGTGGGAGTAGTACTAGATCAGCATCAGTAGGACAAGTGGGAGTAGTACTAGAGCAGCAGCAGTAGGACAAGTGGGAATAGTACAAGAACAGCAGCAGTAGGACTAGTGGGAGTAGTACAAGAGCAGCATGCAGCAGCAGCAGTAGGACTAGTGGGAGTAGTACAAGAGCAGCATGCAGCAGCAGCAGTAGGACTAGTGGGAGTAGTACAAGAGCAGCAACAGCAACAGCAGTAGGACTAGTGATAGTAGTACTAGAGCAGCAGCAGTAGAACAGTTTGTTGTAATAATAATGAATGTATATCTAATAAATGCAGAAAGATCTGTAGCAGAAGCAGCAGTAGCTTCTATAACAGACACTGCAGAACGCGGATATTATATACTGTCCGGATAATGTAGGAGTGCGAGGTAATGAAAGAGCGGATTTTCCGGCTACTCAAGCGATAGCTACTGGCACACTCGAACTGGAGAAGGGAGACCTTGTGAAGACCATATGCGAACTAATGTTGTTCGAAGATACAAGTAGATGGGAAAAAAGTCTAAGAATGTGTGGATCCAGCAAGGAGGGACGTATGAGAGGAAGAGAACGACGTGTGTATAATCAGTGTCCAAGCGGAACAGTTAGCATCTACACCTTAAGACTTTTGCTGCTGCAGACAGAGCCCCGATGCGAACGCCCGATGTGCTATGATTGTTTAATCAGTATATCAGTGAGTGACGAGACATGGGCCTTTATGAGGACACTTATTGTGAATGCATGGAGTCTCTTTTTTTTTATTTTTTATTATTAATTTAAACAATACAAAAACAGAAAAAGCCTGCTATTTTAATGTTAGTAGTAGCAGCAGTAGCAATAATCGATGTTGTTATTAAAGAAGTGTTTCCCCGTTGTGAATTTGAACAAAGAAGACACAAAAAATAGACTGCACAAATTATTGCCTGTCATATTTTGCTGTATCTCGTGCATACTACAGTAACAATTGAATAAAATGAAGCAAATAGCTGAATCCTAGAAACTGAAACACAAATTTGACTACATTCAAGAAATGTCGGTTTCACCAAGGTTACCGTAAGGTAACTACCATGCCTTTCTGCCTGCAAAGTTCTGGTTTCAACCGGCTGATAGCTGACGCTTCCGCATATCATAGTAATCTACGATTGTACGGGTAGTGGTTAAGTAAAGGAAAGTAAAGGACGGTTTTTCACGCCTTCGAAGGCAGTGGGCATACAGGGCTAGACCAATATTTTATTGACCAATCGGCCCTTGGCGGGTGATATGGTCAACACCACACCGGTCGCCTTTACTTCTCATGACAGTAACTAGTACTCATTTAAGGCTGGTAGACTGGGAGCAAAGGTCCTTTTGAAAAAGAAAAAAAAAAAGTCCGGCTCTGCCAGGACCAGAATGCACCACCTTTGGACCCTCAGGTGAACGTCTGATAGCTCCGTCGTGGTCGTAACAGAAAAGAGAGGAGGAGATGAAATGACGAAGCGATCATGAAACTGGCGGTTACATTTAACTAGTAGTCGTTTGCAGAAAGAGCAGGTGCTCTTTCTCTCTCTCTCTCTCTCTCTCTCTCTCTCTCTCTCTGTCTCTCTCTCTCTCTCTCTCTCTCTCTCTCTCTCTCTCTCTCTCTCTCTCTCTATATATATATATATATATATATATATATATATATATATATATATATATATATATATATCGCTCTTATAGTCCATGCCGTGTAGCGTTGGTAGACATGTAGACATGTATATCAACAACCTTCTGTCTCGTGTACTTTAAGTCAACTCTTGACACAGATGATCCTCCATGCCATGAAGTGAAACTGTACAGCATCTGTTCTCTCGGTCTCCCTCTGCCTCTCCCCCACCCCCTCCAACGTTCCTACCGTCACGATGCACTCCAGTTTTCTCCTTCTCATCACATGACCAAAGAATTTAGATGGACTCTTTCAGATGTAGGCAATCAGTTCTCTTCACTAGTCAGTTTCTTTCACGACGCCTTCATTACCCTTTTTATCTATCCAGGGTATTCTCATCATTCGTCTAGAAAACCACATATCCGCAGCTTCCAAATAAGTTTCCACTAATTTACCATGTGCAAAAAAAAAAAATTGCTATCGTAACCTTTATCAATTTAGATAAGCAAATGTACATTCTCGCACAGCGGTACCTATTGTGTATTCAGCGTTCAAGAACTAGCGGACATGCACGCGTGCACTGCGCGAACTTTTACAATCAAACAAGTTCCCAGAAGTCGTTATCTATCCTGGTTGCATCCCTTGTTACTATAGCGGGCTAAAGAACGCTGTTAGTCGCCTAGGTAACAAGGCGCTAAAATGGAGGCAGCAAAAAGGCAAGAGTTTAAGTGTAATAGAACAGAAACATTAATCTAAGACGACGGGTTTAATTTATAACTTTACTCACTTCAATGTTTTCTGTAATTCCTTGATAACCAATTGTGATGCATTTGGTAATGCCTATTTTTCCCCATTCTGCCATACTCTCCCAACCTCTCTCCCTCGTCCTTTCACTCTTTCACTCTACCTCATTATCTTCGTTCCCTCTCTCCTATACTCTTTTTTGTGTATTCTCTCAACAACTATCTATCTATCTATCTATCTATCTATCTATCTATCTATCTATCTATCTATCTATCTATCTATCTATCTATCTATCTATCTATCTATCTATCTATCTATCTATCTATCTATCTATCTATCTATCTATCTATCTATCTATCTATCTATCTATCTATCTATCTATCTATCTATCTATCTATCTATCTATCTATCTATCTATCTATCTATCTGTCTGTCTGTCTGTCTGTCTGTCTGTCTGTCTGTCTGTCTGTCTGTCTGTCTGTCTGTCTGTCTGTCTGTCTGTCTGTCTGTCTGTCTGTCTGTCTGTCTGTCTGTCTGTCTGTCTGTCTGTCTGTCTGTCTGTCTGTCTGTCTGTCTGTCTGTCTGTCTGTCTGTCTGTCTGTCTGTCTGTCTGTCTGTCTGTCTGTCTGTCTGTCTGTCTGTCTGTCTGTCTGTCTGTCTGTCTGTCTGTCTGTCTGTCTGTCTGTCTGTCTGTCTGTCTGTCTGTCTGTCTGTCTGTCTCTCTTTTTTTTTCTCGCCTTCGTTTTTTTTCACTCTTCAGCCCCCCCCCCCCCACCCGTCTGTCCCTGTCTCTTACGTTTTCTCTCTATCGTCCTATCTCAAACTGTCTTCCTTCTTTCTCTCTCTCTCCTCTTCAATCACGGTGCCCCTTGCTCTGTCTTGTTCTTACCTGATTGTCTAACCCCCACCGAGTCCCTAACTATGTCTCACCCACATTGAGTCCCTAACTATCTCTCACCCACACCGAGTCCTAACTATCTCTCACCCACACCGAGTCCCTAACTATGTCTCACCCACACCGAGTCCCTAACTATGTCTCACCCACACCGAGTCCCTAACTATCTCTCACCCACACCGAGTCCCTAACTATCTCTCACCCACACCGAGTCCCTAACTATCTCTCACCCACACCGAGTCCCTAACTATGTCTCACCCACACCGAGTCTCTAACTATCTCTCACCCACACCGAGTCCCTAACTATGTCTCACCCACACCGTCCCTAACTATGTCTCACCCACACCGAGTCTCTAACTATGTCTCACCCACACCGAGTCCCTAACTATGTCTCACCCACACCGAGTCCCTAACTATGTCTCACCCACACCGAGTCCCTAACTATGTCTCACCCACACCGAGTCCCTAACTATGTCTCACCCACACCGAGTCTCTAACTATCTCTCACCCACACCGAGTCTCTAACTATGTCTCACCAACACCGAGTCCCTAACTATCTCTCACCCACACCGAGTCTCTAACTATCTCTCACCCACACCGAGTCTCTAACTATGTCTCACCCACACCGAGTCCCTAACTATGTCTCACCCACACCGAGTCCCTAACTATGTCTCACCCACACCGAGTCTCTAACTATCTCTCACCCACACCGAGTCCCTAACTATGTCTCACCCACACCGAGTCCCTAACTATGTCTCACCCACACCGAGTCTCTAACTATGTCTCACCCACACCGAGTCCCTAACTATGTCTCACCCACACCGAGTCCCTAACTATGTCTCACCCACACCGAGTCCCTAACTATGTCTCACCCACACCGAGTCTCTAACTATCTCTCACCCACACCGAGTCCCTAACTATGTCTCACCCACACCGAGTCCCTATGTCTCACCCACACCGAGTCCCTAACTATGTCTCACCCACACCGAGTCCCTAACTATCTCTCACCCACACCGAGTCCCTAACTATGTCTCACCCACACCGAGTCTCTAACTATCTCTCACCCACACCGAGTCTCTAACTATGTCTCACCAACACCGAGTCCCTAACTATCTCTCACCCACACCGAGTCCCTAACTATGTCTCACCCACACCGAGTCTCTAACTATCTCTCACCTACACCGAGTCTCTAACTATGTCTCACCCACACCGAGTCCCTAACTATGTCTCACCCACACCGAGTCTCTAACTATCTCTCACCCACACCGAGTCTCTAACTATCTCTCACCCACACCGAGTCCCTAACTATGTCTCACCCACACCGAGTCCCTAACTATCTCTCACCCACACCGAGTCCCTAACTTCTCTCACCCACACCCAGTCCCTAACTATCTCTCTCCCACACCGAGTCCCTAACTATGTCTCACCCACACTGAGTCCCTAACTATGTCTCACCCACACCGAGTCCCTAACTATGTCTCACCCACACCGAGTCTCTAACTTCTCTCACCCACACCGAGTCCCTAACTATGTCTCACCCACACCGAGTCTCTAACTATCTCTCACCCACACCGAGTCCCTAACTATGTCTCACCCACACCGAGTCTCTAACTATGTCTCACCCACACCGAGTCCCTAACTATCTCTCACCCACACCGAGTCCCTTACGATCTCTCACCCACACCGAGTCCCTAACTTCTCTCACCCACACCGAGTCCCTAACTATGTCTCACCCACACCGAGTCTCTAACTATGTCTCACCCACACCGAGTCCCTAACTATGTCTCACCCACACTGAGTCCCTAACTTCTCTCACCCACACCAAGTCCCTAACTTCTCTCACCCACACGAGCCCCTAACTTCTCTCACCCACACCGAGTCCCTAACTTCTCTCACCCACACCGAGTCCCTAACTATCTCTCACCCACACTGAGTCCCTAACTATCTCTCACCCACACCGAGTCCCTAACTATGTCTCACCCACACCGAGTCCCTAACTATCTCTCACCCACACCGAGTCCCTAACTATGTCTCACCCACACCGAGTCCCTAACTATCTCTCACCCACACCGAGTCCCTAACTATGTCTCACCCACACCGAGTCCCTAACTATGTCTCACCCACACCGAGTCCCTAACTATCTCTCACCCACACCGAGTCCCTAACTATCTCTCACCCACACCGAGTCCCTAACTATGTCTCACCCACACTGAGTCCCTAACTATGTCTCACCCACACCGAGTCCCTAACTATGTCTCACCAACACCGAGTCCCTAACTATGTCTCACCCACACCGAGTCCCTAACTATCTCTCACCCACACCAAGTCCCTAACTATCTCTCACCCACACTGAGTCCCTAACTATGTCTCACCCACACCAAGTCCCTAACTATGTCTCATCCACACCGAGTTCCTAACTTCTCTCACCCACACCGAGTCCCTAACTTCTCTCACCCACACCGAGCCCCTAACTATGTCTCACCCACACCGAGCCCCTAACTATCTCTCACCCACACTGAGCCCCTAACTATGTCTCACCCACACCGAGCCCCTAACTATCTCTCACCCACACCGAGCCCCTAACTATCTCTCACCCACACTGAGCCCCTAACTATCTCTCACCCACACCGAGCCCCTAACTATGTCTCACCCACACCGAGCCCCTAACTATGTCTCACCCACACCGAGTCCCTAACTTCTCTCACCCACACCGAGTCCCTAACTATCTCTCACCCACACCGAGTCCCTAACTATGTCTCACCCACACCGAGTCCCTAACTATGTCTCACCCACACCGAGTCCCTAACTATCTCTCACCCACACCAAGTCCCTAACTATCTCTCACCCACACTGAGTCCCTAACTATGTCTCACCCACACCGAGTCCCTAACTATGTCTCACCCACACCGAGTCCCTAACTTCTCTCACCCACACCGAGTCCCTAACTTCTCTCACCCACACCGAGCCCCTAACTATGTCTCACCCACACCGAGCCCCTAACTATCTCTCACCCACACTGAGTCTCTAACTATGTCTCACCCACACCGAGTCCCTAACTATGTCTCACCCACACCGAGTCCCTAACTATGTCTCACCCACACCGAGTCCCTAACTATGTCTCACCCACACCGAGTCTCTAACTATCTCTCACCCACACCGAGTCCCTAACTATGTCTCACCCACACCGAGTCCCTAACTATGTCTCACCCACACCGAGTCCCTAACTATGTCTCACCCACACCGAGTCCCTAACTATCTCTCACCCACACCGAGTCCCTAACTATGTCTCACCCACACCGAGTCTCTAACTATCTCTCACCCACACCGAGTCTCTAACTATGTCTCACCAACACCGAGTCCCTAACTATCTCTCACCCACACCGAGTCCCTAACTATGTCTCACCCACACCGAGTCTCTAACTATCTCTCACCTACACCGAGTCTCTAACTATGTCTCACCCACACCGAGTCCCTAACTATGTCTCACCCACACCGAGTCTCTAACTATCTCTCACCCACACCGAGTCTCTAACTATCTCTCACCCACACCGAGTCCCTAACTATGTCTCACCCACACCGAGTCCCTAACTATCTCTCACCCACACCGCGTCCCTAACTTCTCTCACCCACACCCAGTCCCTAACTATCTCTCACCCACACCGAGTCCCTAACTATGTCTCACCCACACTGAGTCCCTAACTATGTCTCACCCACACCGAGTCCCTAACTATGTCTCACCCACACCGAGTCTCTAACTTCTCTCACCCACACCGAGTCCCTAACTATGTCTCACCCACACCGAGTCTCTAACT
Source organism: Candidula unifasciata (assembly GCA_905116865.2). Taxonomy (NCBI): domain Eukaryota; kingdom Metazoa; phylum Mollusca; class Gastropoda; order Stylommatophora; family Geomitridae; genus Candidula; species Candidula unifasciata. The sequence continues at coordinate 833,278 of CAJHNH020004112.1, forward strand.
ATCTCTCACCCACACCGAGTCCCTAACTATGTCTCACCCACACCAAGTCTCTAACTATGTCTCACCCACACCGAGTCCCTAACTATCTCTCACCCACACCGAGTCCCTAACGATCTCTCACCCACACCGAGTCCCTAACTTCTCTCACCCACACCGAGTCCCTAACTATGTCTCACCCACACCGAGTCTCTAACTATGTCTCACCCACACCGAGTCCCTAACTATGTCTCACCCACACTGAGTCCCTAACTATGTCTCACCCACACCAAGTCCCTAACTATCTCTCACCCACACCGAGTCCCTAACTTGTCTCACCCAGACCGAGTCCCTAACTATCTCTCACCCACACCGAGTCCCTAACTATCTCTCACCCACACCGAGTCCCTAACTATCTCTCACCCACACCGAGTCCCTAACTATCTCTCACCCACACCGTCCCTAACTATGTCTCACCCACACCGAGTCCCTAACTATGTCTCACCCACACCGAGTCCCTAACTATGTCTCACCCACAATGAGTCCCTAACTATCTCTCACCCACACCGAGCCCCTAACTATGTCTCACCCACACCAAGTCCCTGACTTCTCTCACCCACACCGAGTCCCTAACTATCTCTCACCCACACCGAGTCCCTAACTATCTCTCACCCACACCGAGTCTCTAACTATCTCTCACCCACACCGAGTCCCTAACTATCTCTAACCCACACTGAGTCCCTAACTATCTCTCACCCACACCGAGCCCCTAACTTCTCTCACCCACACCGAGTCCCTAACTATGTCTCACCCACACCGAGTCCCTAACTATCTCTCACCCACACTGAGTCCCTAACTATCTCTCACCCACACCGAGCCCCTAACTTCTCTCACCCACACCGAGTCCCTAACTATGTCTCACCCACACCGAGTCCCTAACTATCTCTCACCCACACTGAGTCCCTAACTATGTCTCACCCACACCGAGTCCCTAACTATCTCTCACCCACACAGAGTCCCTAACTATCTCTCACCCACACCGAGTCCCTAACTATCTCTCACCCACACCGAGTCCCTAAATATCTCTCACCCACACTGAGTCCCTAACTATCTCTCACCCACACCGAGCCCCTAACTTCTCTCACCCACACCGAGTCCCTAACTTCTCTCACCCACACCGAGCCCCTAACTTCTCTCACCCACACCGAGTCCCTAACTTCTCTCACCCACACCGAGTCCCTAACTATCTCTCACCCACACTGAGTCCCTAACTATCTCTCACCCACACCGAGTCCCTAACTATGTCTCACCCACACCGAGTCCCTAACTATCTCTCACCCACACCGAGTCCCTAACTATGTCTCACCCACACCGAGTCCCTAACTATCTCTCACCCACACCGAGTCCCTAACTATGTCTCACCCACACCGAGTCCCTAACTATGTCTCACCCACACCGAGTCCCTAACTATCTCTCACCCACACCGAGTCCCTAACTATCTCTCACCCACACCGAGTCCCTAACTATGTCTCACCCACACTGAGTCCCTAACTATGTCTCACCCACACCGAGTCCCTAACTATGTCTCACCAACACCGAGTCCCTAACTATGTCTCACCCACACCGAGTCCCTAACTATCTCTCACCCACACCAAGTCCCTAACTATCTCTCACCCACACTGAGTCCCTAACTATGTCTCACCCACACCGAGTCCCTAACTATGTCTCACCCACACCGAGTCCCTAACTTCTCTCACCCACACCGAGTCCCTAACCTCTCACCCACACCGAGCCCCTAACTATGTCTCACCCACACCGAGCCCCTAACTATCTCTCACCCACACTGAGCCCCTAACTATGTCTCACCCACACCGAGCCCCTAACTATCTCTCACCCACACCGAGCCCCTAACTATCTCTCACCCACACCGAGCCCCTAACTATGTCTCACCCACACCGAGCCCCTAACTATGTCTCACCCACACCGAGTCCCTAACTTCTCTCACCCACACCGAGTCCCTAACTATCTCTCACCCACACCGAGTCCCTAACTATGTCTCACCCACACCGAGTCCCTAACTATGTCTCACCCACACCGAGTCCCTAACTATGTCTCACCCACACCGAGTCCCTAACTATCTCTCACCCACACCGAGTCCCTAACTATGTCTCACCCACACCGAGTCTCTAACTATCTCTCACCCACACCGAGTCCCTAACTATGTCTCACCCACAATGAGTCCCTAACTATGTCTCACCCACAATGAGTCTCTAACTATCTCTCACCCACACCGAGTCCCTAACTATCTCCCACCCACACCGAGTCCCTAACTTCTCTCACCCACAGTTGTTATGACCAACTGTAAGTTTGCAAGCCACTCCATTCCTCCAGCGAACACTAACAGGACGAACAATGGATGTCCCCGCAGCCATCTTGCGCAACACCGACACTCCACGTCAAAACTGACTAATCAATTCCATCAAATGGCGACCTTAAATGACTGTCATTTCTCCTCTGCAAAGCAGCGACGCCATAAATAATTGTTAAGTCGATTCCTTCTTGGTGAAAACAATCCGTTGCTCATGTTGGCAGGCATAAAAAGTAGTTATTTTGAATAAATGGAGATAGAACATAGAAGAAAGAGCACCATTTTCATCCAGCGCCTAGTCCTGACAATTTGCAGTGTTATGTATCTAAGGTGGGTAATCAATATTTGTTATGACCTTTCCAGAAACATTTAACTTGAACTTTGGTCACGTGGACTAGAAGCATTACGTCGACTACGCCTGCCGATTAACGAGATCTGTTGCTTGTTTTGTGGGCTCCTTTAATAGCCCGTCAGCTCTGTGGCTAAGTCGATGCCAACGCTTCGTAACCCCGGAATGCCGGTTTCGATCCCAACTACGAGCCAAACGCGTTTCGACAGCGGTATCAAGAGAGCCGACCGTCCAGGGCAATGGCAAACTACTGGACGTAAATTTGCCTAGAGGAACCACAGAGGGGTTGGTTCTGCAACGTCCTGTAAAGGCTACGAAACTAACCTGTTAATAGTCCGGTTATTATGAGATACATATTTTGTGGGCTCCTGTAATAGTCCGGTTATTATGGGATACATGTTTTGTGGGCTCCTGTAATAGTCCGGTTATTATGGGATACATGTTTTGTGGGCTCCTGTAATAGTCCGGTTGTTATGGGATACATGTTTTGTGGGCTCCTGTAATAGTCCGGTTATTATGGGATACATGTTTTGTGGGCTCCTGTAATAGTCCGGTTATTATGGGATACATGTTTTGTGGGCTCCTGTAATAGTCCGGTTATTATGGGATACATGTTTTGTGGGCTCCTGTATTAGTCCGGTTATTATGGGATACATGTTTTGTGGGCTCCTGTAATAGTCCGGTTATTATGAGATACATGTTTTGTGGGCTCCTGTAATAATCCGGTTGTTATGGGATACATGTTTTGTGGGCTCCTGTAATAGTCCGGTTATTATGAGATACATGTTTTGTGGGCTCCTGTATTAGTCCGGTTATTATGGGATACATGTTTTGTGGGCTCCTGTAATAGTCCAGTTATTATGAGATACATGTTTTGTGGGCTCCTGTAATAGTCCGGTTATTATGGGATACATGTTTTGTGGGCTCCTGTAATAGTCCGGTTATTATGGGATACATGTTTTGTGGGCTCCTGTAATAGTCCGGTTATTATGGGATACATGTTTTGTGGGCTCCTGTAATAGTCAGGTTATTATGGGATACATGTTTTGTGGGCTCCTGTAATAGTCCGGTTATTATGAGATACATGTTTTGTGGGCTCCTGTAATAGTCAGGTTATTATGGGATACATGTTTTGTGGGCTCCTGTAATAGTCAGGTTATTATGAGATACATGTTTTGTGGGCTCCTGTAATAATCCGGTTGTTATGGGATAAATGTTTTGTGGGCTCCTGTAATAGTCCGGTTATTATGGGATACATGTTTTGTGGGCTTCTGTATTAGTCCGGTTATTATGGGATACATGTTTTGTGGGCTCCTGTAATAGTCCGGTTATTATGAGATACATGTTTTGTGGGCTCCTGTAATAATCCGGTTGTTATGGGATAAATGTTTTGTGGGCTCCTGTAATAATCCGGTTGTTGTGGACTAGCTGTACCCGGCCACGCGTTGCTGTGGCCCAGAATAGTGAAATAGAGAGGAAAGAAAATAGTTCTCAGCTAACAGTGTCTGTTATATCTTCCCCCCCCCCCCCCACCCTTTGGACCCAGTCATATCTCCCTCTCCGAAGGATTAAAAAATCATCCATGGTGAAATTATTAAAATAGAAATAGTTAAGAAATGAAAACTTTAAAATAATATTGTAAGCTCTCTCAGCTAACTGTATCTGGCTTAACACCCCCCACCCCCCCCCCCTCACGTCATTCTCTCCGAAGGATGGGAAAGTCACAATGTGACTAAATTGAGCGTGGCATCCGTGTCCACCCAAACTTAAATAGGTAGAATTAACTTGTACTAAGAAGTAAATGTGGCCAGTGTAACAGCTACCACCTTCATCACATAACCAGTGACGGAACCCACAGTAAAAAGTACACAATACTCACGAATAGATGAGAAAAATACCCGTCATCTCTTCCTCTCCGAAGGATCGATTTTTAACTGACCTTGGCATCCGTGTCCACCTAAACTAAACTAGACTGTAAGACGTCTTAGTTATTAGTTCCTGTCATCGCCTAGTAGTTTTTGATCGAGAAGCGTCGCGGGGAGGCTAACTAGGACTTAACTGAATTCGGATGTCTTTGGGCGAAAGGCGCAGATGTCGCAACCTAGCTGTAACCCACAACACAAAGTGGAAACCACCCTTTTAAGGGAAAAAGAACAACTATCACCCAGCTAGGAATCGAATAACGGTCACCCGCGTGAAGGATGGAATACTTATAACTATACTACCGAAGACTGAAGAGCTGAGGTCAGATATCGCAGCTTAGCTGTAAACCACAAAACAACGTTTCAACTGCCCTCTCGAGGGCGAACGAAGATTACCTGTGGCATGACCATTAAGCATCATGTCGCAGGCTAGCTGTAAACCCCACAACCGAAAAAAGGCGTAGTTATCGCAGCCTGGCCACAAACCACAACACAACGTGCCAGCCGCCCAGTTAAGGGCAAAAAAAAAAGTTCTATCACCTAGCGGGGAATCGAACGCGGGTCACTCGTATGATAGGCAGAAAAGAGCTCAGCAGTCAAAATGGTCAATCAACTAAAAGCAAATCCGGGCCGGCAACGAAACAAATAATACTTTGACCGTTGCTGGAGCTACGTCGTTCGTGGTTTGTGAAATTTTCTGACAAAAAGTCACTCTTTGAGTCTAAGGCAACGTTGTGTGAAACTTTGAAAGCAATCGGTTCAGTGGTTTCCGAGTTTATAGTTAACGACCACGGAAAATTACCATGTTTACTAATATAGATAAGGACTTCAATGAGCTGCTCTTTGCCGACGATCAATGCCTATTTCACAGTGATAGTAAACAGCTGCAAGACCACATAAACCTACTACACGACAGTTGCCTCAAGCATCAAATGAAGATCAATACTGAAAAGACAGAAGTCATGAGTATAAGCAGAGAGCAACAGACCATCGACATAAAGATTCTAGATCACAGCCTAAAACAAGTGCAAGAATTTAAATACTTGGGAAGTATCTTTACATTCAATGGTAAAATAGACAGAGAGATCGAAGCAAGAATCCAACAAGCCAACAATGTCGCATACCAGCTTGTCCCAATTTAAAAAACACCCTGCTGTCCCAGCTGAGATAAAAAGACAAATTATAAATACAATCTTTATACCGACATTAGGTTATTAATGTTAGACTTGGACATTAACAAAAGAACACGAGAGAAGACTAACCACTTGTGAAATGAGATGTTTGAGAATGGCTGCGAATAAAACCAGAAGAGATCGAGTGAGAAACGATGTGATTACAAGAACTATTGGTACCATACCCGTCGTTAAATTTATTGAGAAGCAAAGAATGAAATGGTTTGGTCACCTAATGAGAATGGAACCAACGATGCCAGCATCAAGACCACACAACATGAAAATCGAAACACCAAGAGGCAGGGGAAGACCAAGAAGAATATGGATTGAAGGAGTCACGGACAACTTGAGACTTCATAACATCACGGCATATGAAGCGACTGAGCGCGCCCTGGCTCGGTTGCCGATCATCTGATAGACTGCGACGCCTAGCGGCACAAGCAGATTTTGACAAAAGAAGAAGAAGAAGAAGAAGAAGAAGACTAATATAGATACATGTTTTGTGGGTTCCTGTAATAGTCCGGTAATTATGGATACATGTTTTGTGGGCTCCTGTATTAGTCCGGTTATTGTGGGATACATGTTTTTTGTAGAAGTAAGTCGACGGCTATCTTCAGAATCACGGTCCCAAATTATAGAGGCCAAAAATATACCCTAATAGGGCCTCAGTCACATGTAAATTGCGGACCTCTTCCGGCGACTACACAGCATACCGCGGAAAAGCTTCCGCCCAGTTAAAGTCACTGCCGAGAGTATCTCCCGTGCCGCGGAAGCGGGGCTAAACTAGATGAAGGGGACTCACAAGCAGCAGCTACCGCATCTCATGTAGCTTCCTCCTTTTTATTTGTTCGTGAGTTCCAGCTATCTAGTTTAGCCTCACTCTGCGCCGTAGCGGCGCGGGAGATACTCTCGGTTGTATGCTCTGTAGTCGCTGGAAGAGGTCCGCAATTTACATGTGACTCAGGCTCTATTAAGGTATATTTTCGGCCTCGATAATTTGGGACCGTTTTTCAGAGGATAGTCTTATGAAAAAAAAATGTGTTAGCTTGAGATGGAACCCAAAATAAAAATAAATCTTGCATTTAACATTAAGCCTCTTTTATATAGGGCTGAGAAATCTGGATAATTAGCAAACAAGCTGCATACATACGCGCGCGTACTTGCGTGCGCACACACACACACACACACATACACGCGCGAATCCTCCAGGCATCAGTGATGTAACGGCCCGTTAGATGTTTAAAATTCCTTAGACTGCCGATATGTGTAACCGAATGGGTCTGAAAAAAGAAAGGCGTATAGACAACTTCTAAGCAAAATAAAAACAATGTAGCCTAATCATGATGTTTGGTCACTTCAAGAAAAGAGAAGATCTGTGAGTTTTTGTGGCAACTGGAAAAATGTATGAAAAGAAAAATTGAGAAAGGCTACAAAAGATGGTTTTTGACAGTCTTTTCTGTCCACTAAATAATTACTGATTGCCTACTTTCATATTCTCTCTCAAATTGCTCTCTTGTCGTTTTGCAGCGCGCACCAGTTGCATTCTGTTCCTTTTGCTCCTAAAATGGGTTTCGTTACTTCAAACATGTTTTTATTTTATTTCATTAGTAAATTATAAGTCTTGCCATTTAACTCGGTAACCAACACACAGTATATCATAATTAGCAATGATTTATAGAAAAAGTAAAACTCGAAAGAAAAGCTGACAATGCAGTCGATGGACTGTGGACATTCTCAGAACATATCTTAGTATACATTGCCGACTGGTCCGACCAGTGAGCCAAAATCACTGTGCAAAAATCGCACAATTTACCATACAGTTACGATGGTTTGGACACCTATGTAGAATAGGAGATAATCGACCACAGCGTAAGGCATGGGAAGCCAAGAATCGTGGAACCACACAACCAGGGTGACACGGGGCTCTCTAGGAAGTCCCTGACTGACAGAGGACTGGAATGTTACAACGCTAAAGAGAAAACTGCTGGCAGAGAATTCTGGTGATCTTTCTGGCAAACCTCTATTCCCCGGAAGAAGATCGACCAAGTAAGTATATGTTACCACCAAGACCAGTGTTAACGTTGCATGCATTTAATGTGCTTGTTACTTGTTATCCCTACAGACGTCACATCACATCGACCCCACCCATTCGATCTCTGTCCTCCGATGCAGCAACCGTCCCACAATCTCCACGCTCACTGTCTCCAGCAGGAGTTGACTGGCGTATCTTCTTTTTGTGTGTGTGTGTGTGTGTGTGTGTGTGCCCCGTGGCCGCTTTCTGCATGCTTGTCCTCGTTTTATACCTTTTTCCTACTGGCGGCTGATTGTCTGGGACTCTTTTCTTTTAGTGTATCTGGAACGCAGCACATTCAAAATGTCTGCCCTGACCATACTTCTTCCTCCACTAACTAATGCAGACGCTTTCACCCAGCGTGATTTCTCATGTCACCTTTACCTATTTTAGTTATCTATAAAGACGCATCAGATGCACCTCCGGAAAATTTACATCTTGAACTCAGTAGCGTTGACTATTTCTGTTTTGTTTCTCCACTGACCATAAATCTGTTTCTTTTCTTCGCGACAGGAAAACGCTTAAATCTCAACGCGCCCAGAAATAACAAGAACAATAAGTAAGAAGAAACTCCACAGGGGAGCATGTACAGTAGGAGTCTACCAATCATCAGTAGAAGTAATCTCACGTCGACAAATGTTTCGGCCCACGAGCTCCTAGACATTTTCAGAGAGTGGGTCCTCCTGAGTTCATGAGGCTCAGGGTTGGTTTCTCCTGCTGCACGCATTACCGGATGTTATCGGACAGGGACAAGACAAATTGGTGACTTTGTAAAAAGAACTGTGAGAAGTGGAAACGAGACCTCTTTCGCCTACCTCGACGGCGAAGATTCTTACTGTGTACGCTTCGTCTCTCCTCAGACCAGCCGCTAAGTCACAGTACTTCTCGAGCTTATACATGTGGCTTTCGTCCATTCGCGACTCATACGGCACGGTCAGTTCAATCAGGATGAGCTGACGTTTCTCCGCAGAACAAAATTTAACGTGCATGGGAAACTCTGCAAGTTAGATCGGCGCTTAACTAGTACATTAGTCGTAGGTATACAGTCTGTTGACAAGCGCGGTGATTTATCATTGTTTATAGGTAAGCCGGATGAGACTGCAGTGTTTTAGGTAAACTAAACAATACTGTATTGTTTACAGGCAAGACTGACCAGTCATCATCAACCATCAGGTCCTTAACACTCTTCACATTACGCCTGAAAAGTCCTTTCTCTAGCCAGTTCTCCTGCCGTAAGTGCTTTATGGCTAATGCCTTTTCAATGTCTAGTATCCACATTTACGGAGGTCAACCTCTGTCCCTTTTTTCAGGATCTACACTCTCCATCAACGTTCTGTCAAGGCCACCATAACGTTTCACATAGCCAAAATATCTGAGCATTCAGGACAGGCTGCTGTTTATGAGCCAATACTCCCCGATGATCAGATCATGTAGGATTTCGGTGTTTTTCTGCTTTTTTCTGGGTCCACGGTATTCTGAGACTTTTTCTGTACCACTTTGATTGATCATTAATAAAACTAAATGACTTCTCTTGTGTAAATAGGCAAAAATGTACAGTTGATTGATTGCTAATGAAACTGTAAGTAGTTATAGGCAAGCATGTATGTATGTATGTATGTATGTATGTATGTATGTATGTATGTATGTATGTATGTATGTATGTATGTATGTATGTATGTATGTATGTATGTATGTATGTATGTATGTATGTATGTATGTATGTATGTATGTATGTATGTATGTATGTATGTATGTATGTATGTATGTATGTATGTATGTATGTATGTATGTATGTATGTATGTATGTATGTATGTATGTATGTATGTATGTATGTATGTATGTATGTATGTATGTATGTATGTATGTATGTATGTATGTATGTATGTATGTATGTATGTATGTATGTATGTATGTATGTATGTATGTATGTATGTATGTATGTATGTATGTATGTATGTATGTATGTATGTATGTATGTATGTATGTATGTATGTATGTATGTATGTATGTATGTATGTATGTATGTATGTATGTATGTATGTATGTATGTATGTATGTATGTATGTATGTATGTATGTATGTATGTATGTATGTATGTATGTATGTATGTATGTATGTATGTATGTATGTATGTATGTATGTATGTATGTATGTATGTATGTATGTATGATGTATGTATGTATGTATGTATGTATGTATGTATGTATGTATGTATGTATGTATGTATGTATGTATGTATGTATGTATGTATGTATGTATGTATGTATGTATGTATGTATGTATGTATGTATGTATGTATGTATGTATGTATGTATGTATGTATGTATGTATGTATGTATGTATGTATGTATGTATGTATGTATGTATGTATGTATGTATGTATGTATGTATGTATGTATGTATGTATGTATGTATGTATGTATGTATGTATGTATGTATGTATGTATGTATGTATGTATGTATGTATGTATGTATGTATGTATGTATGTATGTATGTATGTATGTATGTATGTATGTATGTATGTATGTATGTATGTATGTATGTATGTATGTATGTATGTATGTATGTATGTATGTATGTATGTATGTATGTATGTATGTCTGTATGTATGTATGTATGTATGTATGTATGTATGTATGTATGTATGTATGTATGTATGTATGTATGTATGTATGTATGTATGTATGTATGTATGTATGTATGTATGTATGTATGTATGTATGTATGTATGTATGTATGTATGTATGTATGTATGTATGTATGTATGTATGTATGTATGTCTGTATGTATGTATGTATGTATGTATGTATGTATGTATGTATGTATGTATGTATGTATGTATGTATGTATGTATGTATGTATGTATGTATGTATGTATGTATGTATGTATGTATGTATGTATGTATGTATGTATGTATGTATGTATGTATGTATGTATGTATGTATGTATGTATGTATGTATGTATGTATGTATGTATGTATGTATGTATGTATGTATGTCTGTATGTATGTATGTCTGTATGTATGTATGTATGTATGTATGTATGTATGTCTGTATGTATGTATGTATGTATGTATGTATGTATGTATGTATGTATGTATGTATGTATGTATGTATGTATGTATGTATGTATGTATGTATGTATGTATGTATGTATGTATGTATGTATGTATGTATGTATGTATGTATGTATGTATGTATGTATGTATGTATGTATGTATGTATGTATGTATGTATGTATGTATGTATGTATGTAATGTATGTATGTATGTATGTATGTATGTATGTATGTATGTATGTATGTCTGTATGTATGTATGTATGTATGTATGTATGTATGTATGTATGTATGTATGTATGTATGTATGTATGTATGTATGTATGTATGTATGTATGTATGTATGTATGTATGTATGTATGTATGTATGTATGTATGTATGTATGTATGTATGTATGTATGTATGTATGTATGTATGTATGTATGTATGTATGTATGTATGTATGTCTGTATGGTATGTATGTATGTATGTGTATGTATGTATGTATGTATGTATGTATGTATGTATGTATGTATGTATGTATGTATGTATGTATGTATGTATGTATGTATGTATGTATGTATGTATGTATGTATGTATGTATGTATGTATGTATGTATGTATGTATGTATGTATGTATGTATGTATGTATGTATGTATGTATGTGTGTGTGTGTATGACATACAAGTCAGTGTTTTTAAATATCAGCCCTACACAGCAAGAGACAGCTAATGAAAGAAAGGACAGTGATACAGAAAAGGATCGCCTATCCAAAGATTCTTGTAGTAGAGCGAGCAACGTCATTGAAGAAGAATGAACAAAAACACATCAGAAATGTGACAAATACAGAAAGAAGCTTACTGAAACTGTGCGTGTTGCCTCTACTTATTTCAACAGTAGGACAACGAATGCTAACGTGACGGGGGAAACTGGAGGAAACATTGGAAGTGTTGTTTTAAGGAACATTTTTAGAATATCGTAGACAGAGCAGTATGATGAGAATATCAAAGAACGAGAACGAACGAACGAACTTTATTTCGAAAGGGTCACAAATTGGGCACACAGGCCCGTCTTACATTCGTTCTTTTCAAACATTATTTTTCGCGTTAAAATTGTAGTTTATGTATGAAACATGTTATGTTATTATATATATCAAAAATATTTATAGCATAAAATGTAAATTAGAAGCAGAAACGCACTGAAAAGGAACGCGGTGTGCTGATAGCTGTAAATGTTGCAAACTCACTCATAACAATAACAAGGAAAGGATACCTGAAATTATAGAGCTTAAACAATTTCGGAAAACATAACAGTAAATATTAATTTTATAGAATACAACAAAGCAAATAAGCAAATGACTTTGCAGCGACAGGTTGTTATAATTAAACAGAGATAAAACATAACACAGACTGTTCCTGTCGACCTTTTCATTTGTATTTGTTCGACCGAGGTCCCCAGCTCATCTACATTCATATCTACATTCATGTCTACATTCATATCCACATTCATATCATCATTCATCTCTCCTTGTGAATTCTTAGAATCAATCCTATAATCTTTCATAGGATATGGGATTCTAGCTATAACTAATATTACTAACAAACAAATGCGATCTAGTTTCGCATATACTTGCTAGTGCATTACGCATCTGTACTTGCCTGAGTGTGTGTTTGTGTGTATGTGTGAAGTGGTTGATTAAATCTACAAGGGGACATACACGATATACCCTCGCTATAAAGGTTATAGTTTGTGTGTAGAAACAGTAACAGTTGGGACGGGGGGTTGGGGGGGGGGGGAATACTAAATAGAAAAAAAGATTTTTTAAATGCCCAATTCATCAGGGGTCTGGGGTTCTCATTTTTAATCCAGCAAAATGACATCCTAGCCATCCCATAACTATATGCGTGTGTGAGAGACAGAAATATAAAGAGAGAAAGAGAAAGAACGAACAAACGAACTTATTTCCAGGGGATCACACACAGGGCACGCAGACCCGCCATACATTAAGCAGTTTCAAAAACGCATCTGTCACCCGGCAACTGTATATTATATATCAAACAAATTATATTCATATTTTACAATTATTATAAAGATTGTAATTAAAAATTAAAAAAAAAAAAAACATATGTAGCAAATGCATACATTAAATAATTTCATGCAAACAAATACAGACACAATGCAAACACTCACAGGTAGAAAAATAACTGAAGCTGTAGAGCAGACACACATAAATACACAAGCACACTTACACTCATTTACACCTGTACACGCACACTGACAACACACACACATTTTTTTTTTTTTTTAAATGCTGTTTATTAGCCAATTTTCCCTGATGTTCAGATCTTTCAAGATGTCAGTATTTCTCCTCTTCTTACTATTTTCGCAGTGGATAAAATATACAACCCTTGTAGGAAACAAATACATTGTGAGAGTTCTTCAGAGATGTTTGCTAAACATAGGTCGATAAGATGTAACAACATATACAACATGATGACTGAATTATACCCAATAAATCAAACTCCTTGTCTAGGATTGAAAGTGTTAACATCTTCTTGATTCCAATAAATATCGTTGGTTGAAACTTTCAAAATGAGTAAAACCAGTTTACTGAGAAATGAAGTTTAAAAAAAAGAAAAAAGGGTATATCTGCATCTCAAAAAGTAATCAGCACTAAAACTCAACAACAGCCATCAGGAGCAACAACTCTAGCAAAAATAAAAATTACAATCATCCACATCGTGTGGATGTGAAAGATAACAGAAAAGCACTACAATGGGCCACTCAAACATCTAAGAACTACAACAGATTGCAACGAACCGCCATGCATGGAGAGTCATGACCTCTGCCCTATGTGCCGCACTCGACACAAGAGGAAAGACTAACTAACTACAATGATTTGCCAAACCATAAGTTTATGGGCAGTCACAAAGCTAGTTTTAAATGATTTAAAAGTGAAAGGATCAACTTTATGGTGTCGGGTTTGGCCAAATTATGAATGGGCTCTATGCAGAGAATCCAGTTGCCATGACAGCATTGTACAAAGAATGAACTCTGGAGCTTTAGCAAAGGTTTAATGTTTGCTTGTATTAGCGGGCATCATTACCTTCCTTCGACTGATGAGCAAAGAAGAAAGAGCTCTATTAAATGTTCATTTTTCTTCTGGGTTAACTGAGCACCATGTTCTCTGTTACTGTTGTGAGCGAAGAGTACTTTCAGACAGGCACACACACATATTGTATTCTTTCCTAGAGTTTTCACACACTGTGACAATACGCGCGGTGACTTCAGAATGTCTTTCCTCAACCTACTTTTATTTGTATGTATTTTGAAGTATACAGACAAATAGGGATTTGGATACATCCTTAATCTAAGACGACCACATCAAACCGTTAATTCTCCTGGACCGTTGGTCATATCAAACACTACAACTTTTTCCCAGATGTTAAGTGTCAAGGTACAGAGATAAGACTGACCAAGCAGACTTACTGACTGGAGATTTGCACACCATCTGTTGGTGTCAGATATTTTATCTCCTAGCCAGACTTTTAGGAGCAGCTAACTCCGGCTAATTGTGTTTAATTCCCCCTGAGGTTACCTAACTCGACGGCAGGTCCGACGGTCACTATTGACACAGTGAGCGGAAAGTGTTGGCAGAAGAATTGACAAAGTCGGATTTTATTGTGATGGCAGGTGAAGTAGGCCAGAGGTGTGACTTGTCCTATTTGCTCTGTCAGATGAATTGACCAGGAGATCCTAGCGTGGGAATTTAAACAAGTGTTGTACAGCCCTGACTGACAGCGAATAAACTTACCCACAAGGGAGGAGCTGTGATATCCTTGAATGAGAATGATTTTAGGCGTAATGTAGGAGGAGCTTAATAAAAGTTATAAAGGGGTGAACTCTTGGTCTGGTAAATGAGATCCTGGCCAGCACATGCGATCTGTTGGGCTTAACCTAAGCTTGAGACAGAACTTTTGTCATTGTGGTTTCATTTTTCCAGGTAAGATCGAAATTAGGTTCAAATCTATATTTTATGATAGAGATCTAACTGTCTTTTTACTCAAGTGTGTGTCTTCATCACTTTGTAGTACTCCTAGGCGGACATTTCTTCATTCTCGTAGGGCACTGTCACATTGCTTTATATCCTATTTGATAGTGTCATGAATGTTTTTTCGTGCACGTGTGTTTCAATTTTGTAAAACCTAAATGTTGTTGTTGCCATTGAAATTTAATGAACTATCATGTTTTTGAAATCACAAGCGTGAAGATAACTTTGGCAATCTTTTCACGTGTGGTTAATGTGAATCTGTATTACATACAGCTAACACACTGAAATGTGTTTAACTCTCGGGAGGCTAATGCGGAGATTGATCCCGGAGAGTAAATCCACGAGATTTGTTATTTGATTCGCCCCAGAACTATTGTTAGCATTCTGGGCGCGTCGATTGTTCCAAGCATAGATTCCAGAACTGGTTCTGTCTGACTGATTGTCATTTGAGTCTGTACGAGAGATGGCACCTGACGTAGAAGACTTGACTATCATTACAGGACGTGTAGAGGAAGGCAGAAGATGTAACAGTTGGAATGTGAGACATAAGCCCTTCCAAATTGGACAGGAGTGAATGTGAGCATGAGGGAGAGATGAAATGTTTTATTTAAATAAACATGCTTGATGTTAGTATAATATACATGCTTAGTGTACATCTAGAGCAGATACTACAAATATGCGCTTGTTTCTTCATTCTCCAGTTCCCACATTGGGCAGGGACTAGTAGGCATCCATTATTTGCCGACCGTCGAGTGTAACGACCTGCAGAAAGCAGTGAGGACGACAAACTGAGAAAAGATAGGCAGGGTCTCAAGCCGAGAACTGTCTGACGGTGAATTCTCCTACTAGAAACTAGAAGCTAAGTTATGTACAACTTTAATGTCATCTATCACATCATTTCAACTCTACTAGCCTAAACAAGTTCATTTTAATTTCGATTTATTCAAATAAATCATGTGTGATGAGTTTCATGATAGTTGAGTAAATTGTGTACTTAGGTTCAAGTGTCTTTGTGCATATTAGTTTACTTCAGCTAACAAATATTTAAATCACTTGATGGGGGCTTTTAAGTAATGCCAGGAGAGGAGAATAGTCGCAGGGGTTAACTGTGTATCGAGATAATATCACAGTGGGTGTATCCTGATATCTATCTATCCCTTCTCCTACTCCTGTGGATACAAGTACAGCAACTTTCATTTCATGGAACGAGCCACTCGCTGTTTTCTTGGCTATCCAGGACTGTCTAGGATCAACATAGCTTAGATAATAGTCCAGTTTCTCACGTGGGTGGGCATTGTTAAGGTACAAACCCACACCCTCACTATATCAGTGTATTTACCCACGTGGGCGCGCGACACACACCACACATAAAAACCAAACATACATAAACACATTCACACAATGAATTCTTATCTAACTCATGCAATCATGATTTATGAAGGTTATCATCATCATCAATCACCAGCTTGTGTACTAACACTGAGCTCCTCATACCAACACACTTGGAATCTGGTCAACATAAGCAAACTTGCTTTTCTTTTTCTCGCTGGTTTCACACGTCTCTCTGCTGCAGCTCTGTCAGGCCGTGGTTGAGTTCAACTTTGACAATACGACAGTTTCTGTAAGCAGCTCTACATTGCGTTCTCCTCCAAAGAAGTCTGTCAACAAGGTCTGTGAGACATCCCTCTGAAACAAGTCTGTCCGGGTGCTAACAACACCGACACAACATACACACACTTCGGGATATCGCATGCACATAAACACAAAACACAAACATGTATACACACATTCACATTCACATCACTCTCACAGACTAGCACAGGGACACAACACACAGTCAAAATACACACACAGACAAAAAATACAGACAGCGACTGAGAAAGATGAGATTGAGTGAGAGAGAGAGAGAGAGAGAGAGAGAGAGAGAGAGAGAGAGAGAGAGAGAGAGAGTTGATAGAGCACAGTCACTAAAAGTTCTGCAGGGTCACCGTGCCAGAAATTAAAAACAATGGTTACTTCCCGTGTAACATCAGGCATCAGGTGCGACAGACCAGCAGCACACTACTTAAAACAGGCCCCGGGATACGCAGCGTCGCTAGGTTTCTGCTACCTAGATGGGTAGAATTGTGGGAACACCGTATACTTGCGATGGCTCGATTGATACTTTGTCTAACAATTATCTTTACTTTATCTTTTCATAAAGCTCATAGTAAGAGAGAAGCACTGTATCACAAGACATTTTGTTTAAACCTGATTACATAGGGTTATATTAACGTATGTTTCCATACTGCTCTCCCCTCTCCCCCATCTCTCTCTCTCTCTCTCTCTCGCACTCTCTCTCTATCACTCTCCTTTTTATTTCAATAATATCAGTGCTGTTTGAAAATTATCACGAGGAAAGATCGACTTAGTAACGATATCAGGAGGAGAGTCGGCACAGAACCAATACTGAACTTTATAGGTAGATAATAAATCAAATATTTTGGCCATGTAACAAGATTGGGCGTCAGACAGGGCACCACAGAGAGCAATGTTATATAGATACAGTGGTAACAGAGCTAGAGGTCGACCGCGCAGAACATGGACCGCTTCAGGCCATCCAGCATCGTCTCTTTTGGTCTGCCTCTATTCCATTTTGCACTGACCTTTCAAGTTGTCACAATGTTCTCCAGTGTCTCTTTTCTCATAATGTGGCCGAAGAACAGTGTTTGTCTCTTATATAGTTGAATACAAAGATCCACTTTTATTAGCTTCTTTCAAACAATCGTTGTTAGTTACTCTGGCCGTCCAAGGTATTCGAATCATTCGTTTCAGAAACCACATCTCTGTTGCTTCCAAATTCATTCTTCTTTTTTGAATTCCTTTATGAAATCCGTTTCATCTGTTCATTTGCTGTGTGTAGTGTTTTGTTTCTGGTCATCGTTCTGAAAATAAAGGCTTTGTTTGTTTATTGTAAATCATTTTGTAAAACTGTGACATACTTTATGTGTATTGATATCTTTTTCTAGCTGTCTCTCTGATCTTGTCCTATCCGTTTTACACATTAGTCAGACGACAGCTTCTTGGTGGAAATTGGTTCCAGTAACTAAAGAGGGAGTGGCTTCTACAATTACACTGCGCGTCCTTGTCCATCAAGCCTGAGATGAATGAGAGGCCTAAAGTGGGATTTACTTTTTGACAGAAATTTAGTGGCTTTTGGTGCAACAATAAATTGTTAAAGCGAATAGGCGCCGCTTAATGCAACGAAGCCTGGTATATTATACGACAAAAAGTAGTTTGAGAATGGAGGTTGAGGCAGTCACTGTAGCCTACGCTGGCTTGAGAAGCAGCTGCATACAGATGTCGTGCTTGTAACTGACTCGCAGAGCATGTTGAGAAAGTTAGAGACAGGTATGTTCTGTGCAGACTCGCAAGCATGGTTTCATATGTCCGGAGTTCAATCCTTTTGATATTTTTTTTTTAAAGAAAGCTGGTGTTTGGGAAAATGAACAGGCAGATAGAATGGCTGGTTCTGCACCGCTTGGTGGTTAATCGATGCATGCCAATCTAGATCTTGTAAGATCACTTTGGGAGCCAGTAAACAGCGTAAAGGCACTAAAAGATCATCGCGATCTGAAGAGAAGAGTGCCGCGAAAGGTGATCAGGCGATCTGTCGACGTTCAACACCCAGGGGAAGGGAGAGGCGGAACGATATCTTCAAAGAGTCTTACATTCGGCCCTTCCAAATATCCATCTTTCTCTCAGCAGTTGTATTGTTTTCAATAAAGCATGTTTTGTTCATATAATAATATGCACATTATGAAGATCAAGACACTAAAAAAAAGCATGTGTGATACAGATATACAATCAAACTGTTTGCTGGTATCATCTGAACTCGAACTTAGCATTGGTAGCTGAAGATCATGATGGAGACCTTATATGAATGTCCCGAGTACCATGATGTTGGTTTTTAACCCATAACTCATATATTCTCATAGTTCATGCTGTGTGGCGTTGGTAGTCACATCTGTCCGCAGCCTTCTGTCTTGTGCACCGTCTATTTCTGAAACATTTATTCCATGCCACAATGCAAAATTGTCTATGACCTTTCCTCTTGGTCTCCTTTTGTCTATTTTGTCTACCTTTCTTATTGACACAGATTACTTCAGATTGGCCAGAAGCGGCAGTGACATGGTACAACCAAATAGCGACTTAACCCACCAAGAGATGAAAACATTAATACAATCTAGTATCCAAGAAAGGTGCCTGGATACCCACATCAGATTTTCTCCCCGAGACTCACTTCATTGCCTCTCTAGAGAGGGACAGCGTATTATATTCAGACTACGGACTGGGCACAACAGATTTCGTCAACATATGTTCAAATTTTTCGGTGTAGAAAACACGGAGACGTGTCCCTGCAGCGTGGCACCCGAAAATGCTGAGCATGTGCTCCAACACTGTCAACTGTATGCTGACAACAGAGACGCAATCTGGCCTGTTCCAACCACACTGAAGACAAAACTGTATGGTACACGAGAGGATATGGATTGCACGATAGCTTTCATAAAGGCTACCGGCCTCCTGATATAAGTTTTCTGACAGAAGGATCGAAGAAGAAAAAGAAGAAGAAGAAGAAGGGGTTGCTTAACCATGACCTTAATGAACATTCAAATCCTAAAAAAAATTAACGACATACATGAAAAGCTATGACCTCTGTCCCATGCGCCGCCCTTGGCTCCGGAGGAAAGACTTTCTTCAAAGGGCAGTTTGTTTTTCTATGCAATTTTCATTACTTCTGTTTTTCCGCTGTTCAAACTAAAACTGTAGAGATATGATTCGTCCTTGATAGAATCCCAGTATTATCACAAATTCAGACAAATATTTACAAATGAAGAATGGTTTAAAAAAAAAAAATACAGTCACATGTCACATGACGAGTTTCATAGATGGATGCCGCACATTTCGATCCAGAGCTCACCGGTGCGGTTGCCGAACCACGCCCATGTTAAGTCATGTGATCACAGTGAGGTGTGGTGTGTTTATATGAGTATATGGTAGAAGTAACTGCTGTGAGATCAGAAGCACCAAATAGTAAGTGCAAAAACTGCAGCTGTATTGTCTTCCACAATGTTCTTCAACGATTGGGCTGCGTTCCGCCGGTGGACCTCGAAAAAGTCCCAGTGGGCCGCCAACAAATCCTGCTTAATCATGTTACTAGGTTGGTTAGGTGACTTTTCTCTTCCAGCCTGTTTGAATCACACCTTGAGGACCTCCCAGTGCTAGAGGTTCCGGGTTCAACCCCCTTGTAAGGGCTGGGATTTTTTAACGTGGACTTGGACTTCTAGTAATTTTTCCTCATCTCTGGGTAGTGGGATCAGACGCTCATGTGTATTGTGGCGCACGTAAAAAAAATCCCTTGGTAGTTGAAAATTGAAAAGAGTAGCCTAACGGCGCTGCACGGGCAACATTTGAAGTTAAAAATCTCCCTGGAGTATTTCAGGATCCTCGCCAGTTCTTCGGAGTTCATGCACTGCGCTGAGATTCTTCGGCGGACTTAGGCTTGAGTCACAAGTAGAACGGAACATTGATGGGTTATTAGCTTTATGCCATGAGGTTGTTCCGTCGTCTAAACTTAAACCACACTTGTCATTCCTTACAATTTATTTACATGAAGCTAGGGTGTCTCTATTTTTCTACGTAATCATACTTATTAATGAATGCACTTTGCACAAAGGCCAATAAGCTTACATATTTGTAAAAAAAAAAAAAAGGTTTTCGGTTGGTAGTGCAGCCACTTTGGCACCGCCTTTTGCGCGTCTAAGTCTGAGGCAGTAGGGTGTTTAGTACCCAGTGTGCACAGACTTTATGACAGCCGTGCTTGAAGTGAATGATTTGATGGACAGAACAATGACTAAAGCTTAACGCAGATCGATAGAAGTTCACCTCTTCGCCAGAACCATCTCTCGAACTTGCTGAATGCTGTCATCTGTAGTGGAGGTTGATGGCCGTCCTGATTTCCTTTTCATGCGTTACACTTTTCGACCACTTTCAAATTTCTCAACCCACAAAAACACATTTTACATGATAGTGCACTTCGCCCATATTGCGATGATAGTCTACGATGAATTCCTCAACCTTTGAACCCCTCCCCCCTTTCTTATCACTGCTCGTTGTTCCTCTTTGGTGCAAACTTCGAATGGACCGGTAATAATTTATCTGCAACCGAAATTAAAAAAAAAAAAAAAACGTCGGAATTAGGATCACACTTTCGTAGTATTGCCACAACAGGGCAACAATAAAAACAACCGAGGACAGAAGTCTTGAGTTATGTCAAAAGTGTAGATAATTTTTGAATTCCCCTCGAAGTTTGAAAACGGCTGCAATCGATTCTGGTTTCACTAATCTGTGTGCCTGACTCGGTCATGTACAGTCCTACAAAGAAGTCAAGCCGTTTTGAAACTTCCTACTCCATTCATACACTTAACGTATCGGGTATATAGGGCTATACCTATGTTTTTATAGACCAATCGGCACTTGGTGGGTGATGAGTCACCACTTCGCCGACCGACTTTACTTCCCAGGACTGCACCTGGTACCCATTCAAGGCTGGGTCGACCTGTAAGTCAAGGTCATTTTTGAAAAAAAAAAGCCCGGCTCTCCCAGTACGCGAACCTACGACCTTCTGATCAGGAGGCGGGTGTCTAGCCACTAAGGCCACGACGACTCCTCATCTGCTGCAAGATGCATTGCGGAAATTAGAATTAGAATCGTCACGTGGCCTTTAGTAAGATGTAAAAGGTTCTCACTAAGAAGATGTCAAGTGCAGTAAGAAAAAGAATGTTGAAGTGCTAAATAGAACCTGTGTTGTTATGTGCATGTGAAACATGGACAATAGGCAAACAGGCTGAAAAACATTTACTAGCTACGGGGTGTGGTTTTTTTTATGAGAATGCAAAGAATATAGTGGAAGTAAAGACAAACCACGGCCAACTCCAGACTGGCTGTGAGAAAAACAGATGAAGCATTCTTGATTAATATCCTCCCCCCCCCCCCCCCCACTCCCCCGTTGACATCACAGGACAGTCCCAAATTTTAGAGGTGATAAGACTGGATTTCCCAACTTCTGATGCTTTTAACGACCCTAAAACATCTAGAACTGTCCCTAACCCCAACCCACCTACGTCCCACGAAAGAGTGCAGCTTAAGTCCCACGACTGCATGCAGCCTATCGACCACCCCCTGAAATATTAGAATGTCCCGTGACCTGTGGATTTACCTTGTTTGGGGTGGGATATTAATAAAGCACTGATAAAAGTCTAAAACTTATCATAATAAATAGACGCAGGCAGTCAATAATTTTGGAACTGTAGGAAGGAAAAGACTCGAGAACTTAGTCAGATCCGGAAAGAGTCATGGAAAGAGAGTCAAGGGAAGGCAATGCGATAAATAATAGACTGTTTTGGCCAGATGGATGGGCTAGACAAAAACATTGAAATGATTCGAGATTCTGTTGATCGTGTGAGATGGCGAAAGATGACAGCCTGTACTTACAGCAACGGCACATGGTGATGGTGAAGATACAGAAAATTTTTTTTAAATAGAGCGTACATTCAGAATTTTAAAAAGCCATGAGTTTAGCTGTTTACATTATTAATGAAATCACTGGAATTTCTCTAATAAAATATTATTTCAGCCAGTTCTGTATGGCACTAGTATTTGTTTCAGACAGAGAGCCCACGCTTTATTGGATTTCAATACTGGATAAAGTTCATTGTTTTATTGTTACTGCAGTATCGCCGTCTAGCGAGAACAGACGGACTACAAAGTCCCATGCATTGCTTGTAATTGCACACATTATGTACACAGTTTAAGGAATTTAACTTAACCCAAAGATCTTATTAACATTAAAAGTTTTACTTCAGATGCATCCCTGCGATAATAAGAGACAACACGCAGTAAAACGTTCAATATAACTATAAACGTTACCCATTTTAAGTGTTGAACCCGCTCAGGGGCGCCATCTAAATCCAAACATTAAGAGGGAAGGGGAAGCGGGAGTGTCCACTGATCCTTACACATTTTCTAGGAAAGAGGGAACATTGAATGACATAATCCTGATTTAAGAGCATAGAAAGATGTAAAATATACATGTAGCAGGTTTGTTTATTCTAAAAAAAACTTTTGGTACGCACCGCATAGTGTCTTTTTAAGGGTGACTGTACGCACCACAAAATGCATAGGTCGTCCGCGTGTGGGATGCAATTTTGTTGTTGTTTGAAGCCTCACCATGGCTTTTGCCCGGGGCCCTGAATATAGCCAGGTGTCATGAATGTGGCGTAACGGCTGAAAGAGGTTTCTGGACCTCTCCAAGGGTGTTGCTCATTCGCATGGTGGCACTTTGTGTCACTGGGTGTTTATCGCTTGGGTGATGTTCTGGGGGGGGGGTACAAGAGAGATAGAGAGAGAGAGAGAGAGAGGGAGCGAGAGAGAGAGAGAGAGATAGAGAGAGAGAAAGAGAGAGACCACAAAGTGTCTTTTACAGTAGTGCTGGAAAAACTAATGCTTTGAAGAAAGAAAGAAAGAAAGAAAGAAAGAAAGAAAGAAAGAAAGAAAGAAAGAAAGAAAGAAAGAAAGAAAGAAAGAAAGAAAGAAAGAAAGAAAGAAAGAAAGAAAGAAAGAAAGAAAGAAAGAAAGAAAGAAAGAAAGAAAGAAAGAAGAAAGATGCCCCTATTGCGTGCCGTCAGATTGAAAGCCCTAGTATGTTGAATGACATATTACGTTTGACAGCAATTGAAATACACAAATACTAATTTCTAATTCTATAATTTCTAGTCCCGGTTCAAGGTGGCTATTAATCTCCTCATAAAATTATGTGGGGTGTGGGGGATGAGGGGGGGGGGGGAGAGGTAAACCCTTTATAACTGTGTGAGGAGGTTAAGCATCAGACAAAAAGCCTTGTTGCTGTATTGAATGACAATTTATTACAACAGTTTGACATAAATTGAAATGCACATATAGTTCTAATTCGAATTTCTATTCACGGCTGCTTGGTTGTGATGGTGATTCTTCACCGACAATGAAAAATCGTCATGTTCAACCTGCATCTCCAAAGGGGGAGGTTTAGGTTGTAATTATGACTAGGTTATGTGCGCCATTAAAAATGGCTTAGCATTACCCGCCACCAAGAGCCATTAAACGGACTCTTGCGGTGTTGAGGCGATCAAAGGAGACAGACTCAAATATTGTGCCGACCGGCGACGAAGTCGTCTACTGACGAGGCAATGGGTGACCCGGTAGCCGATAAGGGGAGCTCCTTAACCCCCTCACACAATTATAAGACGGTGGTTCATGACCCCCCCACCCCCTTCCTCCACCACCCATCAACATAGTTTTCCTTAAAGGAGTTTTAAAAGATTTGTCACAGAAAATTCAATCGTCTTCAAACAGCTATTTTGAGCTGTTGTTTATATAATTTTGATCCTTATATAATAAAGCTTGTTCAAATGTTGCTTCTTGGAATCCAAATGGGCTTTATTTTTTGAAGGGGCCCATAGCATCTGAACCCCTCAGGTGTCATCGCCCCTGAGCCCGTTCCATATATGGAAATTGACCCGCTAACCTCGTTTGCAAATCGGTGCCTGGATGTTCAACCATGGCGGTCTCTCCTCCACACTTGATGAGGCTGTCCATGTTGGTAACGCTGCAGTTTCTTTCTCTCATGGATTACTCCTTGCCTTCATAAACAAACTCGATGTGCAGCCGTGTATGTGTTGATACAGACGTGTTAATTTTGAAGATGGATACGAGAACGGTTCGTAGGTTTCACAGGAAAAATTGGAGGCGAAAGTCGAGGGTGTTTGAAAGCTTTGCTCTGCACTTATCATCCCCCGAGTGTTGTGTTTTCCTCTTCGTGTCATGGCTGGCCGTATTCTCCTGCTACTTTGTGCATCCCGTCGATGGTAAGTTTGTGTTTGTGACGGCTTTGTTTATTTTAGATGTCATATTTGTTTATTTACGCATTATAGATGTTTAATAAAATGAATTATTGCAAGTTGCAATCAATAAACTGAAGAGTTCGTCGTCGTTTACTGCGATCATTTAAATTTAATTTTCATGCTTGAACAACAAAAAGTGAAAACCCTGTCCGTTGTCCTGAAAGTCTGACTCGGTTAGAAATTGACAGAAAGTTAAAAAATTGTCAATGATGCTTTCCACTGTAATTGTAATAGTAAGTCACATTCGTCGGTTTTCACATTTACACTCAAACTGCATTGTGTTTTTATTCTTATATTTTACTGTGTACAAACAAGAAATTGAAATTGCAAAGAGCTACTGAACTGAAATTGGGCTACAGTACATATTACATTTCATTACAACATCCATAACAAAATCAACCATTTACTTTTGACTCATTGTTACCTAAACTACAGTACTTGTCCAGCGCTGGATCACACTGATATACTCTAGACTTTTAATATTTCACTGATTTAACCGTCTACTGTAGTAATCATTTACTGTATTCTTCTTCTTTCGTTTGCTTGAAATAAATTGTATAAATTATCTAATTATCTGTATCTGCAAAATGCTGTCTCTAGATGAACATCACCGTCTTTTGTTTTGTAATTCACATAGGGGCCTGTCAAGTTTGGCTTTCACCAGTGTCTCGTTTTGCCTGGAACTGTTGTATATGGGACAGTCTTAGAGGTTATGATCTGTTGTCCCAGGTGCTTTCAGCCACATGTGCATAAGCTGATTTGCCAGTTTTTATATTTTATGTACATGAACCTGCAAAGTTGATTGTGTCCTTTTCTATAATATAATGACTTGCTTTGGTGTGTCCATAAAATGGTAATCATCTTGTGCCAGTTTTGTTGGCTTTCTGATTGATTTGATTATTCTTGGGCACTCTTCAGAATAACAGACCTAAATGGTTAAGGTTAGAAACCTACCCTAACACAGCCTCTAGAGGTTATTAAGTATAACTATTTAAAACTGAGAAATAAAATATAATTAACTCTAACCCTACACCAAACCCTCAGGCACAGAACATCTACAGCTGCCACGTCATCAATCAGTAGAACATTATTGCTAATCTGTGTTATCTCTGTCAGAGCTGATGGTCTGCCTGCCATATTTGCAGGAAATAATTCCTAATTTTACGAATCATAAACTCTTTGAGTCCCAATAAACGCATCATACGTTCATAGGCACCTACCTAGAAGCCCAATGAAATGAACGCATGATGTGCTGATTTTATTAATTTCTTTACTACCCCCTGGGCCTGTGATGCTAAACCCCATGGGACTCAAAGAGTTAAGGCCCTGTTAGGGTATGTTTTTAACCTCAGTAATTTATGTCTGTTGTTTAGAAGAGTGCTCTTCTTCCGTTGATAATTTACTGTAGTGACTGCCTTGATATCTTTTAATAGCACCAGTAATAGTAATTTAAACAAGGAAATGTTGAACAAATGGGTTCGTTAAGTCCATCTGGATTATAATTGGGATATATAAATTGTGTTTTTTTTTCAGTATTTATATTCATGCCTATTATTTACCCTGTTTTTTTTCAGTATTTATATTCATGCCTATTATATACCCTTGGTTATTTTATTCTTACATACATTATTCCTTTTTATTTTCTATATACTGACAGTTAAATACCATAATTTATTGTATTGAAAAGTCTTATCTCTTCTCCGATTTTGATTTCACAGATTCTGTTTTCTCTGCAAATAATATATGTATGGCATGCTGTCATTTCTTCTTCTGCCTACTATCCCACAGAGGAGCATAGACCCTTAACCAACACCAAGTCAAACTATCCTTTGCTGTTCCATGCAGCTAACTTCATGTCCTCCCCATCTTTTTTACTTCACTCTTTAGTTCCCATCTCTGTGTGTTTTTGGTCTGCCTTTATTTCTATGTCCTGTATACTCCATTGCGAAGACATTCTATTTAAATTGCTAAGTTTTTGAAACGTGTGTTTTATCCAACGGCAGTGACTTTTCTTCATCTCTTGGTCCACTGGAATTTGTTTTGTTCTCTCCTGAAGCTCAACATTAGTGATTAAGTCATACTCTTAAATTCCCTCAGTTCTGCACAGGTTCTAGTTAATGAGTATTTGTAGTGTGTTAGAAATTGTTTTAGTTGTTCTCCATGTTTCTACTCCATACAGCTGTACTGGTACTGATTTGACATTGGACTTTAATATTTTAAGTTTAGTATATGTTTGCATGCTGTCGTTTCTGCTGATTATAGTTGCCAAATTTTTGCACGGTATAGGAAATGGGTCGGCGTCTGTGGCTTAGGCGTTGCGAACGCGCTTCTCAATGTCGGGGAGCCGGGTCCGATCCCTGCTGCGGACCATTTGTCTTGCGATGGTTTCGACCGTGGTGCCGAGAGCCGATCGTCCGGAAAGCAATGGCAAACTAGTGGACATATATTTGCCTAGAAAAACCACAACAGCCAGATAATGCTGGGGTTGGTTCTGCAATGTCCTGTAAAGGATATGCAACTAATTTTAATAGGAAATCGAGCCATTGAGCTTGCAGATTAAGGGCCATGGAGGCTAGTAGTCACCACGGACCGTGTTGCAGGGTAGGATATTAATTTTGCTGCTCATCATCATCATGTAGCGCGTCCTTTGCAGAACGTCGCTTTCATCACAGTCTGCATGAAAGAAACTGTCTTTCTGCAGCTCTGCCACCTCATGTACTTCCATGAACCTCGTGTACTTCCATGAACCTCATGTACTTCCATGAACCTCATGTACTTCCATGAACCTCATGTACTTCCATGAACCTCATGTACTTCCATGAACCTCATGTACTTCCATGAACCTCATGTACTTTATATCATGTGCCCATCTTCATGTTGATCTACCCCTACCCCTCCTTCCTGGTACCATAACTTCTGCTATTTTGTTTTCCAATTCGCCATGGTGCTTGAAATGACCAAAATATTTCAGCTTCTGAAACAGGATGCTGTTTATTAGCCAATCTTCCTTGATGTTCAGATCTTTTAGAAGTTAGTATTTCTTCTCATCCTTGTCCATGGTATTCTGAGAATCTGTAGCATTTCAGCTCAGAAGCCCCAATTTTCTTTCTTAAGGACTCTGAGATAGTCCACGACTCACATCTGTATGTTGCTACAGGAAAGATGCATCACTATTAGCCATCGGACGTTGGGGTTCATACTGAGGGGAGGATCTGAGCACCTATGGACATGTCCGGAGTGCAATGACGATAACCCAACTAACTAACTAACTAACTAACTAACTAACTAACTAAGATGCATGCTCTCAAAATTTCAATTTTGAATTCCTTGCTAACCTTGATTAACCCTAGATTTTTGCTGCTAACAAAAGAAAATTCATCACCTTACTGAGTTTTAAACCTAGGTCTCCGCACGGGTGACCAGCGTTATTAACTGTTTGACCAGCCACACCTCAAAAACTACCTTTTTTATATTCTTTACTTTCTCTTTTACTGCTTTGGATGTTGAGGGATATATAATGTTCTCTTGCCTCAGTATAATACAGTGATTAAAATGAATTATTCATTCTTTCTTCACTTCTTTCTCTTTTATAACAAGTTACTTTATGTGTATCAGTACCATCAGTACCATCATTGCCAGCATAACTTTATGCTGATCAAGGCTAACTAGCTACACCATTTAATTTATCATGCATGATTGTTTTATGAGTCAATTTTCCCATAAAACAATCTTCTTCAGTGAAGAATAAGATTGATTTTTATGGGAAAATTGACTCATTATGCTAATTGTTCAGATTGGTTTTTTCCCTTACTTTTTTTAAATACCTCCTCTTCTTCTCAGATCCTTCTGTCAGAAAATCTGATATCAGGAAGCCAGTAGCCTTGATGAAAGCTATTGTGTAGTCCAAATCTCTGTTTGCTATACAGCTTTCTTCTAAGTGAGACTGAAACAAGCCAAATGGTTTTGCTAGCAGCATACATGCAGTTTACAGTGTTGGAGTAGATGTTTGCAATTTTCAGGTGTCGAGTTGCAGGGATGTATCTCTGTGTTTCCGATGCTAGAAAACTTGAACATATGCTGGCAGAGTCTGTTGTGCCCTGTCTTTATTCTGATTATGATACATGACCCTCTTGAGGCGATGTAGCACATCTTGAAGAGAACATTTGGTGTGGGTATCCCACCAACTTTCTTGGATGCTAGTTTTTTTTAATGTCTTAGTCTGCTGATATGCACCATGTCACTGCTGCTGTCTGTTTGTCTTCCAAGCCACAGTGACCTGGAATCCACTGCAGACTGATTTATTGTTCTATAAAGAGCCTTTGTCAATCAGCTTTTCTATACTAATAGCAATATGCTATAACTGATTGCATTGAATTATTCCTCCATTTTTCACTAGTTTTATTTTATATCCTTGTGAATTAATTATTGAATCCTGAAATGACATCACTGGTGATAAGCCGCTCCTTCTCCAAGCCCACTAAGTTACCTGCACAATGTAGTAGCTGAGAGTTTTGTTTTCTATAGAAATGATTCCATCAAATAAGATATTTTGCGGAAAATGTGAACCCATGACAAATTATTAGAAATGTGCATCCCTGAGCTCATGATGAATTGTTAGAAATTTGTATCCCTGAACTCGTGATGAATTATTAGAAATATGCATCCCTGAACTCGTGATGAATTATTAGAAATGTGCATCCCTGAACTCACAATGAAATATTAGAAATGTCTTTCCCTAAACTCACACTGAATTATTAGAAATGTGCATCCCTGAACTCACAATGAAATGTTAGAAATGTGCATTCCTGAACTCACGATGAATTATTAGAAATGTGCATCCCTGAACTCACAATGAGTTATTAGCAATGTCCATCCCAACTCGCTTGTAAATGAATGCTAGAAAAATTCCACTGGGTACTTTAAATATTTTTGAAAATTGCATTGCATTTGTTATATAGTTCACAATCAGCGATTAGATTAATCTACTCAAATTGCATCTGTTGACTCTTTCTCTGTCATGGATAGTTGTCGCTTTGACTTATTCCTCTGGAGTAATTAATTTAGTTATGGAAACCTTTGAAGGAGCAACATTCAGCGAAGATAGAAAATTTGATACAAAAATGATCATCTGACAGAGCCAAGGCAGCTGTCCTGACTGTTACAGCATAGATGCTAGGCATGGTCGCTAACAAAACTGTGCAAACATAAATTTGTAACCATGGAAGTGAGACCTCTGAGAAAAGCTGTGGGAGTGACCAGAAGAGATAAAATCAGGAATAAAGTCATAAGAGCAAAAGTCAGCTTTACACATATTACTAAATTACATACAGGGATGGCAAATGGGCACTTAGTAAGCTTCATAAAAGGGATGTAGAGTTTGAGGTAGACCAAGAACAGTATGGAAAGTAAACATCAGAGAAGGTCAACGGTGCTATAAAGTGTCTATGAATGAAGAAGAACCTGTCTAAATAAGTTAAAATAATGGAACTAGTTAAAACAAAAAGTTCTCCTTTGCTGTGTATTATCCTTTGCTTATCTTTTACTGGACATTGCAGAATCAGCCCGAACATTTTCTGTTTTTGATTTTACTAGGCAGTTTTATAGTTAATAGTTTGCCGTTGCTTTCTGAATGTTCTTCTCTTGATTCCATTGTTGAAATAAGCTCAGAGCATTCTGCTGTCATATTGTCCACAGTCAGAATTGAACCGGGTATCTCAGAATTATGAACCACATTCACAATGCCTTAGAGACACGCGCCAATGATTAGTTGTAATAATCAGCCGTTGAAATACACAAAAGACGTAGCAAAACTCATTAATTACCTGTGTGTATAGGGTAGTGTGGGACAGGTAAGTGGCTAGTGCTGCGGCCACAAACTGTGCAGGTTAGGATGGTAATATTTGTGCCTGACAGCAGACAATTAAATTATAGTGCTGATGGTTTGAACCCGGGCCTCCCACAGGAGGGCCAGTAAATGTGTAGTGTGTTGCCTGACACAGAAATAGTTAACCACTTAGCAACTAAAAGAGCTAACAACAAACATTCATGAACCGCGCAAAGAGAATGACAAATTCCCTGTGTGGTTTCTGGGGCTCCATTCTGGGAGGGGAAAAAAAGAATAGACCCAATGCCTCCCTAACAAGGTGACTAATGAGGCGAGTTTCCTTTGAAGTCAAAGTACCTTTATCTACCTGAGAGGCGAGAGGCCAACAGTCTGTATACAAAGCCAGATCTGTAAAATCAATGTGCCTGCAAAACTCATGTTTTGGAAGAATACCAAAGTCTAGAAATGGATGAACAACCATAACTTTCTGTCAGATTTTACAGCTGGTGAATGCTAAAAAAGAAATAATTCAGAATGAGCAGCTGGTAAAATTTTCTTGAACTATGACAAGAAAAAGATGTCTTAGTTACTCATAAATGGCAGCATAGCTTGTCTGGCAGGAATTTGTAAACAGCAGGCTGTTTATCCGGTAGTTAATGAGCTGAGCTGGATAAATTGGTTTTGTCAAGGCTTCTTCTGGAAATGAGTTTCAGTAAATGAAACTTGCAGTCTTGTCAGTTTAGGGTTTAAGAAGGAAGCCAGTGGCAGCTAGACATTCTGAGCCCAGCAAGAATCAGCTTACTTTTATCTAATTTACAAACTGCAAAGTATCTGCTTTTTCATTTATTTGTTCCCTTTGAACCCTTCATCACTGGGCTAGATGATGCAGTAGTGTACACTGGTGGTTCTGTACCTCTGGGTGAAAAATCTAGGTGGATTTTCGGTACTTAATTTATAACTTACCCCTGACGTCACGACATCGTCACGGGAGACATTCCCAATAAATTCTAGGGTGTTCAGGTTGTAGTTTCTCGCGATTTCTCTACAGCCAAGTTTAGGGTTAGGGTTAGATTAGATGAACACTCAAAAAAAGCAACACACAACAGCACACTTGCACCCCTTGAAATAATGGACTGTCAGGTCAGCTGTGGATTTCCCACGGGGATTTCGTGTTTGGGGTACGTTATAAATTAAGAACCGGATTTTCTCAGCTATAGTGAAGGGAGAGGTCTTGGCAAAACAAAATGGGGTGTTTGTATCTACAACTTCAAGCATGAGGATGGATGTGGAGGCCATAATGGCAGTTCTGATGGACAGCAGTGGCATTGACAGTATAATCCAATGCCATTAGTTATTTATTACAGCAACAGGGGCTTCTTCACTAGTTTATGCAGCAAAGCAAAGAAGTATGAATTCATGCAATTGAAAGTGTTTAGATTTTTGTAAAACCGCCAGTACCTTAATTTAATAAAACACAATTACTATCTTACATATAACCTAATTATTGAATAAGAAGAAAAGAAGTAACTCAGTAATTTAACTGTTTAGAAAACAAGTGAAGTGTGTTTTAGAAGAAACAATAAATTATTCACCCAAATGGATTGTTTCTGCAGACATGTGGTATACTTCAAAGTATAAAAGAGCTGCTAGATATTTATCGTTTTATTTCGAGGTTCATGAATGTTGGCACCTTTAGTAACTGCTGGTTAACTTTGTGAAGTGTAAACATTTTCTTAGGTAAAGCAATTTTTTTTTACATTTGGTTTGTGCATGTAGACAAACTGTTTAAAACATTAAAAAAAAAAGTACTTTCTGGCAAATTAGAGATTATTCTGGGAGTTCATGTTGTTTATAATGGTGGCAGTAAAATGTTCTGCACCGGCTTCTTTTTGTAACATATTTTCTGCATAGTTAGCACACTTTCTGCTTGAGTTGGCTTAAGAAATTACATGTTTGACATCCAACAACATCCCCAGAGCAATATAACATGTTTTTACAAGTCTTTTTTAAAAAAAAAAAACTTGGCAAGCACATTCGAAATCATGAGGTATTCACCTGTTTCTCATAAGTCAGTGGTGATATTTTCTACTTGTTGGTGTGTTTACAAGTATGTTGTCATTTAGCTGTGAGATTTAGTAGTATGTTGAAAATCTTTTAGTTTTTCATACCGCCTACCTACACTGGACTGTAGATCACTGGACTACTAACTGTTTTATGGTGCCCTTATGTAACTGCTACAGTGCAAACCGGTCTCTGATGTGGTGAATGTCTGTATGTCGTGAACAATTTGTTTATCCTCAGCTGAATTTTCTTGCTTGAACTCTTATCTGGCTGAGAGGAATTTCTTATAAGAAGAACTATTTCTTGAGTCCTCTTAGAGTTCTCCTTATCATGCCTGCACTTTATATGGCTGTATGGGTGAACAGGGTTCCCAGGATGTGTACCTGTTCGATTCTTTTCCTTGAGATGTACATTCTACACACCTCATTTCTGGAGGGGAAAAAAACTTAAAAAAAACACATTTTTCATATTTTTCTCTTGTGTTGCCTGTCAGTTCATTGCTTTTAAAGTTAGTCGCTTATCCTTTACAGCACTGATTCTCAACCTTCCTAATGCTGCATTCCTTTAATATGGTTCATCCTGTTGTGGTGACCCTGAACAACTATACAATTATTTTCGTTTCTAGCTCATAACTTCAGTGAATATGTGTTTTCCGATAGTCTTAGGCGACCCCTGTGAAAGGGTCGTTAGACCCCCAAATGGGTCATAACCCACAGGTTGACAACCGCTGCTTTACAGGCATTGCAGAACCAACCCCAGCAGTGTTTGGTTTTACTAGGCAATTTTATGTTTAGTTGTTTGTCTTGAATTCATACATATTTCTTATTTGTTAGCTTTTGATAGAAGCAGATTCTGACAGGTCTAGTGAGCTAGATGCTTGCCTTCCAGCCTGAAGGTCTCTGGCAGCCTAATCAGAGGTCAGAAAATAGAGGGGTTTAAATGCTATGACAGAATCACAGATGTAAAACTTTGAAGAGTACTGGGTGATTTAAGAGACTGAATAAATAAGATTAAGAAGAGGCTAAAGCAGTTACAAATAAACAAAAAATGTTTAACCAGTGAGTGCAAATAACAGAGAGGTAAAGTTATTTAATGTTACTATTACCTATTCTAAGTTTGATAGTACATTTTCTCTGAAAGTAAAACCTAACGCGGAAATTAGTCCCAGCATGTTTCTTTCCAGGATGCTTGTATTAAAAGTCCTAAAAAATTAAAGACACTGTCTTATTTTTTGGGAGGCAGAGTAGTTTTAAATTCCTTTAACTGCCACATATTAGACTGTCTAGAACTGTGAAAGCTTATTTTGCTGTTATTATAGCCAAGGTTTGATTATCTTGTCTTCTGTGTTGCTGGACTGTTTTATGTTTTTATGTCTTCTAGGGTGTCATAATGTGTCTTGTTTCTTTAGTTTGGTTCAATCACATTATCACAGCACTAACATTTTCTTGATGTTTCTCATTGTTGTTGATGATTTATCTTTTAGAGTTGTAAACTGCTGCTGATGAAATGGATTCTTTTCAATAATTTGTGACTATTTTTTGTTGTTGTTACATTGCACAATGTCTGGGTCAGGTCATGTTGAGGTTATGATGACAATGTGCATCTTCAGTTAACTTTGGTCAAATTTGCAAAATGGAAGAGATGTGTTTGAGGCCTAGATTTTCTGCTTGTAATATTAGTGTTCAGGAAACATTCATATATTGATAAAGTTATATATACTGAAGTCGGCATCTGTGGCTTAGGCGTTGCGAACGCGCTTCATAATGCCGGGGTGCCGGGTTCAATCCCTGCTGGTTTCGACAGTGGTAGCGAGAGGAGACTATTTAGAAAAATGGCAGACTAATGAACGTACTAATTTGCCTAGAAAAACCCTAACAGCCATTAAATGCTGGGGTTGGTTCTGCAACTCCTTGTAAAGGATATGCAACTAAAGAAATATATATTGAAAAAAAAAGAAATAGATTCTGAAAATATGAAGTAATAATGAGAGAGTTTAAAAAGACCCAAGAGGTATGTTCGTTGGTGTAGTTGTTCTTATACTGTCTCGATGTTCTCATACTGTCTCGGAGTTCTCATACTGTCTCGAGTGCTGTCAAATATGAAGTAATAATGAGAGAGTTTAAAAAGACCCAAGAGGTATGTTCGTTGGTGTAGTTGTTCTCATACTGTCTCGATGTTCTCATACTGTCTCGATGTTCTCATACTGTCTCGATGTTCTCATACTGTCTCGATGTTCTCATACTGTCTCGATGTTTTCATACTGTCGCGATGAAAAATACTGTCTCGAGTGCTGTCAAATATGAAGTAATAATGAGAGAGTTTAAAAAGACCCAAGAGGTATGTTTGTTGGTGTAGTTGTTCTCATACTGTCTCGATGTTCTCATACTGTCTCGATGTTCTCATAATGTCTCGATGTTCTCATACTGTCTCGATGTTCTCATACTGTCTCGATGTTCTCATACTGTCTCGATGTTCTCATACTGTCTCGATGTTCTCATACTGTCTCGATGTTTTCATACTGTCTCGATGTTCTCATACTGTCTCGAGTGCTGTCAATCATTTCTGGTACAGAATCTCTTTCATGTCATATGTAAAAATGTCTGATATTTTCTCTCTTGGCTCCTTATGTCTCTTCCCCTCCAAATTTCCTGATGTCACAATGTACTCCAGTTTTACCATTTTCATGATGTGCTCGAAGAATGTGCATGTGCAGCTTCTGCATATTAGTTTTTCCTATTCTGCAGACTGTCCATGATTGACTTCCCTATATTAACTTGGTTAGGAGCTCTATTTCTCATCTCTGTGACAAAGACAGACTAGGTAGAATATTTATTCAGCATTTATATCTATATATTGGGGCTATATATATATATATATATATATATATATATATATTTATATATATATATAAATGACTGATACTGATACTGTTGATAGCTTAACGAGATATCTGCAATATTATGTGATATTACACCACACCCCCCCCCCCCCATTCCCCCAGTGTGTTTTACAAAGACAGCAAATACAAGGATTAAAGGCAGTCATAACATGCAGTAAAGTTCTGTCTACAACTAAAGTTGGCCCGGTCTTGGTGCTGTCTTCTTCTTAAGCCTTTCTAACCCTTAATGGAGCATAGGCCCTCAACCAGCTCACGCCAGGTCGTTCTATATTTCGCTGTCGCCTGCAGCTCTCCCCATCTCTAGCTCTATTCTTCATGTGTTTTTGGTCTTCCTTTATTTCCATGCCCCTGTGGCTTCCAGTGCAAATATATTCTAGTTACATTCCTCTCAGGTTTTCTTAGCGTGAGTTCTATGCAACGCCAGCATCTCTTCTTTACCTCTTGGTCCACTAAAACTTGTTTAGTTCTCTCCCAAAGATCTGTATTATTCTATCATATCATTTAGTTACCTCTATTCTGCACAGACGGACTGAAGCAGTAATAAATGATGTGCGTGCTGAATCCTGAAGGGCGTTTATCCGTCTGGTTTTATTTGGTGCCCGCACCTGAAATAGATTCAGTGTACATTATCACAGCAGGTCACTGGCCAGAAAGCTTTGGGTACAACTGGCATGGCTTGTCTGCGTTGAAAATCTCGATTGTTTTATATGACAGCCATTTCATGCAGAGCAAGATATTAAGAATGAGGGGCCTTTTATTTTCCACCCAGTAACGATTTTTAAAGAGGCCTGTCTGTAGTTTGGTCCTACAAGTCATTTATTTTTATCATCAAGATATGCGAACAATTGACTGCAAATTGCCTTTTGTTAAACGTCTGCTAGCATTGTGCTCTGGCCTTTTTGTAAGCAGAAGTGATTTCATACTAAGATGGTTCACAGCACGACTACCAAGAATTGCCCCTCTCCAACTCCACTTGCAGAAATCCTGTGTAGCAAGGGCTCTTGTATATTGTGCACTGATTGCTAGTATAATTTGTTTGTACTTAGAAAATGTCGACAGTATGTTTAAATGCAGTAACGTACCTTTGATTGTTGGCTGTCAATGAAAGAATACCAATAATTATGGTGACTTGACATACAAGAAGGTAACAGTAAAGTAAACCTTTTCCACGCTTTTAATTGCATTGGGGAAAACTGTCTTTACTGTCTATTTAATTATTAGAGCCGTGCAGGCCAAGAGGGGCCTTTGAGTCTATGAGTTTAGCACAGTCGCCGTGGACTGCACGTTATGACCTCCCCCGACGTGAAACGAACATTTTCATCACCTTGTCGACGTTTGGAACTCATGTCACCAGAGTGCGAGCTGGGCGTTCATTCCGCCTCACCAGCCGCCCCTCATAAGCCAAGGAAAACCAGATACACCGAGCAGCTGTATATTACTTCTAGGCCTTGTGTGATTTTTGTATGAGATCCTTTAGAAGTGCCTGATGCTTTATGTCAAGTTTTTTTTTTTTTTTTGCCTTTACAACTTTGTTTTACTTCTTTAGCTTGTTTTACTTCTTTAGCTTTTAGATCTTTATATTACCTCTTTAATTCCTACATATTTATATTACCTCTTTAACCCCTACTGCTTTGTGTGACGTTTTTAGTCTACTGCTTTAGATGTCTTTAGTTCCTACAGTTTTATATGACACATTTTGCTCCTACAACTTTTTATGACACCTGTAGCTTCTAAATCTTTGTGTCTACAGCTTTATATGGCGTCTTTAGCCCCTGCTGCTTTATATTACATCTATGGCTCATACAGCTTTATATTACCCCTCTATACCCTACAACTTTATCTTACGTCTTTAGCCCCTACAGCTTTATATTGCGTGTTTAGCTCATACAGCTTTAAATCTTTAGCTCCTACAGCGTTATACGGAGACTTTAGTAGTCCCTTCGTCTTTAAATGACATCCTTAGAAGCTGCTACATCACGCTTGATGTCGGCACAGCCGCACGCAACAGCGGATTGTGCTGTAGATTTGTGGATGCTGATCTCATGGTTGCTGGCGTGGATCACAGGGTGAGGGTTAAGTGTTCAAGCCCTGCTGCCCTCGTCCCTGTTCACATGTCATTACTCCACCCAGCTTTTCCTGTCACAGGACACTGACTGCATCTCTGTCGTCCTTCTGTTGTCGGGATGTGTCCTGTGGATTGATTCGTTTTCCTGTGTGTGTGTATGTGTGTGTTACAGCGCTGTATCTATATTTCCTGGGCTGTACTTGATCCGTGAATGCGTGTGTGTATGAGTGCGTATGTAAGAGTGCTTTTGAATCAAAACATACATATGTGCGTGTATTCACTTATGTATTGAGCGCGTGTGTGTGTTACAGCTACATATCTAGACTTTTCTGGGCTATTCGTGTATGTGTGCATTGTATATATTTGTACGTATGCGCTTATGTGCATTAATGTATGTATGCGGTAATTTGTGGGTGTTTTTTGGGTGTATATGTAGGGAAAAAAGGGGGGAGGGACAGGTATCAGTTCTTTCCTGTCCTGGCTTTGAATTCATTTTTCCAGGCCGTCTAGTTTGCACTTCTGCCAGTTGTGACATAAATCCCTTTTTTACTTCAGTAATAAATTCCACATATTCATTATATCTGTACATTCAGCCTTTATACTCTCCCCTTGTCCGTTGAGAAATCCCGTGGGCAATAGTCGTGTTTTGGGGCAACTGATTGAGTGTTTCCAGTTGATTAATTCGCTTGTACATTTCAAATTGCTTGGATAGTTCTTAGTGAGAATGACTACATTTAAACCTGGCACAGCTTGTTTCGCTTATTTGTTATATTGTTTTCTTTTTTACTAAAAAGTTACAGCACTCAAGCAGATAAGTGATTAAACACATACCGGTTTATATCTAGAAATATCAACCGGGGGGAAAGAAAGGACGCCCATAAATACAGCCAAATGTTTCGAACAATCTTTATCAACGGCTTTTTCTTTTATTGAACGTTCTAGCAAACGTTCGTGCCCGGATGCCGAGGGGTGTGTGGAGCAGGGGATCCCAGCACCTATGGACGGAATGAATTGTTCGACGTGCAGTGAGGATTATCTGTCGACTAGATGTATCGAGAATATTTTAAAAGTATAAACAGGACTGGAAGAAATACAGATTTATAATAGTTTTTTATGTGCTATGCCGATAACCAATAAATCGCAGACGCTGACAGTAACCACTTGCTATTAACCGCCTTAAAAGTAATATATAAAATCCATCCATTTATAAAAACAAATAAAAAATCCACCACGTTCCACAACCTACTGCGAGCAATATCGGTTATATAATTTGGTCTGCTTTTTGTGTGCGCCAAGTATTTTGGCTAAGAAGTGTTACTTGAACCAGAGCGAGTGGCTGGGATCAGTAGTTTAGTGCCTGGTGAGGGTTGTTGATGGGGAAAGGGGGGGGGGGGGGAGAGGAGCAGGGTGCGCGATTATCATCACTTCCGTGCTATTGTTGCTGATCTCAGATTGTTGAGTGGCTGGGAGCTGTTGTGCACGAAATAGTATCTCCTGTGCCATTGAACTCTGGTGCTGATGTCAGATTGTGTTGAGGGGTGGCGAGGGCAGGGCTAGTGTGCATGAGTATCAGAGTATCAGAGAAGATAACTATACTAATGATTTCAGTTGTAATCTGATTGTATGTTCGCCTTGCCATTCCTCTGAGAATTGAATGTCTGCTGATTCCCCTGATCACTCCCATTTGCATTATTCTTTCTAGCTAGAATATTCTATGAGCTCTTGAGTGTCGTTTCACGTGTCCCATTATGCTTTTCTAGGACCCATCTCATCTTAAGAGTTAATTGACCTTACTGCTAATTTAGTATATTAGTAGCAGTATTGAAAGGGTCTCCGTGGCGGAGGTGGTCACGTCGTTTGCCTCGTACTCTGAAGGTCGTGGGTTCGTTTCAAGGCTGCCTCATTCGGTTCATGAATACAGTTACAGAAACCCCTAGAGAATTGTCGCTAGAGCTACAGTCATTATACCACCACCAGATTTCATAACATTATCTGGTAGATCTGTAGAATGCTATCTGGATGTGTGCTTTCCGGAAGCTGTTAGTTCGTCACTGGTCTCAAATCATTGACAAAGACCTACACACGTGAGATTGATAAGAAGACCTTATATTGGCCTGTGATTGATAAAGATACTAACAAAAAACCGAAGTATAATCAGCGATCCATAACTTCACTGCTTTCGAATCGCCAAAGTAGAGAAGATCAACATTCCGGGGCTTGAACTTCGGGAGGGGGAGTGCCGCTGCCCTTTAACAAGTTTGTGCTGTCAAATGGCAGCTAATTGAGGGTTTGTGGAAAAGAACTTGTTGGGGCGAAAGGCGTAGATGTCGCAGCCTAGGCTTAAACCACAATAAAACATGCCAACCGTCCTTTAAAGAATAAAGACAAGGATTTCAGAAAAAAATGCAGCCTAGAGATAGATCTGCAAAGCAAAGCAAACCATACCTCCCTAGAAAACTGTTTCGCGTTAACCTGTTGTAAATATGACGGAAAGTTCTGGTTGTTCGTCCATTGATGGACTCTAGTCCCCCCCCCCCAAACAACAGAAAAAACTGGGTGTTGCATCCACATTCGTTTTGCATGCCTGGCTCATTTGCATGCAGACTCTTGGTTCCTTGCCCCTCAGGCAGATGTACTCCGACCTCGAAGAAAGCACCCAGTTAGTCGACTCCTACGACATGCTTTTTGGCAGGCAGTGGGTCTATTCTTGTTTTCCCCACAATGGGGCCCCGGAACCCACACGAAATGTCTGTTAGAGTGTTGTCTTCGGTGAAACAATATCGCAGCTTCGCAATAAACACACACAACTATCTCTTCTGAACGATCCAAGATGTAGAAGTTCATCAACATTTGACATCTTTTCAATCTTCATTTTGTGGTGTACAAAAAGCCAGTACAGTATTTAACACACACAAGGCAGCCTACGTCATAAGCGAGTGTCTGGGACAATTGTCTATACAATTCCTAAAAATACGCACTTTGAAATCAATAATTTTTACCAGCTGCACAAACTTGGACTGTCTATTTCAAGTGGTTCCAGGAAGTCGTCTTCTTTGCTGCGATCCACGCCATCTTTTCTTACCTTCCTCACACCGTTCTTCTATTCTTCTCCTCCTATTGTTCTCCTATTGCATTTTCCTTGTCCTCCTGTTGTTATTCTGCCATCCGTTTGTCCTGTTTTCCTTCCTGTCATCCTGTCGGGATCTTCACCTGCTTTCGTCTCATCGACTTGCCATTCTTTTCCTTTTTGCTGGTCCTTTTGTCTTCCTCTCACCCTCCGATCCTTCTCTTTGTTGTCATCTCCCATATCCTTTTCAACTTTATACCTGCTAGAAGCTGTATTAAAACCATTCTTGGACGCTAGTACACCAAATAAATGCTGCACAGATACGTTTTGGGAAAGAACACTTATCACCCCCTCCCCATGTCTTCATTGCAGATTTATGTTTATACTCCTTTGAGTAACCGTCGACCACTCATTCTTGGCGCGCTCACCACACGTCCTACTTATCATTTCTCTAGCTTTTTATCCCATAATTATATCGGTGGAGAGATCGTGTTTAACAGGCTATAATCTGTTAATATAGGTGAACGTGAAAAAATGTGAGAAACATGCGTAGAAAAGAGATTGGTATGAGTTTGAGGAGGCGAGAAAATAAAAGGAAAACAAAATAGGGGGTCCCAGAGGTTGATGTGATTACAGAAGACTACAGAAAAACCGCTGGTCATAAGGAATGAGCGGGTCATTGAGGAAAGGATTCACGGCACGCACAGCGTATTAATCCCAGTTAGCCAGGCCTATTTGGCATGTGATTCCATGGGAAGGCTTGCTGTGTAAGCCCGAAGTGTGCCGGGGCTTCCACTTCCTCCTTGTAGCCTGGTTTTAATTGTGTGCGGAAGCAGCAAGGCCATTGGCCCGTGAACCAGTCGGAGCCGCGGGCATTGATTGTTTAAAAGCGTGAGTCGGGGAGGGGAGGGGGGTGTTAGCAGGGCTGCCAATACGTGGTTTTTCCTTCAAGATCTGGGTTTTTATTTGACACCTTGGGTTCAGATGTTGGAATTTTTGGTTTTTAGAAAAAAAAAAAAAATATATATATATATATCCTGATATAAAAGGAACAATATGATGCCCTAAACATCGGTGGTCATGAAATACCACAAATTAGTTATCCTGATGATACTAGTATTAAAGCAAGGGTCACAAAATGGTTAGAAACTTATAAACCTTCCAAAAGGAAATAGTGAAAATCATAACGTATTTTAAAATTTGCATACAACAAAACTGCCATGGATTAGGAAAATATTGTTAGATGGGAAGTGGAAAAATTTCGAATATTGGTCAACTGGTTTCAATGGGACACAATGATATTAAACGGCGACTATTGTGCTCTTCAAAAGATATAACAAGTGAATAAATTATGGAATGTACAAGAGGTCAGATTTTCGCAATCTTTATGCAAATACACCTTTGTACCTGGGACACTTACTAAAAGTGGATAAATGAATATTTCGTCTTTCGTAAAGAAAGAACAAAACTATCAAAAATATTGTACCTATATAAAAGTGGATAAACGTCATGGAAGTTTCGTTTCGTAACTATAAATTATATTTTTTATCATTTCTGGGTTTTGTTTTTTTTTCTTTTTTTTTGACTTTGGGTTGCAGGATGTGGCCAGATTGATTTGTGGGTTAGGGGGTATCAGACGCAGGGACATCTTGCTTTCAGGATAGGAAGGTTTTCCGGGAGGGTTTTATGGGCGGTTCCGGGGGGGACATGCTACTGAATGGGGGAATGGTGGTGTAATGTTTCGTTTCGTAACTATAAAATTTGTACCTATATAAAAGTGGATAAATGTTTCGTTTCGTAACTTAAAAATTTTATTTTTTATCATTCTGGGTTTTTGTTTTTTGT
This sequence comes from Candidula unifasciata, assembly GCA_905116865.2. Lineage (NCBI taxonomy): Eukaryota > Metazoa > Mollusca > Gastropoda > Stylommatophora > Geomitridae > Candidula > Candidula unifasciata. The sequence goes on from CAJHNH020004112.1 coordinate 875,965, forward strand.
TCTTTGATTATGCATTGCTGGTTTTTTTTTTTTGGCGGGGGGGGGGGGGGGGGTAAGCTTAGCTTGGGTTTTAATAAAAACAATCCTATTTGCAGCCTTGATTGTTGGGGATTCACTAATATTGGGAGAGGGAGAGGGAGAGAGAGAGAGGGGAGATTTTTGCATGACAGTACGTATAGGATAAATTGTATACCAACAAGCTTTCTCTCATTGTGTGATCTAGCCTTCCTTTCACTATGATTTCAGCTTCATGTTTCATACTTCGAAAGCTGCTACACAGACGCGCAGACACACAGAAGACATGTGAGGGAAAAAAAGGTGGGGTGGGGGCCTTTCAGATGGCCTAATTCTAGTTTTAAAAATTGTGCTGACAGAAAAATCAGTATAATAATAATAATAAAATAATACTAATAATAATATGTACAATATATCCGAAATGCTATGAAATGTGAAGGCGTATGTAAATGACGATTGTATGTGGAAATTGGGGGGGGGGGGGCTGTATATTTAGTTTAAAGTCGTAATAAAAATGTTGAATGTAGAATTAAGAATCGACCTCACAGCCCAAGGGGCACCCCCATTAGCGCTCTGTCCCCATCTTCAGCAGGAAGCCAAGAGTTCCAATTCCGATGGCATCAGTAACTGTCTGTATATCCGTCTCGCCTTTACCGTGAGTGTTAAGCTCTGGTCAGATCCCCTGGTAACTCCTGGCAGCTCTATTCTCCCCAGACCGTAATGATCCATCTACGCACTGTTCAGTCGCTCCCAAAGAGCCCTCACAACGTCCAGCTTGTCATACATCAGTTCACCACTAAGCGGTGCAGAACCGGTCGGTCTGTCTGTCTGCTCATTACCCAACACGCCGGCATTACCTGGAGAACATACCCAAAGGATGCTAACTACCTGGGACCTCTGAAGTGATGCTTGCCACTCTGCACGGGTCATGCATATCTCCACCTTTCTCAACATACTCTGCAAATCAGTTACAATCACGGCTGTGTACAGCTGATTCTCAGTCCAGCGGAAGGCAGCAGTGACTGCCTCCACCTCCATTCTCAAACTAGACGTCGTGATATCATATGCTTTTGGTTTCTCACCGTCACGATGTTCTTCGGTTTTCTCCCTCTCATGACATAACCCGGGAATGCAACTCTTCTCCTTCTAGTGTGGGTTTGCCAGGTCTCTTCATGAGTCACTTTATGTCAAGGCATCTTCATTACTCTTTTTCTCTGTCCAGGGTGCTCTTATAATTCGACGATAAAACCAGATCTCCGCCGCTTCCATATAATTTTTCACTAATCGGACAGCTGTTCGTGAGTTACTTCATATATCTAGATATTTACATAGCTCAGAATTCTTTCTTTTTCTCATCTAAGTTGGCAAAGAAAGAGAATTTTGATAATAAAAACAAATTATAGGTAAATTATCTGCCTAGCCTTTTCATGGGTTTAAAACCTACTTGCAATAGCTGAGTTGACATTTCTGTCAAGGTATTTGAAATTTACTGTGGGCTGCGCAAGGGTTACAGACTGAATAACAAGATAGCATTTTGTTGGATTGAAACTTACTGGACAGTGTACAGTTATCACAGGTTAACTGTGTTGTTATCATTCTGTTAACTATCCCCATATGTGTATATAGTTGTTATCATTATATTATCTCTTGCTACGTTGACGTGACTTGTGGTCAGTATTTGCTTTAAAGTGCAGAGGGCAGTTGAAGTGTTCGGCCCTGAGTCACATGGCAGAGATTGTGTCGTGTTAATAATGTATGCGTATGTGTTGAAAAGTACTCCACGGAGGAGCAATCGCAACCATAGCTGTCCAGTTATCGGTAGTTTCTCTTGAAGTGCTATACGTATAGCCATACGTTTGTGTAAATACAGTTGTTGAACTCCTTGCCTTGTGGGAGAGCTTGTACAGTTCGGAGGAGCAAATTGATCACCACAGTCTGGTGAGATTGATGCTGTTCGGGTTGACGAGAGGTTCTGGCAGATGCTCGAGACTCAGAGGAAAGGCAAGACGGACATTTAATCAGAATGCTACTGGCACCATTAGTATCGGAACTCTTCGCTGGCTGCTGAAGATAGGGACGGATCGCTTATGGGAATGCCCCGAGTGCTGTGATGTCGGTTCTTGAATCAAATCTAATCTCCGTGCGAAGTAGTAAAGCCTTGCGTTTCGAAGATTGTGGGTTATGTCCAGACTTACGTCGCTTGACTCTACGAGTGCTTTGAGGATCAGGCTTGAGCCCGTGGGTCGCAACGATCCACATTTTCAACATTTTGGTCTCTTCTTAGTTGAAAATTCAGCTAAATGTGTTCAGTTCTCTTCCAAATCTCCACATTAGTGATTCTGTCAAGCCAAATAATTTGACAACTACTGGTGTAGACGAAATGTCTGATAATCACAAACCTAGATCACAGAATATCTACATGACTGCCATTTTGAGATGGACATTTAACACCCGTTTTGGCTTTCAAAAGGAGCGTAATTCTATTAAAAGTTACAGTCGGACAGACATATCGATTTTTTGGTTCTGTTCTATCTATGTGTAACACAACACATAGAAATAAAACTGTATTCTTCGAAAAAAAGTTATTGCTCGTGTTTGCTTGCCCCACGGCTGTCTGTCTCATGTTCCTCAGTTCCGAAACCGCTTCCAACATTACATTGCACATCCTGATTTGAAATTATACGGGGTAAAAATCGGGAAAACAGGGGCTGATTTTGAGTGTGAAAAAAAAACACAAATACCCCAGAGAACTGGGAAAATGTAGCGCGAATGATTACATTGTACGCTGTGTGTGAGAAACATCACATGGTGCAGTGTGTGCGCTCGCGCCCGCTGGCGCATGCTTGTTTTATTAATGTAATGAATAGAATGGAGCGGATAGAGACATGCGTATGACCCCAAAGTCTTTGGTTCGAACACACACCAGAACGGATGGTTTTACAGTCAGCCTAGAGTTTCCAGGTAGACATTGCCTAAAATAGGTACCAGGAAATGTTATGGAAAGTGAAAGCAACCGGCGTGGTGTTGGCTACAAACCCACGAAGTTTAATTCGTAACGGACCTACATATTAGGCACGGCATTCCTATAAATAAACAGAGGGGGAACCTTTGAGGCCGTTAAATATTATAAATTAATCGAGTAACAGAAAGTGTATTGATAGGCACTCATAGAAAGAAGAACACACTAGACAACATAAAAATCGAAAGCTATAGTTACCGTGCCGGGAATTGAACCTGTCACCTCCAGACGGCGTCTGCGCCTCGCCATGAATACAAGTGCATTAAGAACATGGTCAACTAGGCACCCCTATCGGCACTCATAGAAAGAAGTAGAAAGATAGAAGAACACACTAGACAACATAAAAATCGAAAGCTATAGTTACCATGCCGGGAATCGAACCTGTCACCTCCAGACGGTGTCTGCGCCTAGTTGACCATGTTCTTAGTCATACCAGTTTATACAAATTTCAGCAGTTGTAAAGTGTATTAATAAATTTACACAGGCTTTATCCTGGGGATAGATTCTGGCTAACGTCGACTTCTGCAGTTATGCTTCAGAGGTCCCGGGTAGTTATTGGCATTTGGCCATTTTATCCAGGGAGTACCGGTGTGCTGGGAAATGAGCAGTAAGACTGGTTGGTTTTGCACAATCTGGTGGTGAACTGATGCATGGCAAGCTCGATCAGCTGTTCTCAAACTGGGTGCCGCGAGCGTATGCCAGGGGGGCCGCGGCAATAATCAAGAATTGTATAAATCTTCTTGAGATCAATAAAGACAGCAGTTTAAAAGAAATATACAATGAAGGAAGCCAAGAGGAATTCTGGATGCAGGTGTATTAAGAAAACAATTCTGTTGATAAGGCTGCAGTGAATTCTCCACGTACGCTTACATAGATACAGGTGTAACCTTCAAGTGATTTGCGGTGTACAAGGGAATAATATGGAAATAATATCATCTTTTGAAGGAACATTACAGACTTGGAAATTGGGAGCTGTCCCACTGCATAGAATGTTTGCTTGCAAACGGCAGATCATCGCATTTGTGTGCTAATCGTGCTATCTGATATTTAATACAACTCACATCCGCGTATTTTGTTTCCACACGCATTGCTTTTTGCGGCTGTGAATGTTACCGTAGTTAATGAAACTAAAAAGATGGATTCGTTAAAAGAAGAAACATTTCTGCCAGGAAGTTGTGGGTGTAAGAGGTAAGATGTTTTGTCGGTGTCTTTCACACCTTTAAATTTGAATGACATGTAGCTTTGGGAAGTTCTGTTAACTGTAGGATTCCAGTACACTACGATCGTTTCTTCTTCTTTTTCTTTTTCTTTTTCTTTCTTTCTTTCTTTCTTTCTTTCTTTCTTTCTTTCTTTCTTCTTTCTTCTTTTCTTTTCTTCTTCTTCTTCTTCTTCTTCTTCTTCTTCTTCTTTCTTTCTTTCTTTCTTCCACCTTCTTCTTCTTCTTCTTTGATTCTTTTGCTTTGTCATCCTTTTCTTCCTTTTTCGTTGTCTTCTTTTTCTGTTGCTGCTGTTCCTTCCCGCCTCACATTTATCACATTCCGTCTGCTTGGAATACATTGCCAGGTTGTAATGTAACGGTCCCCATGTATCGCGCGAATTATGTTATAGCCACCCGTTTTGTTCACGATATACAAGAAGTATGGTTATAATCACAACCGACATCATCCACCGTAATGACTCTATCCTATCATTCACTTTATTTTGCCTTCGCTTCAATACCACACGTCCTTGACACATTCAGGCAACCTGTGATTTTGCCGATTTCTCATTAATAAGAGATATCACGCCAAACTGAATCAATAAAGGCTTCAGTGATTTCTCTCCGACATTGGCAGTGATAACTTGCCAACAACTCTTGCTTTATGCCGGTTTGAACAACCGTGGAATTTCCGCTCTTCATTTGGCTGGGGTCAAACGTTCATGGCCTAATTTATTCTCACAGTGTTAGTCATTGTAGATATTGATTGTACCGTGACTGTGTTATAGGCGACTTGGATTTGATATGATTCAAGACCCGACATCACAGCACTCAGGTGCATTTCCATAAGCGCTTGATCCCCATCTTCGGCAGCCAACGCAGAGTTCCAATACCTGTGGTGTCAGTAGCAGTCTGATTATATGCCCGTCTTGCCTTTCCTCTGAGCGCCGTGTATCGGTAAATCATTCCCCACTCTCACCAGACTGTGATGATCAGTTTTATGTTCCAAATTGTGCACGTGTTCCCGTAAGGCCTTAATCACGTCCGCTTTATCATGTATCAGTATTTCACCAAGTTGTGCCAATTTGTCTCGCTGTTTATTTCCAAACACACCGGCATCACCATAAGAAAAGATCCAGACAGTGCTCTTCACCCGTGACCTCCGAGGCGAAGCATGCCGTTCTGCACGATTTGATCTGATTGATGCATGTCCGTCCTGGTGTTTATTAGCATGCTTTCTGAGTCAGTTACAATCACAATATTTGTTTGGTATTGTGTTCTCTGGCCAGCGGAAAGCTGCAGTGACCGCCCCACTTCCATTCTTAAGCTGGATGTTGTGGTAACATATGCTAGGCTCTCCAGAGCCAAACGTCGAAAATTCTTCATCAGGTGCCTTGCTGACTGGCGTGGGCAATCATGCCTCTCCAAAATCTACAATTTCCTGCAGCATGTATCAGTTCGTGTGCCGACACACCTCCATGCCATGCAACAAGGTTGTCAAGCATCTTCTCTCGTTGTCTTCCCCTATCCCTCCTTCCACAGATCTTTCCAGTGGCCACAACAGGTTCCATTTTCCCCCCTTCTCATAACATGGCCGAAAAAATGATGACTTGTCTCCTTCTTATGTCTGTGATAAGTTGTCTTCGGGCTCGCGTCTCTTTAAAAACTTCTTGTCCACCATTAGCTAGGCGAAAAGGTCATTGCTTTAACTTCAGTGGAATTTAGTTTTCTTGAAAAGAAAAATATTCATTACGACTGGAATAAGTTAACTGCATATTCCCCCCCCCCATGTGGGTTCCAGGGTCCCATTTTCTGGGGGGAAAAGAGGACATCCCCTCCCCCACAAACATGTCGTACAAGGCGTCTAGTTAGGGACCTTTCCTTTTTAAGTAGCAGTGCATTTGCCTGAGAGGGAAGGAACCATGACTACATACCAGTAAGCCAGTTCTGCGTAACGGATCTGCACTCAACACTCAAGTTCTGAAACAGGACTAAAGTCCACAAGTGGACGAACAACCAGAACTTTACATGGGATTTTAAAACCGGTAATCAAATAAAAAAAATGCAGTCGTTGAGTGCACTTACTGCAACGACACGTCCATATATACCCTTTAATAAACACTCTGTTATTGTAGGCCATTCGTTCCGTGTGTTCTGTCTGACTTTCCCTGGCTTAATCTTCACACGATTCCATCGTTCATTAAGGCTTGCGTTTACACAAGCTGGCGTGAACGCGTAGAAATGCCCGATTCTATCTTTAGATACTTACTAGGCAACGTGACTGTACTCATTGATGGAAGTTTTGTATTTCCGTAAAGTAACCCCAGAGAATAATTATGTGTGAGAGAGAGAGAGAGAGAGAGAGAGAGAGAGAGAGAGAGAGAGAGAAAGAGAGAGAGAGAGAGAATGAATGAATTTGTGAGTGATCGAGGCAGGCACAGAGATGCAGGAAGATGCCTTCACTAACACTTAGGCAGGAAATTGGAGTGACAGATCGTGGAAGTTTCAAGAACGCGTAAACCACATTCTCAGCTGACAGCAGCAGCGGGCAACTTTCTGACGTGCAGAAGAAATAGGACAACTCAGGAATCTTCTCTAACAAGCTGTGTGTTCTTGTATGTTATTTATAAAAGCAACATCGGTGGGCAATATGAAACTCAGCTGCCAACACTCCCCCCCCCCCATCTTCTCTCCCTTTTCATCATTCATTGTCATGTTTTGCCGTTAATTGTTGCACGCTGGTGCTATTCGAATCCTCCATTCCTTCTATCCTCAGCAGTCATATCGATATTGTGTATGGAAATTACCCTCCCTGTGTGGCTTCCAGGGTCCCATTGTGGGGGGGGGGGGAACAAGAATAGACCCACTGCATATCCAGAAGCATGTCGTAAGAGTCGACTAATTGGAAGATTCTTTCGAAGTCGGAGTACATTTACCTGAGAGGCAAGGAGCCAACAGTCTTCGTACAAACGAGTCAGACCTGTGAAATGGACGTGCATGCAAAACTCAGGTTCAGGAACGGGACTAGAGTCCAGAAGTGGACGAACAACCTGAACTTTCCTCCGGAATTTACAGCTGGCGAACGCGAAGAAGACAAAGAAGAATTTCGACCCGATGCACTCACTTCTTCTCTTAATGTTGGTCAAAGGGTTTCCTCAGACGTCATGACTTTATTGGCGCGTTTATCCCTCATTTCAGTGACTACTATTTCTTGATTCTTTGTACGTTTCGACTTAGAATGCGCTCTCTCTCTCTCTCTCTCTCTCTCTCTCTCTCTCTCTCTCTCTCTCTCTCTCTCTCTCTCTCTGCCCCGTAGCTGTTGATATAGAATACCTTAAAGAAAAATTGTTTTAATCTAAGGCATAAATGTCGGAAAAGTATCAGAAGACGCATGGAAGGAACTTCACATGGTTTTACATCTCTCCCCACCTCATAGTTGGAGACGGAAAGTCACGCAGAAAAGGAATGCTTGACACCTATCGGCGGTGCGCGTTTATTTATTGTCATTTTGGTCTGGGCATTCCCGACAGTGCTGTTGCCGCTTGTTTGGGCTGATTGCTTCTATGCAAAGTCACTGGCATCAATCCAGGGTTTTGTCTCACTTTTAACGAGTGAAATTGTGGAGTGGACAAACAACTAAAGCTTTCCGCTTTAGTTTACAGCCGGTGAACACGAAGAAAAAGAGGAAAGCTTATTCACACAAACAATGTATGTTTGATACACGTCTAATCTCCACCGCCACATTGAAAGATTGGACTGGAGACAGGGTCCTTCGAGTTTTCCAGCATTTCTGCAACGCAGAATTCACAGTGAACCAAGTGCCCAAACCACGTGATTCTGCTTCTAGAAGTATTTGTCAGGAGATGCTGAAGTGTAACCAGTTTACACGCGCATGGGGCAGATTTCGAGCTCCAGTAAACCTGACTGGTTTTCTGGACTTACAGAAGAGAAGCAGGCTTGTGCAACACAGTTTCCCTAGAGACATTACTTTTATACCACGTTGGGAGAAGCAAGTTCCCCTAGAGACATTACTTTTATACCACGTTGGCAGAAGCGAGTTCCCCTAGAGACATTACTTTTATACCACGTTGGGAGAAGCGAGTTCCCCTAGAGACATTACTTTTATACCACGTTGGGAGAAGCGAGTTCCCCTAGAGACATTACATTTATACCACGTTGGGAGAAGCGAGTTTTCTAGAGACATTACATTTATACCACACTGGGAGAAGCGAGTTCCCCTAGAGACATTACTTTTATATCACGTTGGGAGAAGCGAGTTCCCCTAGAGACATTACATTTTTACCACACTGGGAGAAGCGAGTTCCCCTAGGGACATTACATTTATACCACGTTGGGAGAAGCGAGTTCCCCTAGAGACATTGCATTTATACCACACTGGGAGAAGCGAGTTCCCCTAGAGACATTGCATTTATACCACACTGGGAGAAGCGAGTTTCCCTAGAGACATTGTATTTATGCCACGTTGGGAGAAGCGAGTTCACCTAGAGACATTACATTCATACCACGTTGGGAGAAGCGAGTTCCCCTAGAGACATTACATTCATACCACGTTGGGAGAAGCGAGTTCCCCTAGGGACATTACATTTATAAAACGTTGGGACATTTATAAAACGTTGGGAGAAGCGAGTTCCCCTAGGGACATTACATTTATAAAACGTTGGGAGAAGCGAGTTCCCCTAGGGACATTACATTTATAAAACGTTGGGAGAAGCGAGTTCCCCTAGGGACATTACATTTATAAAACGTTGGGAGAAGCGAGTTCCCCTAGAGACATTACATTTATAAAACGTTGGGAGAAGCGAGTTCCCCTAGGGACATTACTTTTATACCACGTTAGGAGAAGCGAGTTCCCATAGAGACATTACTTTTATACCACGTTAGGAGAAGCGAGTTCCCATAGAGACATTACTTTTATACCACGTTGGGAGAAGCGAGTTCCCCTAGAGACATTACTTTTATATCACGTTGGGAGAAGCGAGTTCCCCTAGAGACATTACTTTTATACCACGTTAGGAGAAGCGAGTTCCCCTAGAGACATTACTTTTATACCACGTTGGGAGAAGCGAGTTCCCCTAGAGACATTACATTTATACCACGTTGGGAGAAGCGAGTTTTCTAGAGACATTACATTTATACCACACTGGGAGAAGCGAGTTCCCCTAGAGACATTACTTTTATACCATTTTGGGAGAAGGGAGTTCCCCTAGAGACATTACATTCATACCACGTTGGGAGAAGCGAGTTCCCCTAGGGACATTACATTTATAAAACGTTGGGAGAAGCGGTTCTACACCAACCTCACCCCATCCTAATAACCCCCTTTCAGGGTTTCGACAACAAACCAGTGCATAGGCGCTAGAGCTGAAACCCAGTCTTTTGGAGGATCCACAGCCAGCAGTCACCAGCATGCTTCTTCTGGTCAAATCCCTATCAAATGTTTCGACCACTTGACCCTACTTTCTGATAGTACAGAGGCCCGAACTACGACCAAGCAGTAAGAAAGCTGAATTGGGTCTCCATGGATGCGGATGTACCGAATATGACGTATTTCAAATCAAATAGAGAGGTTCTAAAAACTAAAAATGAAAAGGGAGTTGCCTAGTGGAATAATCAAGAGATAAATGAAATGTTTCGACCACACTGGAAGACTAACGCTTATAAAAACCGCACTGAAAGTGAAAGTTGAGGCAAGAAGCACAAGTGGGACGAGGTGAACGAACATCAGTCTGAAACAAGAGTGCATCCAAGGAGAGAAAGACAACGTGTGGGAGACACATTGCAGCCAAACCTTCGTTATCAAGACGGCATTTGATTAATTGCTCTTGCTGGGGACATTTCACTATTTATCCAGACGATGTGTGTAAAGTATTACCCTTGTAATGTAATGTATCGATCAGCTACAGCTCAACCTGTGAGGTTACTACCCTTTTCTGTGGTAATTTCCCTTGAGAACTGCTTGAGATCAAGACGAAAAACGTTGCTGCTCGTGAAGAATGCTTCTTCTGCTTGCAAAACTTTATATATCTTTTTGGAAGAGTAAGAAATATGATATGAATATTACAACTGCTCGAAAAAATATAAACAAATGAAACAGTTTACATTAGCTTTGGACTAAGTGGTCCTCCCCCCCCCCCCTTTTTTGTTTGTGTGTTTCACCCTATATGGGCACTCTGAGATTTCGTAGGGAATTCCGGGAAAGTCCAATAGTATAGGGGTGTTAGAGTGTGAAATGAACGCCGACTAATACTACCCCCCCCCCCCCCCCCAAAAAAAAAAAAACCACCACAATAATAAAGTACTTTTCCCGGCAATCTGTACGAAGTCTCGGAGTCGCCGAGATGGGGTGAAATACAAGAACAGAACGTCTAAGTTTGTTTGTTTTAGTATCCAGAAGCCATGAGTTGTTAACCCTTAGGCTCGGTATTATGGATATCGCAACCTTTCGGCCCTGATTCCATTTTAAATACCGTAAATCTGGGAGAAATGTGGCTTTTCTGCCCACTCCCGGGAGTGAACCCGGAGCACAAGGAGTTCGTCACCCGCTCACCGCGCAATCCGGTTTAGCCAACTACGCTAGAAAGACGGGCGAACGTCTAAGTGTTGTCTGTTTTTAGGGCGGGGGTTATTTGAGCTTTTTAGCCGATACATCCGTATTCAAGACATTTGGTGATCTGATGAACCTCTCTGGGGTGTTAGGTTTTAACCAGTTTAACCAAGTTTTTAGCAGCTGATCATCAAAGTTTATCTGTAGCAGAAGCGACTGAAGTTTAAAAGAGACAGAGGATTGTAGATGGACATGACCTTCAAGTCCACACGACATAGACTTTAAGAAAAAGAATGAAAATAGCCCGGGGTCACAGAATAAAGCACAGTAACAACCTGACGAAGCGTAAGGACATCTTAATTCCACAAAATGTGTAAACGGTAAATCCAGCGGCTTGGGTATTTAACAGCAGTGTTTCCACATTTACCGTCTTCACAAACGTATAAAAGTTATTTTCGTATCCTTTACAGGATGTTGCAGAACCAACCCCAACAGCCCCTGACTGTTGTATAGTTTTTCTAGGCAAATTTACGTCCAGTAGTTCACCATTGCTTACTGGACGGTCGGCTTTCTTGATACCACTGTCGAAACCAACGCAAGGCCCATGGCCCGCAGCTGGAATCGAACCTGGCATCCCTTCATTACGAAGCTTTCGCATCGACTTAGCCACAGAGCCGACACACGACATAGACTTTAAGAAAAATTATGAAAATAGCTCGGGGTCACACACAAAAATAGAATAAAGCACAATAACAACCTGACAAAGTGCAAGGACAGCTTAATTCCACAAAATGTGTAAACAGAAAATCCGGTGGCTTGGGTATCTAACAGCAGTGTTTCCACATTTACCGTCTTCACAAACGTATAACAGTCACAAAATGACACCAGGGTAGCAGCAGATGACGAGTCATGGAAAAGATTAGTTGATGGATATAGATAAACCTCAAGCGTGAACTCACGGCAACTGCTGCGCACGTGGCCCATAGGAGAAGACCGCACCTGTACCACACACCGTAACTACACGGCGTGGAGTACGTGAATGCAGAACCCAGAGAGAGAGAGAGAGAGAGAGAGAGAGAGAGAGAGAGAGAGAGAGAGAGAGAGAGAGAGAGAGAGAGACTTGTTGGTGGCTAGTGTAAGTCATGCAACAATGAGACTAGTTCTAGCCTTTCGTTAGCACAACCCCACCCCATCCACACACACACCATACCCGAAAAATTGTAGGTGAGGGCCTTTCTACTGCTTCACTCCCCAGAGAATTTGACATGAATATAGCAAGAACAAGTTTATGACAGTCACAGAATTGGGTTTGTGGTGGGTTTAACTGTCACATGAGAGGCCTTTAAGTTTATCGTTATTCCGTGTGCTTTCCGTTATTTCGTTCATCATTAAACCGGGCATACATATACGACATTTGCCTCTGCTTTATATAGTGGACCACATATTAAAACGCTAAAATTACTTATATAGTAGCACACCACAGAACGTAAAATTGCCTAGTGAAACTACAAACTGGAAAGAACCAACATGCTAGGGATTGGTTGTGTCATCACACTTATGTTCGAAGAAGGCTGCCAGGCCGAAACGTTACGTTGTTTTGTTAACTTTTTTCTGCTTCCCCCTTTTGTTGAGCTTTTTAGTCAAATTTCTCTGGAATTCAACGACAGATGGTTCGGTGGTGAGAGGAAAGAGAAGTGCCTGTGGGTTCGTAGCGAAAGCCAATGGACAATCTTTAGTGCAGGACAGCCTAGCTTATGACACCACACATCTAGCATCAGAATGGAGGTGGAGGCAGTAACTGCAGCTCTCTGGTGACTAGAGAACAAAATGCATACACATGTCGTAATTGTAATAGACTCTGAAAGTATGCTGAGAAAGTTGAAGACAGGGATGCTTCGAGCAGAGTGGCAAGCTTCACTGGAATGATCACTGGTAGTGAGCATACTTTGGATCTTTTCTCCTGTTATGCTGGCGTGGTGGGTAATGAACAGGCAGACAGATTGGCTGGATCTGCACCACTGGGTGGTTAACTGATGCATGACAGGGCAGATGTTGTCAAGGCCCTTTGGGACCAAGTAGCGGAATCAGTAGAGAAAAAAAGATTATTATGGCCTAGAGAGAATTAGGCACCTGAGTGTAACCAGAGGATTTGGCCGACTCGCTACATTCAGAGGAAAGGCGAGACGGACCTATAACCAGATTGTGACCGGTACCGTCAGTATTGGAACTCTGCGCTGGTTGCTGAAGAAGAGCAACGGAGCACGCATGGGAATGCCCCGAGTGCTGTGATGTCAGTTCTTGACTTAACTAACTAACTAACTAACCAACCAACCAACTAACTAACGAACGAACGAACTAACCAGCCAACTAACTAACTAACTGGTTGTGCAACGTCATGTTATAAAAAAAAAAACACACACAACTAACTTTGATACTTATAAACTTAGGGACCCGTGCATAGCCTACATCCCACAACTGTCATTTACTATGTAGTGAATCCAGCCACATGCCGTCTTATATGATGGCGTAAAACGAAGCTCACGCTTGTATAATGTGCGCACAGTAAACATGACTCGACATTTACAATTTAAAGAGAGTATATCGAGCAGGTTCCCAGTTCCCATCCGGCTGCCTGTCGGTTTCCAAAAACCCCCGGCCAGTTTCCACTCACCATGCAGCTGTTCCAGTCCAATATATATATATGTAAAATACGTATCTAAAAACCACGAGTTGTTAACTCTTTGGCTCGGTACTATGGATATCGCAACCCTTCGGTATTGATTTCATGATAGATACCGTACATATGGTAGAAATGTGGCTTTTCTACCTACTCCCGGTCGTGAACCCGGACCACAGGAAGTTCGTCACCCGGTTGCTGCTTAGTTAGGTTTAACCAACTGCGCTAGCGAACTGGGCGTATATATATATATAAATATGACGATTCACACCTTTCCATCTTTCCAGACGATAGTGTTGTATTGCGCCATGAGGAGGCGTGAGACTTAAGCCCATGGCGATGGCGAGTGTGACTGGCAAGACCCGCCCGTGTCAGGAAAAGTCTTCTACAATGATAGCATGGGATTTCAGGATCATTGTTGTCAACACTTGTGTTTGATCCGTTTCTTTTCAGACGCTCAGGTCTCATCCTTTCTGCAATAATTTCTTCCTGTACTCTCATTCCCTTCCTTTACTCTCATTCCCTCCCTTTACTCTCATTCCCTTCCTGATATGCCCTTTTCACACAACACGATCCATTTTTGTTCCCATGAGTAATGTATGTATGTATGTATGTATGTATGTATGTATGTATGTATGTATGTATGTATGTATGTATGTATGTATGTATGTATGTATGTATGTATGTATGTATGTATGTATGTATGTATGTATGTAAAGCATCTTGTTCCCGTGAGTCCACCTCAGTACCTGTATTATTCATGTCCCGCGTGCACACATCCTCATATTGTAGTAGATGTCGGCCTCGACATCTTCTTCCTGTCTTTAATTCACCATAAAGGATGTCCTTAGAGACTCTGCCATCCTTCATTCTCCAGGTGTGACCCAGCCACCTGAGCCTTCGTAGACTGAGCAGGGAAAAGACTGTTATAGTACCTAATCTTTCCAGTACCTCAGTGTTTGTGATTTTGTCCTGCCACTTAATGCCAAGTATTCTTCTTAGGCATCGCATGTGAAAGCTATTTAGCCGTCTCTCCTGGTGCGAATAGGTTGACCAAGTTTCACTGCCATAAAGCAGAGTGCTGACACACACACACACACACACACACACATACATACATACATACATACATACATACATACATACATACATACATACATACATACATACATACATACATACATACATACATACATACATACAGACACATACAGACAGACAGACAGACAATACGGAGAGGTATGGTATCTGTCTGTACGTTTACAATCTGCTCAGTGCAACAGGACTTGTACGTAGCGTTGATGGCCTTGTTGTGATAAATACTGTCAGACTACTGTGCTTATGGAAGTATCCTTGTGACCTGACTCCATGAAACTCTCCCAGCATTAGGCGAAAGAGAGAGAGTTTTCCGACATGGTGTGAACCAAAAGTGATATCGCTCTTTGTGCTAACCATACACCGAGTGGTGATATCGCTTTTTGTATAACCCCCGCCTCCCCCCCCCCCCCACACACACACACACAGAGGCTATAGTGAAACTGTAGGACACACACACACACTCACAACATACGCGCGCGTCCACAGTGGTGGTACCAATCTTCGGTGTAGAAAACCTGACATGTCGACTGTTGGATCAGAAATTCGAATTGTTCTGCTCTCCTGCTGGGTGTCTGTTGTTATTTTGACCTTCGGTCCCCGGAAGCAGTCACTAGCTAATTTAACTCTTATTTCTGTCATCTCGTAATGGCTAACATCCTGAAGTCTGCCTGCCTCGCTACAGTGATTGCTCTTATGCCCACATCCTTGTGGGTTGACACGGGCATTGTAGTTATTGCAAGACAGGTTCACAAACCTGTGTTATGATGTCTGTGTGTCGCAGTTTCTGACCGCATGCTGTGTTCACAAAACTGTGTTCTGATGTCTGTGTGTCGCAGTTTCTGACCGCATGCTGTGTTCACAAACCTGTGTTCTGATGTCTGTGTGTCGCAGTTTCTGACCGCATGCTGTGTTCACAAACCTGTGTTCTGATGTCTGTGTGTCGCAGTTTCTGACAGCATGCTCTGTGTTCATGGAAGTTATTGCAAGACATGTTCCCAAACCTGTATTCTGGCGACTTTATGTCTTAGTTTCGCACGACATCTTCTATGTTCATGGTAGTTATTGCACAACACTTCCTAAACCTGTTTTCTCATGACTCAGTTTTCGACAGCATTCTGTATGTTCATCGTAGTTATTGCAAAACACTTCCTAAACCTGTTTTCTCATGACAGCATTCTGTATGTTAATTTAGGTTCCCTAGTTACTTTATTATCAGGTTTTCTCCCTGTGTCCTGTCCAACGCCAGCGTCTTTGTCTCACCTCAAGATTCGCTTGAATGTATTCTCTACAAAAGCACCTCAATAGTGATTCTGTCATACCGTTTCAATTGCTCTATTTTGAGCAGACTCTAGCTAATGCATGTTAGTAGTTTGTAAGTAATTATTTTATTTGTTTTTCGTGTTTCTGCCACATACAACGGTAATCATTCGATGTTAGGCGTTTACTATTAATGAACCAAACGTCTTATGCCTGCAATGACACGTTCATGTTTAGGAGCTGCGTGTGCATCCCGTCTGCGCCAGCCTGTATAGAGAAAGAACCCTGCATTTCAAAGTGATTGATGACAGTGCGCCTGTCTATTGCGCAGATCAGTCACAGTAAGCCGCTAGTTAATCTTAAGGCTCGAACACCGGCATAGCCCAGCACAAAGATAGAGATTAGAGAGCCATTCGCAATAAGACAATCAATCCATTCTTGTAGAATGAAACCATCCTGTATTCTCTTGAGTATCACACATTTGCTTCTCTGGGGCGATTAGGTTCCACTATAGCAATCTACTTTGTGTGTTCCCATATGTACCCTTTTTTGCTTACTTATCACCTCTTTTAGCCCACCCACCCCACTTTCCCTTTGTCGAATTATACGTACGTCATATAGTCTCAGTCTTTGTAACTGACACAATGTTTTGCATATTCTCAGTCGCTAGTCTTCTTCTTCTTCTCTATTTCTTCTTCTTCTTCTTCTTCTTCTTCTTCTTCTTCTTCTTCTTCTTCTTCTTCTTCTTCTTCTTCTTCTTCTTCTTCTTCTTCTTCTTCTTCTTCTTCTTCTTCTTCTTCTTCTTCTTCTTCTTCTTCTTCTTCTTCTTCTTCTCGTCTTCTTTGTCACCAAGAACAGTACTTCTGTTCCGTCAGCCGGGATTTCGGAAATCCACGGGGTTTGTCGTTTGGAACTGGTGTTTGGTGATTTGCAGGAGCGGATTGGTTGACTACAAAGGCGATAGCTACAGGAACGTTCGAACTAGATAAAGGAAGGAAACATTAATGCTAAAGACATCTGTGAAGGAATGCTGATGGAAGACGAGGTTAGATTAAAAAACATGTGTAAGAATACTTGGCCGTAGAATTGGGAGTGGATCGGCAAGGAGGGACGGGACGTATGAGAGGAAGAAAACAAACGTGTACATATTCAGTGTGTTACAGGAACAGTTAGCATCTACACTTTAACTTTTTGAGTCCCAGGAGGTTTAGCATCACAGGCCCAGGGGGTAGTAAATAAAGTCATAAAATCGGCGCATCAAGCGTTCATTCGGGTTCTGGGTAGGAAGCTATGAACGTATGATGCGTTCCTTGGGACTTAACATTTGCTGCGGGAGACAGAGCATATATAGGTATCGCTGATGTGCTTTGATGTCTATTCTTAAACCAGGAACGTAATCGTAAACAAACAGCCATTCTACTGTTCCTCATGTTGTGGTGACCCCCAACCATAATTGTTTTTTCGATGCTTCTTCATAACTGCAGTGAATATATGTTTTCCGATGGTCGTATGTGACCAAATGAAAGAAAGGGTCACCCGACCGCCAAAGGCGTCTCTACCCACAAGATGAGAACTGCTGTTCTACAAAGAGAGATCAAGTCATGTGAAACAACACCGGGTGAAGTGAACTCGATTCTGGCGTTTTCTGGCGCCTTGAAACTCACCACACTCCCACCCCAATACCTACTTTTTAAATAGGCCTTGCCCACCCCATACCTGTTCAGTGCTTGTGCCGAAAAGTAACTAGAAACGCCAAATTGTTAAGGCGTGTGACAGTTTTGATCCACTCATAATTGGCGGAAATCCAATTCCAGAACTAAAATCACACAGGTGACACGACCCGCTTCGGATGGTGCGAATGAGTAAGAACAGTTAATCCTGTCTGTCAAGAGACACGGGAAGATCAGAATTTGTTTCTGAACTTTGAAGCAAAAATTATATCCACAAACCAATTTACACGTCAGCCGAAAATTACAGACATGAATTTGAAACTGTCACAGCTGATCGACATCTGAGACTGCTACACGAGGTGGTGGTGATGATGTATTTGACCTGCATAAAAAGAGGGTTGGTAGCGGTGAATGTAGTGTAAAGGTGGGGGAGGGGGGTGGGTGGGTGGATTCTGGTAAGAAAAGATCCTTTTTAACACCCTTAGGCGTATTGGGCATATATTAAGTAAAGATCCCCTTTCACGCCTTCAGGCGCATCGATCATATGGGAAGTGTACCCATTTTTTTTTACAGACCAATCGACACTAGGTGGGTAATGTGGCCAGCATTACGCCGACTGTCTTAACCTGCCCATGAAATACATCTTGGTACTAATTTTAGATCTGCGACGCCCCATACCACGATAAAAATCCACGCAGATTGGGCATATAGTGCTAGATCTATATTTTTTAGGCTAGTCGGTACTCGGTGGGTGATGTCAGCATCACGCCGGCCGCCTTTACAGTACTTAACCTGGTACAAGTTGAAGGCTGAGTCGACCTTGGAGCCGCTACACCATGGCGGCATTCTGCATTGATGTAAGTTGCCTATCCTTGTGGGGGCGTTGCAAAGCAACCCTCATCATTTGTTGTATTTGTGAGTCTGTCAGGCAATGTCACGTTCATAGATAGCTATTGCGATCTCAACTGTCAAATGTACAGAATCCTGCACACTCCAACGGTAGCATCTGCTATGGGACTTTCCATCACGTAGTTTCCAGAATCCTAAACACTCCAACGGTAGCATCTGCTATGGGACTTATAAACTGTAGATCACGTAGTTTCCAGAATCCTCCACACTCCAACGGTTGGATCTGTTATGGGACTTATAAACATTACATCACGTAGTTTCCAGAATCCTCAACACTCCAACGATAGGATCTGCTATGGGAATTATAAACTATACAGCACATAGATTCCAGAATCCTCCACACTCCAACGGTAGAATCTGCTTTGGAATTATAAACTATTCAGCACATAGATTCCAGAATCCTTCACACCCCAACGGTAGAATCTGCTATTGGAATTATAAACTATACAGCACATAGATTCCAGAATCCTCCACACTCCAACGGTAGAATCTGCTTTGGAATTATAAACTATTCAGCACATAGATTCCAGAATCCTCACACCCCAACGGTAGAATCTGCTATTGGAATTATAAACTATACATCACATAGATTCCAGAATCCTTCTCACAAGCGCCTTGACAGTTTCACGGAGACAAGCCACAAAAAGACAGTGCAGTAGAGCCTACTTTCATGATTGCGAATGCACAGGATATCTATTCCCCAAGAGAATCAGATGCTGGATAAAAACTCGTTACTGACTGTATTTACCGCACTTGTAGGTGACATGTAAATCGGGAAGCTCTTGGACCTGAGGATTTGGGACCACATGGTTAGTGCTGTCGCCGCCAATTGTCTACATGTTTGAACTGATTTTTGCCCCCAACAGCTGGATTATCACTGGATAGGAGTTGAAAATTAATGAACTTTGTGTAATGTCAGAAATATTTACGCATGAGCTTTTTTTGTTGTTGTTGTCACATACATGGCATTTTTTTTTTAAAACTTTGAACTTGACCTGTTCTCTTCAGTACTAAACGCCTTTATTTTACTACATTAAAGAAAGAAAGCTAGAGGTGAATAAAATATTGCCGCATAGAATACATTGGTGTACAAATGAACTGATTAAAAATAAATTCACCATGACAGTATTGAAGTATCCAAAATCTAGTTGAGGCGTAAAACAGCAAGATCCAAAACCTTCAACATAAATGGTTACCTCAACACTCTGCAGTAATGGGAGAAATTGGGGGGGGGGGGGGGGGAGGCGGAGAAAGATGTAGATAGATAGACAGACACACACACAGATTTCTGATTTCTAATGCACAAGAGGACACAACAGAGACATTAACACCAAAAGTGACAGTACAAGAATACTCATAGTTTCAAATAATCGTGCAAAGGGAACCTTTTCTTGCATGCTTTCCCCAGTGGAGCTTTGACTACATGACACTGTGTCGTTCATTGGTTTGGTATCTAATGCGTCGTCTTTGTTTGCACACGGATATCCCTGCAAGCGCTGCCAGTTTCCTCTTGTAGATCACACCTTCTGAGTCCAGACACAGTGCACGAACACCCCTATCGCCGCCGATAATCCTATATTTTGAGTTTTGAAACCAGTTGTTTTTGCGAATGCTTTCTAAATTTGAAATGCTTGTCCTGACTTCGAGTGTGGGCTAGCCTTGTTCTGTGGACACCTTAGATTTGAAGAATTGCCAGAGCTATAGATAATCTATGCCTGTGTTTACATCCTTTTTACACAGATGGACAGAGTGATTTCTTTCACGGTTCACAGTTAACTAAAAAATGAAGCAGGTCTAGATAGCAGTTTATTTGTTAAAGCCATGCCACTTCTTCTTCTTGCGTTGGTAGTCACGTCCGCCCACAACCTTCTGTCTCGCGTACTTTCAGTCAACTCTGACACAGATGATCCAGCGTGTTGCATTGTTGACACTTTAGTCAGAATACTTTTTCTTCTTCTTCACCTCCTATTTTACCGCTGTGGGTATCGAGGGAGATATAAGGTTCTGTTCCTCGCTCTTTTGGCCGCCTCGACCTCGACCATAGGCACATCGTGCTGTTGTAGAGTTTTTCTGATGTTATCCTTCCATATTGTTCTTGGTCTACCTCGTGCTCTACGTCCTTCTTCTCTTTCCACGTATGCTTTGTATGGTATGGTGTTACAAGACGAAAACACAGATGAAAGTGATGCTGTAGTTTACAGAGAAGGGTCAGTAATTAGGGGCAAGCGAAGTGCATGGGCCTTCACAGTAAGATCAAGGGGAAAAACCATCAAGAAGATGAATGGGGCATTTGCTGTTACAACTAGTAGCCTTATATTGGAAACTGGCTGTAACAAGGAATTTAGCATGGCTATGTACTCAAAAGTTCACACAGGTATGCATTCTTAGTGACTCGATGAATATGCTTAAAAAAAATCCAAGCTGGATTTATCAGGCAAGAATGGATTGAAACACTAAGCACTTTACGAATATCTGCCCTAACCTTCATCTTTGTGCCAGGTCATGCGGGTGTTCAAAGGAACGAGCGTGCAGACTATCTTGCTGACACTGCAGTTGCTATGGGTGGCCCAGTACTGGACAGAAATGATGTTATCAATGCCATACGCTGCACTTACCGTACCGAGGAGCACGCCAAAGGACATGACTCCACATCCTTGTCTAGACTGATGCTCATGGGGGGAGCCTGGTGCTGCAAGAAATGAACATTTCACTAAGAGGACAAGACGTTTCATTAAGCAACACAGAACAGGCTTCCTCAGTCGTTTTACACTTGTGGATCTTTTTAGAAGGAGATCGGAGCACCTATGGATCTGTCCGGAGTGCTGTGATGATAATCCTGTTCTAATCACTAATCACAGATGGTCCTTCCTGTCATGATATCACACTGTTCAGCATCTTTTCTGTCGGACTCCCTCTGCCTTCCCTCCCCTCCCCTCCAACCTTACTACTGTCACGATGTACTTCAGTTTGCTCCTTCTCATAACGTGACCAAAGAATGTAGATCGTCTCTTTCTGATGTTGGCAGCTTCCAAATAATTTTTCACTAGTCTACCATGATTCACGTCCACATAACACGATAGGATTTATATAGCTTTAAGAATTATCTTCCTCGTCTCAATTGACCAAGAAAGTTACATAAAATATTCTTCCGTTTGTAAAATGCCGCCTTTTCTTGAGCTATTTAACGCATGTCAGATAATTACAGTTTTCAGCTAAAGGAATATTTGCATCTGTTTAGGTTAGAAAATCTGGTATATGTGTCGTGTGCACAGTCTCACTGGTATTGCAATAGTGCAGTGTCAGATTGTCTAGCGGCTGCATGAGTGGGGTAGAAATCTTTGTCGGCCCACTGGATCAAGCACGCTGCTGTATACTGTTTGTGTATCAGTAACGTTAACTACACGAGGACATACTACAAGCATAAGATTACTTGAATAAGTCGTGTATGTATCACTCAACCAAGTTTCAACTCCACGATTACTTTTGACTGCAGTGGATCTCTAGTACTTTGTCTGCCGGCTTGGCAGATGGAGGAGTTAAATCTAATTGCTGCCAAACTCTTAATTTATAGCTAAAAAAAATTAGCTGCCAGAAATGTTGACTTATATAGTTGGAACGAATTGCTGCCAAAATATTCTCTTATAGTTGAAACAAATTGCTGCCAAAAATGTTGACTTAAAGTTGAAATAAATTGTTCCTAAATTTTTATTATGATTATTTATAAGATTTTTCTAGACATTTGTGTGAGGAACTGGGTTGCCTGATTTATTAGGGGGGTAAAAGGAGACGTTTCTAACCAACAGAAAAGTAATAATTCAATTTTAATGTTCTGTATATTACAAATTAGCAGTTACCGTCTTGCTGATTTATCCTTTGGTTACAGACTATACGCTTGGATGCGATAGAGAACCCGAGTGCTACATATAAATACACTGAATGCATTTGGATTTTGCTCAAAGAAACACACGGGATTGTTTTTTATATTCTTTATTTAACGGAAACAAAAACCAAGTCGATTATTACTTGGTCCCCCGCAGCCACGTATCTCAGATCTGTCTGCGGGTAGCTCTGCTACTGCACAAGTGATAATTCCAAATGTCACTTCTCCCTTTCCCTCCCTTTGTATATTTTCCTTCGCTGCACTAGCGTCTACGGGCCTGCCTATGGCTGCCTATAAGCCTCTATCATTGCGCGTCTTTGCTGCTTTAGCCAGCCTATCATTTATAAACTGGAAATATTGGCCTGCCTTTCGTCGAAGCTTGTGCAGGTTTGAGTGTATGACGGCGGAGAATATAGATACTTGTGGTTCCTTTAATAATTCACACCCCCCCCCCCCTTTTCTTCCACTGGGTTGTTCAGGTTTTGTTTGGCGCCTTCGTAATTTATTAGATTATGCTACGCGCTGTGCCTTCTGACGTTTGTCTTCTTTGTTGTCGGTTGGTGTGTTTGCGTTGCGTCTGGATTAGGTTTGATTTGGCTGCTCTGTCTCTATTCAGTCTCTCTATCTTGATGTTTATTTATTTATTTTAGTAATCTTTCTGCTTTTTTTGGATATTTTCTCTGTTCCTGTATCCAGTGTTATTGTTTCTGGCTAATATCTAGCGGGCGTTTCATCTTTAGAGCGCGTGGCTTGGGCATTGCCAACGCTTTTCATAATTCCAGTTGTGCCGAGTTCCATCCTAGCTTTGGCGAGAGATTTGGCAGCATACACCTTGCGCTAATTTCGACAGTGAAATCTAGAGCCGACTGTTTAGTATGGTAAACTATTGAACCTAACATTTCCAAGTGAAAGTACCAACAACCCCGCCCCAGCTTGTGGCGGTTCTGCAACGTCATGTAATGATCACGTAGCTAAATGTTATCTCTTTGACGTTGCTACGACAGTGGCGTGTTTCACCTTAAGTGTTCGCGTGTTACTGTAGTCACTGTCAGAGAGGCAACGGCTTCCCTAGAAGAGACAGAATTAGTTACTGTCAGACTGACTTTGGCTTCCCTAGAAGAGACAGAATTAGTTACTGTCAGACTGACTTTGGCTTAACTAGAAGAGACAATTAGTTACTAACATACAC
Source organism: Candidula unifasciata (assembly GCA_905116865.2). Lineage (NCBI taxonomy): Eukaryota > Metazoa > Mollusca > Gastropoda > Stylommatophora > Geomitridae > Candidula > Candidula unifasciata. Next base: position 899,442 of record CAJHNH020004112.1, read on the forward strand.
ACACACACGCGCGCTTTTGTTTAAGTGAAAAAGACAGTTTGTTACTGCCATGCTGACTTTGGCATTACTAGAAGAGACAGTTACTCACACACACACCCTGGGCTAAGTAGAAGAGACAGTTACTGACACACACACCCTGGGCTAAGTAGAAGAGACAGTTACTGACACACACACCCTGGGCTAAGTAGAAGAGACAGTTACTGAGACACACACACACGCGCCTCGGGCTAAGTAGAAGAGTCAGTTTGTTACTGCCATGCTGACCTTGGCATTACTAAAAGAGACAGTTACTAACACGCACACACACATACGTCTTGGGCTAGTAGAAGAGACAGTTACTGACACACACACACACACACACACGCGCGCTTTGGGCTAAGTAGAAGAGTCAGTTTGTTACTGCCATGCTGACCTTGGCATTACTAGAAGAGACAGTTACTGACACGCACACACACATACGTCTTGGGCTAGTAGAAGAGACAGTTACTGACACACACACACACACACACACACGCGCGCTTTAGGCTAAGTAGAAGAGACAGTTAGTTACTGCCATTCTGACCTTGGCATTACTAGAAGAGATAGTTACTGTCAGACTGACCTTATCATGACTAGAAGAGACGTAATTAAAACAGTCTGACAGACTCTGGCTTTAGCGGACGAGCCATAATTACTTACTTTCAGACAGACCTTATCTGTCGGTGACCAGTGAATGCTGTCAAACTGACCTAGGCTTTACTAGAAGAGACATAATTAGTTACTATCAGACATACTCTATATTCACTAGATGGGATGTGATCAGGAGTGCTAAAATTAGACATCACAGACATCTCTAGTATATTTTATGAAACCCAACAAAAGTGCTTTGGGCATCTTGAGGGGAACAAAATCTGCAAGCGAAAGCCTAGGGCCTACATTCGGAGAAGCTAGAAGACCAAGAATCAGATGGATGGATGAGAGAAGTACTACACGTTTCCCGTGATTACATGTGGCTCAGGTTATAGAGCTCCCAACTTCACTTTGCACTTTTCCTGCAACTTCTAACTGCTCATCAGCCATACTTTCGTGGGCTGCATTGTGGTGAAAACAAAGTATAGCCTCACTGCCACCCTAAATAAATATTGCAGAAGGTTGGCCATTAAAACACACACAGTTGAAATATTTTGGTCACTTGAAACGCCACGAAAGTTGGGAGAGAACAGAAATGGAGATCTATATGCCTGGGAAGAGAGGAAGAGGAAGGCCAAAGAGAAGACGGGTGCCGGATGATTTCCAGATGGGTGTATCGGACGCGGGACATCTTGCTTGTGATAGAGAAATTTTCCGGAGGGTTGTTATGGGAGCATGGTTTTTCAAGGGACAGGCTACTATCACACTGAAAGCATGACGTAGGCGGCTACTAATTACGGTTGTTTCCTTTAAAGTTAAGAGTTCATCTGCCGTAGAAGCAAGGAACGAAGAGTCTGCACCCAAACAAGGCAGATTTGTTAAACGGGTGTAAACGCAAAACTCAAGTTCTGGACCAGGACCAATGTCCAGACGTGGACGAACATCAACTTTCCGCCAGAGTTTACTGCCGGTGAACACAAAGAAGAAAAGATCAGCCCACACAGGGACTACACATAGGAGCTACCTCCCGTTGTCTTTCTCACCGCCCTGTCCTTCTGTTTTATGACGTCCGTCCGATAGTTTATGTCTTAACCCGCCTACACGTCTTGTTTCGGAAATGGCGTTCGAGCAGTATGCTCCGAACATTGCAATGTTTACACACATTTGACATTTCAGGTATGGCTGGCGTATATTAGGATCCATTCGGAAAGGCAGGGTACAGGGAGCCTTTTATAAGCTGTACATGTTTTACCCATCCTGGAGTAGACTTTTCGGGTGTGATTTGCATATTTTGTTATTATTTTCCATTAAAAACCGCATGGAGATAGATCGGGTAAAATCAGTGTTTACCTACACATCTGCAGATCAAACCGAGCTGATATTTCTTGTAGAGATGCCCTGATTGTAACTTCTTTTGAGGTTATAAATAAATAGAGATATTATAAGCACAGCATTACGGTCCGATTTGTTTACAATTGTTGCTGTATTTCACCTGTAATCACCTGTGCGTGATTAGTAGCAATTTTCTTAACCTGTAGTGCCATTTCAATGGTTTGAAACGAATTCTGTCACTGTTCCAAGTTGTGGATTCAAGCTCTACGATTGACATGGCTGATGGAGACGCCTGGGGGGGGGGGGGGGGTGTTTGCCTAGTTGGTCGCTCGTCTTTGTATGCTTGTGTCTGCAGTGAAGCGTTCTCGTTGGAGGTATCAGGGTAGATACCCGGCATAAACACTAGATTTCAATGTTTATGATATGAAGTGTGTCCTGTCTTTCTACAAGTGCCGTTCAATACATGTTTGTTTGTTTATTTATTATGCAATATTATTTTGAGGTTGAATAAACACACAGGTAGCCTGCTTGAGGGGGCAGAGAGTATCGTGAACGGCACTCATAGAAAGAAGTAGAAAGATAGAAGAACGCACTAGACAACATAAAAATCGAAAGCTATAGTTACCGTGCCGGGAATTGAACCTGTCACCTCCAGACGGCGTTTGCGCCTCGCCATGAATACAAGTGCACTAAGATACATGGTCAACTCGGCACCCCCCAAAAAAGGTGTCTCATTGGCCATGTCTATCGTACAGCTTGAAATCCACGACTATGGAATACGGACAGAATTCATTTCAACCCATTGAAATGGCACCATAGGTTACAGAAATTTATATTAACGAAGCAAATGTCGAATACCAATCACAGCAACAATTTACGAACACAGTAAGACCTTATTGCTTTGTCTAGAATACACAAACATTTAAGAAAGGTATTTGATTGGTAGGTTCCGGTGTGTATACGTCATTCCTATAAATAAACAGAGGGGGGAACCATTTGAGCCGTTAAATATTATGAATTAATCAAGTAACAGAAAGTATCGTGAACGGCACTCATAGAAAGAAGTAGAAAGATAGAAGAACGCACTAGACAACATAAAAATCGAAAGCTATAGTTACCGTGCCGGGAATTGAACCTGTCACCTCCAGACGGCGTTTGCGCCTCGCCATGAATACAAGTGCACTAAGATACATGGTCAACTCGGCACCCCCAAAAAAAGGTGTCTCATTGGCCATGTCTATCGTACAGCTTGAAATCCACGACTATGGAGGTGACAGGTTCAATTCCCGGCACGGTAACTATAGCTTTCGATTTTTATGTTGTCTAGTGCGTTCTTCTATCTTTCTACTTCTTTCTATGAGTGCCGTTCACGATACTTTCTGTTACTTGATTAATTCATAATATTTAACGGCTCAAATGGTTCCCCCCTCTGTTTATTTATAGGAATGACGTATACACACCGGAACCTACCAATCAAATACCTTTCTTAAATGTTTGTGTATTCTAGACAAAGCAATAAGGTCTTACTGTGTTCGTAAATTGTTGCTGTGATTGGTATTCGACATTTGCTTCGTTAATATAAATTTCTGTAACCTATGGTGCCATTTCAATGGGTTGAAATGAATTCTGTCCGTATTCCATAGTCGTGGATTTCAAGCTGTACGATAGACATGGCCAATGAGACACCTTTTTTTGGGGGTGCCGAGTTGACCATGTATCTTAGTGCACTTGTATTCATGGCGAGGCGCAAACGCCGTCTGGAGGTGACAGGTTCAATTCCCGGCACGGTAACTATAGCTTTCGATTTTTATGTTGTCTAGTGCGTTCTTCTATCTTTCTACTTCTTTCTATGAGTGCCGTTCACGATACTTTCTGTTACTTGATTAATTCATAATATTTAACGGCTCAAATGGTTCCCCCCTCTGTTTATTTATATTTGAGGGGGCAGACAGTTCGATCGATAGAACGGGTTTTACTATCAACGTTGTATTTGAGCCAAGTTGTACTGGTTTTTGCCTTTCCCTTGGTATCGCCGGCGACGTAGAGAGGGGGTACTTGCTGCCTGGGCAACAGTCTGTACTCCAAATCAAAACGCCCTGGCCTGTGCCCTGGAGAGGTCACTCCAGCGATACTTAACAGTTTCGACACAACACGGGAAACACCATTATTAGTTGTATTTGAGCCGAGAAAACTTAAGGCATCTGAGGAGGAGAACAAGAAACAGTTACTGTCATGTACTGGCCACTTCACACACTCTCCTGTTCACACCAGCTGCCAGTTGAGCCAATGTAAGTATTGAATATTCACCAGGTCTGTAGAAGCGGTGAAAAAAGTCTGCAGACAACCCTTCGGGCGTGTATGAAAACATATCTGAGCACTTCTTCTGCCGAACACTTGCTTGACAAGCCGACACATATCAACACTTGGATCAAATGCGTTGATCAAATTACACCGTGACATCCACCCTGTCAGCAGCTTCTATAGACGTTGAAGGATAGGATGCCTGCAGCAGAACCAGATCATGAAAGCAAGTTTTATCTTCCGGGATAGCTCATTGTTTGTGAAGACTGCTGATTTCTGGGGCAGGCATGCTTTTCAAATATCAGACTAGTCTGGGCGGCTGTGGCCGTTTGCATGCGGCCTGTTTATGTAAATAGAATGCAAGGGCTCCAGTTTTGCGCTGAGCGCCCTGGCGCCGGTCCTGTCTTTCCCATGCCCCCCCCCCCTCCCCCCCCCAAGAAACAGATTGCCGCAGCCTGTCAACGTTAGTAGTGCGTCTGTGAGGTTGCACCGTGGCGCCTGCTGTCGGCAAGGTCTGTCATTGTGCACCTGTTCTAGATTCGTTCTTTGCGTTCTGTTTGTCTGTGTGTCTCTCACTCTCCCATCCCCTTTCGTCGCCCTCACTTCTCACGCTCTATTATTCTCTCTCCCTGTCTCGTTCTCCCTCCCCCTTTCTCTCATTCCTCCCTCTCTCTCTCTCCCTCCTCCTGTGACCTCCTATGTGCGGTTATGCTATACGGAAGTCTTCTTCTTTTTCTTCGCGCTCACCGGCTGTGAACTTGGAAAGTTCTGGTTGTTTTACCTCCGGACTTTAATCTTGCCACAAAACCCATTGGTTGCAGATTGGTTTTACAGATCTGGCTTATTTCTATGCAGGATGTTGGTCCGCCGTCTTATCCGACGCTTCATCAAACAAGTTAGTGCTCAGTCCCTGTTACAGAAGATTCTCCCTTGAACCCTTGGACATACTGCCTCGACTATATCCCTATACCTTTCCTTCAGTAAGATTTTCTACTGACCGAGCGGTATTCTTTGATGAATTTTTCAAATCATAAGATGAGGAATTCTCATTAGGCTTTGTAGATTGTTTCCCGAAGTGCTTATTTCTTTCAGAGACTTATTTTTTTTTTTTTTTAAATATTGCATTTTCCCCAGTTTGTCTTTATTTCCGCCGTAGAGTTTGCGTCTGCGGCTTAGTGGTTATGAACACATTTTTCATAATTCTGACATTGTATTTTCGATTCACCTGAAGGCGATTTAGCAACATGCCACTTTACGTTTACAAATATGAGCGTCGACTGTTCAAGGTTGGCAAGAGCTGAACTTGTGAAATGGCCAAGTATAAACCACAAGAGGCCGATTAAGAAATATATGGATTGAGGATGTAAAAGAGACACTATGGAAACCCAGTATGGCATTAACACAAGCTACTCAACTAGCAACAGACAGGATACTACATTTTTTAAACTCCTCTTTACAGGGCTTTACAGACGACATAAACAGTATCTATCTTCTTTTACCCCACCAGGACATCACACAAGCCACAAACACCCGATGCCACAAAGTGCCACCATGTGGATGAGGATCACCCGTGGAGAGGTCCTAGAAACTGCGTTCAGCCATTAGACCATATTTATGGCCCGGCTATATTGCGGCCCCTGGAAAGAGCCAGAGTAGGGCTTCAAAAAACGAAAAATTGCATCTCACAAAGAGATGACTGGATGAAAACATTACCCTTAGAAACCCTTCATAAACATTAGGACAGCAAAAGTAATAAACCGGAAACTTCACGCCAATGCTTTTGATTGGTTTACGTCATTCATTAAAGCAGCGGTTCTCCATCTATGGGTTGCGACCCTTTGACAGGGGTAGCCTGAGACCATCGGAAAACACACATTCTCTGAAAGTATAAAGTAGCAACGAAAATAATTTTATGGTTAGGGGTCGTCACAATACGAGGAACCGCTGCAATAAGGGATTCCTTATCATCCTATGCCTTTATATGTCACATGGGACTTGCCGTTTAGTCTTTTTTCCGCTCTGTCCCATGCAATCCTTTTAATATGGATGGAATCCAGGATGGTACCTTAAGCCTCTCTCTCTCTCTCTCTCTCTCTCTCTCTCTCTCTCCCTCTCTCTCTCTCTCTCTCTCTCTCTCTCTCTCTCTCTCTCTCTCTATCTATCTCCCCCCCCCCCACCTCACACACAGACAGAAGCTCTAGCATTAGTTTTTTTTCTTTTAGACACTTACGTCAACGGCTTCCCTTTGTATTCTCAGTAGCCCGTGTTTCAAAACGATTTTATAACTGACATTTATAACCTCTTTGTGATTTATTTACCGCCGCCTCCAAAGTGTGTATCCGCTTCCACATCATTACGGCTGTCAGTGTCTGACATAACTGTCCTCTCTCACTAGTACAGAGGTCTCCTTCCGTGAGATGCTGTTTTAACTGCTATCCTATCCGGCTATGTGATGCTGTTTGAACTCATTTATGTGTAACAGTTTTTAACTGTTTTATCTGGTTTATTTAGAACTCCCGGCAACTAGACAATTACACGATGTGTCGAGAGAGGTTCATTCACATTTCAGTGGCATTTATTCTTGTGTGTGTGTGTGTGTGTGTGTGTGGGGTGGGTGGGTGGGGGGCTTCAGTTTATGTTGATGTAAATTTTTAGTAACGTACATGAGGACTATCTCTCAGTCTCTTAAGAAAGAGAATAGGGGCTTTTGAGCTGAAATGTTATAGAAAGATTCTCAGAAAATCTTGGACAAAGCAAAGGAGAAATACTAACATCTTCAAAGATTTGAAAATTAAGGAATATTGGCTAATAAACAGCATCCAGTCTCGAAAGCTGAAATATTAGGTCATATCAAGCGCCACGACGGATTGAAAAAAATTATAGCAGAAGGCATGGTTCCAGGAAGGAGGGGCAGGGGCCGACTGACACGAAGATGGGCACAAGATATATGTGACTCCTTGAGTATGAAAGTACATAAGGCGGGAAAGCTGGCGAGAGACCGAGTTTCTTTCAGTCAGACTGGGTACATGATGATGACCCGACGAGCTGCAGCGAAATATGACTGGCAGTAAATTGTGCGTGTGTTTGCACTATTTAAATTAATCGCGGGACAATGTATTTATTTTACATTTGGTTTATTACCCCAAGTCTCGAGAGTGTGCGGCGGCCACTTTCACACCACCACGTCTGTCAACATCTGACATAACCGTTCCCTACACACATAGGATTCCTTTTGTGAGTTACTGTTTGAACTCTTCGCCCCAGCCGGTTTTATGTGATACTGGTTTAGCATGTCTCCTCTGGTTATGCGATGCTGTTTTAACTCTTTCTATCCCACCAGATGTTAAATGATGCTGTTTTAACTGTTTCGGTTATGCGGTTTGAGGCATTTCGGAGCCATTCAATTATATATGATATGATAATTTAACACAGACACACACACACACACACACACACACACACACACACACTGCACACACATTCTCAATGTCGATTACGCACACAGACACACACACACCACACAGTCAGTGTTGCCACATACTCTCTGTTTCTGACACACATACAAATACAGTTAGTGTTTGACGTACACACCCACCGACACACACACAGTGTCCGACCCCCTTTCCCCACACGAGCCCACCCCCTTGGCGCTGTTTAACTCGTTCTGCCTTATCCAGCTATATATTACAGTATCTTTGTCTAAAAACGACTGGGATGTCTGGTTGCCCCGAAACGTTTTTGCGATTCATAAAACCAACCGCCTCCGCTCTTATGTGGGGAGAAACAGGGCTCGCTCCAACGAAGTGACTGTATCTGCGTTGGTGCGTCTTTCTCATGTACGTTACCGTAGGCCTGAAGAAATGACCTAATTATCTCTACAGACAGAAGGAAGAGACAACCATTTGCTAATGACTGTGTGTGTGTGTGTGCTGGCGTCTGTTTTGCTGCGTCTAGAATGCAAACGGAGACTGCTATTTGTTGAAGTTTAAAAGATAAGCATGTTTAAATAAATTAGGGAATTGCCTGGACGAAATATCAGTGGCAGAATAATAAACAACCTGTGATGTGCTGAGCAAATAGCGTTGCTAGCTGAAAGTGAGAAAGACCTACAAGACCTGGTGGGGCAGTATAAGTGCTACGATAATACCGAGAGATGAACGAACTGGAATGCACACTCACGGCAAAAGACAGGACGCTTGTTCCATTACAGCAGACTTTCGTTGTGGAGACGACACCTGATTGATTTGATTGAAACGATAATATTGTTTTTTACCCCTGGCAAATTAAAGCCTGGTTTGTATGTTGGTAGGTTCATTATCTGTTTCAATTGCCTGTGTAGCAATCGTCTGTCTGTGACAGGCTCTGCAACCAAGGCATGCGCATTAGTTTACTTTTTACAGGGTATCCTTAAAGTCAGGAAACGGGAAAGGAAGAGTGAATGTGCTAAAAATGCCGGTATTGTGGATTTATTATATCATGTGAATTTTGCAAAATGCATCAATTTTTGCATGGCACATCGTATTAAAGAGGTTTAGTATTTCACTGTCCGGCAGTAGGTTATGGGATCCCATTGAGAGGAAAACAAGAATATGCCCACTGCCTTCCCAACAAGCATATCGTATAATTGGTGGCTTCCTTTAAAGTCAGATGCATTTGCATGAGAGGCAAGAAACTGACATTCTTCACGTTAAGTATTATCCATACCTTCTATTCATTCCACTGAATCAGTAGTGTCTGACACCGATGCTGCACTATCCACTTCACAACAGTCTACACCATAGCCACTTTGTCAAGTATCTCATTCCTAGAGAGCAGCAGCAGATAATTTACCGGCATTCTTATTGCCCCGACACACCTACATAACCTGGGTATAAAATCCATATTCTACTAACTTATCTAATCAAGCAAAAAAAAAGCCACTCTGAACGTAGCATACCGGTTTGTAATTCTTCTTCTTTTTGTGCGTCAATATCTGCTTAAGCCGATCAGACAATCGGCTGTCAAGCCAAGGAGCGCTCAGTCGCTTGATGTGCCGTGATATTATGCCGACTCAAGGTGTCAAAGACTTATTCAGTCCATATTCTTCTCGGTCTTCCCCTTCATCTAGATGTTTCAATTTTTAGGTTGTACACACTTGCTTCTGGCATCATTGGTTTCATTCTCATTATATGGTCAAACCATTTCATTCTTTGTTTCTCAATACATTTGACGATAGGTGTTGTTTCAAGAGCTCTTGTGATCACATCGTTTCTCACTCAGTCTCTTCTGGTTTTAATCACAGCCATTCTCAAACGTCTCATCTCACAGGTGGTTAGTTTTCTTTCGTGATTATTTGTCAATGTTCAAGTCTGACACTAGTAACCTACAGAAGGTATAAATATTTGTTTTATAATTTGTCTTTTTGTCTCTATTGGGATAGCAGGGTGTTTTAAAATTAGAGTAAGTTGGTACTTAACATTTTTGGCTTGTTGGATTCTTGTTTGTCTCTAATTTCTATCTAATTGTTTGGTGATAAATGATCAACTGAAACATTCATTTTTATTCATTACTTGTGTTTTTTTTTTTCAGCAGCCGTCCCAGCATTCAAGGAGTTTCACTTCCTTACGGAACCGTTGTCTACGGTGGCTGTAGATGGCAAGCCGGCACGGTTCGATTGTGTGGTGCAGTATAGTGGACCAGAGAAGCCACTCATCAGGTGGATCCGGCATGAGGATCAGAAGCGGCTGGAGGACACCAGCAGGAGGTGTGACTTGTCTGTGTTTTTTTCTGTAATTTATCAAGCTTAATGTTTAATTAAGAATCGACGCCATGGCACTCGGGACATTTCCATAAGGGCTCTGCCCCCATCTTCAGCAGCAAGGGCAGAGTTCCAGTTCCGATGGCACCAGTAACAGTCTGTACATCTGTCTCACTTTTCCTGTGAGTGTTGATCGTTGGCCAGATCCCCTGGTAACTACTCACAGCAACATTGTCCTCAAACAGTGATGACCCTTCTATGCCCGAGAGGCAAGAAACTGACATAATTCGCATTAAGTATGATCCAGACCTTGCATTCATCCCACTGAATCAGTAGTGTCTGACACTGATGCTGCACTATCCACTTTACATCAGTCTACATCATGTCCACCTTGTCAAGTATCAAGTTAACCAACCCCCCCCCCCCCCCCCCCCCCCCAAAAGCGTCCTTAAAGCTGTCATTCATCAGTTCACCACCGAGTTGTGCAGAACCAGCCAGTCTGAACCGGTTCATTTCCGAATATATTGTATAATTTTTTCAAGCTTTCAAGTCTGTAGATGTTTCAAATGTGAGTTATGTCAGGCTGAAAAAAAAAAAAACACCCAAAAAACCGAGAAGAGGGCAAAGAGGTAGGCCATTGCCTCAATGATAATTCATAACGAGGAACAGGACCATTGTCTCTATGGTGTATCTGTGTTGAGAAACATGATCATTGTCTTTAGGGTGTATCTGTGGTGGGAAACAGGATTTTTGTATCTGTGGTGAGAAACATGATCATTGTCTCTGGTGAACCTGTTCTAAGAAACATGATAATTGTCTCTAGGGTGTATCTGTGATGAGAAACATGATCATTGTCTCTATGGTGTATCTGTGGTGAGAAACATGATCATTGTCTCTGGTGTATCTGTGGTGGGAAACATGATCATTGTCTCTATGGTGTATCTGTGGCGGAGAAACATGATCATTGTCTCTGTGGTGTATCTGTGGCGGAGAAACATGATCATTGTCTCTGTGGTGTATCTGTGGTGGGAAACATGATCATTGTCTCTATGGTGTATCTGTGGTGGGAAACATGATCATTGTCTCTATGGTGTATCTGTGGCGGAGAAACATGATCATTGTCTCTGTGGTGTATCTGTGGCGGAGAAACATGATAATTGTCTCTAGGGTGTATCTGTGGTGGGAAACATGATCATTGTCTCTATGGTGTATCTCTGGTGAGAAACATGATCATTGTCACTGTGGGGCACCTGTGCTGAGAAACATGATAATTGTCTCTAGGGTGTATCTGTGGCGGAGAAACATGATCATTGTCTCTACGGTGTATCTGTGGCGGAGAAACATGATCATTGTCTCTGTGGTGTATCTGTGGTGGGAAACATGATCATTGTCTCTATGGTGTATCTCTGGTGAGAAACATGATCATTGTCGCTGTGGGGAACCTGTGCTGAGAAACTTGATAATTGTCTCTAGGGTGTATCTGTGGTGGGAAACATGATCATTGTCTCTATGGTGTATCTCTGGTGAGAAACATGATCATTGTCTCTGTGGTGTATCTTTGGTGAGAAACATAATAATTGTCTTTATGGTGTATCTGTGGTGAGAAACATGATAATTGTCTCTATGGTGTATCTGTGGTGAGAAACATAATCATTGTCTTTATGGTGTATCTGTGGTGAGAAACAGGATCATTGTCTCTATGGTGTATCTTTGGTGAGAAACTATTATTGTATCTGTGGTAAGAAACATGATCATTGTCTCTGTGGTGAACCTGTGCTGAGAAACATAATAATTGTCTCTGTGGTGTATCTGTGGTGGGAAACATGATCATTGTCTCTATGGTGTATCTCTGGTGAGAAACATGATCATAGTCTCTGTGGTGAACCTGTGCTGAGAAACATGACAATTGTCTCCATGGTGTATTTATATTGAGAAATGTGATCACTGTCTCTATGGTGTATCTGTGGCGGAGAAACATGATCATTGTCTCTGTGGTGTATCTGTGGCGGAGAAACATGATCATTGTCTCTGTGGTGTATCTGTGGTGGGAAACATGATCATTGTCTCTATGATGTATCTCTGGTGAGAAACATGATCATTGTCACTGTGGGGCACCTGTGCTGAGAAACATGATAATTGTCTCTAGGGTGTATCTGTGGCGGAGAAACATGATCATTGTCTCTATGGTGTATCTGTGGCGGAGAAACATGATCATTGTCTCTGTGGTGTATCTGTGGTGGGAAACATGATCATTGTCTCTATGGTGTATCTCTGGTGAGAAACATGATCATTGTCGCTGTGGGGAACCTGTGCTGAGAAACATGATCATTGTCTCTGTGGTGTATCTGTGGTGGGAAACATGATCATTGTCTCTATGGTGTATCTCTGGTGAGAAACATGATCATTGTCGCTGTGGGGAACCTGTGCTGAGAAACATGATAATTGTCTCTAGGGTGTATCTGTGGTGAGAAACATAATCATTGTCTTTATGGTGTATCTCTGGTGAGAAACATGATCATTGTCTCTGTGGTGTATCTTTGGTGAGAAACATAATAATTGTCTTTATGGTGTATCTGTGGTGAGAAACATGATAATTGTCTCTATGGTGTATCTGTGGTGAGAAACATAATCATTGTCTTTATGGTGTATCTGTGGTGAGAAACAGGATCATTGTCTCTATGGTGTATCTTTGGTGAGAAACTATTATTGTATCTGTGGTAAGAAACATGATCATTGTCTCTGTGGTGAACCTGTGCTGAGAAACATAATAATTGTCTCTGTGGTGTATCTGTGGTGGGAAACATGATCATTGTCTCTATGGTGTATCTCTGGTGAGAAAAACATGATCATAGTCTCTGTGGTGAACCTGTGCTGAGAAAAACATGACAATTGTCTCCATGGTGTATTTATATTGAGAAATGTGATCACTGTCTCTATGGTGTATCTGTGGCGGAGAAACATGATCATTGTCTCTGTGGTGTATCTGTGGCGGAGAAACATGATCATTGTCTCTGTGGTGTATCTGTGGTGGGAAACATGATCATTGTCTCTATGATGTATCTCTGGTGAGAAACATGATCATTGTCACTGTGGGGCACCTGTGCTGAGAAACATGATAATTGTCTCTAGGGTGTATCTGTGGCGGAGAAACATGATCATTGTCTCTATGGTGTATCTGTGGCGGAGAAACATGATCATTGTCTCTGTGGTGTATCTGTGGTGGGAAACATGATCATTGTCTCTATGGTGTATCTCTGGTGAGAAACATGATCATTGTCGCTGTGGGGAACCTGTGCTGAGAAACATGATCATTGTCTCTGTGGTGTATCTGTGGTGGGAAACATGATCATTGTCTCTATGGTGTATCTCTGGTGAGAAACATGATCATTGTCGCTGTGGGGAACCTGTGCTGAGAAACATGATAATTGTCTCTAGGGTGTATCTGTGGTGAGAAACATAATCATTGTCTTTATGGTGTATCTGTGGTGAGAAACAGGATCATTGTCTCTATGGTGTATCTTTGGTGAGAAACTATTATTGTATCTGTGGTAAGAAACATGATCATTGTCTCTGTGGTGAACCTGTGCTGAGAAACATGATAATTGTCTATGTGGTGTATCTGTGGTGGGAAACATGATCATTGTCTCTATGGTGTATCTCTGGTGAGAAACATGATCATAGTCTCTGTGGTGAACCTGTGCTGAGAAACATGACAATTGTCTCCATGGTGTATTTATGTTGAGAAATGTGATCACTGTCTCTTGTGTATGTGTGTAAGAAACATGATCATTATCTCTATGGTGTATCTGTGGTAAGAAACATGATATTTGTCTCTATGGTGTATCTGTGGTGAGAAACATGATCATTTCTCTAGGGTGTATCTGTGCTGAGAAACATGATCATTGTCTCTTGTGTATCTGTGGAAGAGAAACATGATCATTGTCTCTGTGGTGTATCTGTGCTGAGAAACATGATCATTGTCTCTGTGGTGTATCTGTGGGGGAGAAACATGATCATTGTCTCTGTGGTGTATCTGTGGAGGAGAAACATGATCATTGTCTCTGGTGTATCTGTGGGGGAGAAACATGATAATTGTCTCTATGGTGTATCTGTGGGAGAAACGTGATCAATGTCACTGTGGTGTATCTGTGGGGGAGAAACATGATCATTGTCTCTATGGTGTATCTCTGGTGAGAAACATGATCATTGTCTCTATGGTGTATCTGTGGTGAGAAACATGATCATTGTCTCTATGGTGTATCTGTGGTGAGAAACATGATCATCGTCTCTATGGTGTATCTGTGGTGAGAAACATGATCATTTCTCTATGGTGTATCTGTGGTTGGAAACATGATCATTGTCTCTATGGTGTATCTGTGGGGGAGAAAAATGATCAATGTCACTGTGGTGTATGTGTGGGGGAGAAACATGATCATTGTCTCTATGGTGTATCTGTGGTGAGAAACATGATCATTTCTCTATGGTGTATCTGTGGGGGAGAAACATGATCATTGTCTCTGTGGTGAGAAACATGATCATTGTCTCTGTGGTGTATCTGTGGTGAGAAACATGATCATTGTCTCTATGGTGTATCTGTGGTGAGAAGCATGATCATTGTCTCTATGGTGTATCTGTGGTGAGAAACATGATCATTTCTCTATGGTGTATCTGTGGGGGAAAAACATGATCATTGTCTCTGTGGTGTATCTGTGGTGAGAAGCATGATCATTGTCTTTATTGTGTATTTGTGGCAAGAAACATGATCATTGTGTCTATGATGTATCTGATGTGTGTCTAAAGTGAGAAAAAGAACCGTGGTTCCTATAGTGTATTTGTGATGTATCCATGGTGAGAAATATATTCATTGTCTCTGTTGTGTATCCAACCTAGTCTGTAGTGAGAAATAGGTCGATTGTTCCTGTAATATATCTGATGAATCCATCTTGTGTCTGTGGTGAGAAATAGGACCATTGTTCCTGTGATGTATTCATGACAAGAAATATGACTATTGTATCCATGGCAAGAAACATGACTTTTGTATCCGTGGCTTACAGCAAAATGGTTGACATGTTTGCCCTATCTTTGGAAGGCATAGGTTAATTTTTTGGCTCCATGTAAGAACAGATGTTTTAAATACCTATGAGGCCTGTCACTTCATCAACAGAGTCTTATGGTATCTCTCAGCAGGTGAACAACAGCCATACTGGGAGAGACTAAGCCATATGGGATAATACCTTATGTAGTGGAGTCAATCCTCTTACCTAAAAACCGACCCTTGTAAACATGTACAGCAACCACAACAAAGTACTAATGTTTTCTCTTTGTCCAGGCATATGCTGTCCAATGGATCCCTGCATTTTTCATCAGTTGTCAGCTCAGCATCAGGCGAGTCTGACGAGGGGCACTACCAGTGTACAGCCACCGTTAGTGGAATCGGTACTATTGTAAGCCGCAGGGCTCAACTCAAAATTGCACGTAAGTACACTCCACTTCAGAAAATGTCTCCTTAGCACATACTACTTCACAAAATTTCACATAAGCAGGTGTTTTTGTGATACCTGTTCTGTGAGCAAACTTTAGATGTGTGGGGAAAATGTCCTACTTTCCATGTTATGACTTAAAATATATTATTATTTTGAAATGTTCTTGTTGTATATTATACTCCTGATGTTCTGCTTCTACGCCACTTTATTTTTTTACATGTTTGTTTCTTAATGTTACATTGCATGTTCTTGGTGTTATTTTTTCTGTTCTGATACATTAAGTTCAAAATTGATTGTTTTTTATTTTTATTATTGAAGCTCAGTATTTTATGTTTATGATGTTTTATTTACTTGTTTCTTTAAATCTGTTGATTTTTCACTTCCATTTCTGATGTAATCTATTGAAACCTCTGTTAGAGCTACTTGCCTGCGGATCCAAAGGTCTTGGGTTCAGGTCTTGGCCAAGTTGAACTTAAAAAAAAATTTGATCTTAGCTCCCAGATCTTCCCAGCCTTAAATGGGTACCAGGAAGAACCATGGGAAGTAATGGCGGCCGGCTTGGTGTTGACCACATCACCCACTGAGTGCCGATTGGTCTCTATCCCCTGACAGTGTGGAAAAGGCTCCCCTTTGCTTTATTTGCTTCGCTGGTTAGAGCTGCATCCTTTGATGTCTGTTAATAGAGACTAAATCCATAAAATTATGCCCATAGTGCATTGATGTCAGTCTTCCCAGGAGTAAACAAAAGAGTTCATTCTTGGCTTGTCTGCCTGTCATGATGCAGCCTGTCTGGCATCTTCTGGCTTGTTTCCTGTCACATGACTTGTTAGGTTTGATCAATGTTTCAGGATTTTGTGTCCCCCCATGTGAGAATACCAATAACTTCCATGTTTTTGTCTTGTGAAATGTCATAGCTTCCTTGTTGTTGTCCTGTAAGGTGCCCATAGAGACATAACTTGTTGTCTATGTCATTTAATCTGCCAAACTGATAGCTTTGACATACAACACACGATCTCCCTGTGTGGGTTCCGTGGCCTGATTACCCCCCCCCCCCCAAAAAAAAAGTAAAGTTTTATTCACAGCCATTCTCAAAGATCTCACAGGTGGTTAGTTTTCTTTCATGTTTTTGTGTGTGTTAATGTTCAAGTCTGACACTATTATATAATAAAGTTTAGGGTGGATTAGCTTCAAGATGTGATGTCCAACTCTGTCTCCTGTAGACTGAGTACAATTGTTTAGACTATTATATAATAATGTTTAGGGTGGATTAGCTTCAAGATGTGATGTCCAGCTCTGTCTCCAGTAGACTGAGTACAATTGTTTAGACTATTATATAATAATGTTTAGGGTGGATTAGCTTCAAGATGTGATGTCCAACTCTGTCTCCTTTAGACTGAGTACAGTTGTTTAGACTATTATATAATAATGTTTAGGCTGGATTAGCTTCAAGATGTGATGTCCAGCTCTGTCTCCAGTAGACTGAGTACAATTGTTAATTCTTATGGTTTATGGCTTATACAACGGATCAACGTCATGGCTTTCTCACATAAGGGAAAAACTGGGAGGGTCTGTGTGCATGTTGTACAAATATACACTGAGTTATTTTTAAAGTACAATTAGTTCATTCTGAGAAATATTTTGCGATCTTTCCACAGATCTGCCGAAACATTTTGAAGCAGAACCAGGAGACTTACACCTGGCTCCAGGTGACACAGCTGCCTTTGAATGTTTGATTCATGGAGAGCCCAAGCCTACAATCACATGGTTTAAGGGCACTCAGAAACTGGTGCCAGGGCCTCATATGAAGGTTTACCCAACAGGTACAGAAATATATATAAACATTTGGGCAACTTATGATATAAGTTCCTGTTGTCAGATGTAAATTTGGGCAACTAATGATATAGTTTTTTTTTATAGTCATATATAAACATTTGGACAGCTGATGATTTAGGTTTTTATAGTCAGATGTAAACAATTGGACAACTGATGATATAGATTCTTGAAGTCAGATGTAAATATTTGGATAACTGATGATATAGGTTCTTATAGTAAGATGTAAGCATTTGGACAACTGTTGATATAGGTTTTTATAGTAAGACGTAGACATTTGGACCACTGATGATTTAGGTTCATATAGTCTGATGTAAACATTTGGACAACTGATGATATAGATTCTTGTAGTAGTAAACATTTGGACAACTGATGATAAAGATTCTTGTAGTAGTAAACATTTGGACAACTGATGATATAGATTCTTGTAGTAGTAAACATTTGGACAACTGATGATATAGATTCTTGTAGTAGTAAACATTTGGACAACTGATGATAAAGATTCTTGTAGTAGTAAACATTTGGACAACTGATGATATAGATTCTTGTAGTAGTAAACATTTGGACAACTGATGATATAGATTTTTGTAGTAGTAAACATTTGGACAACCGATGATATAGATTCTTTGGACACTACCTTACATAGGCTGTTATAGTCAGATTTGGTTACAGCACACGACAGTCCCAGGCAGCAGAAAGAAACATCTTATACAAAATATATTCATCCCTACCCTTCACTACCATTGCCAGACATAGCCACTCCCAACAAGTCATAAAAGACAATCAGTAATGATAGAATTGATGACTGAAAAAGGCTACAGTAATGACCAGAAGAGATAACATCAGGAATGAAGTCATAAGATACAAATCTGCATGGGACCATTTCTAGAGAACATAGAAAGAGTGAAAATTAAATAGTTCGCCCACTTAGGGAGAAAGTCTTAATAATTCTGTACAAAAGAGGAGAGGGATGTAGAGCAAAGATAACATTAGAGAAACTCTGTGACATCACAAGATGTCTGTGGTCAAGGTGGCCAGAGAACATAGAGCAAGAACCAAAACAAAATGTCTTCTTTAACACCAGAAGCTGTCCAGCAAAAGCAGTGACCTTGATAGAGACATATTTTCCCAGGCATGCTTTCAAACTGATTTCATGAACGTGCTTAAGAATATTGAGCCAGGATGGATTCAGAGACAGTGGTTGGAGTCTCCGAGAAAATCTCTTCTGACAGGGAATGAACAAGCATTTGGCTTGCTGGCAGGGCTATGGTTGGGACAGGAAAAGCCATGGACCCGGTTGATATTCTCAGTGCTGTCAAGGAAATAGCACACATAGATTGTTCAACAGGCGGCAGTTATTCGACAACCTTGACAAGACTACAAGAGCTTCATGTCAAAAGAGGTGTTGCCAGGCATGAACACTATACAAGTAGTCATAGAAGAATAAGAAACCAAAATTGAACTGGTGTTAGTCGCCAGAGAGATTAGTGATTAGTCAAGGGAGATACTAGAGATGGGGTCCAAGCACTTATAGACATGTTTAATTTGCTATGAGAAAGATGGTCGAATAACTAACTTACTAAACCAGATCTATAAAAGGAATGTGCACACAACACTCACATTAAGGGGGGAGGGGGGGGGGGGGGGGGGGGGTTAGTAGTTATGTGTGTATTGGTGATGGGGAGTGTGTAGAGTTTGTATATGCATGTGGGTGTCATTATATATATGCCTGATAATAAGGATGGATTCCTAGGGAAATCACCAACTTATTTCATTGTAGCAGAATTGTTTCTGGTCTCCTGGGCATTACTGAAAACACAGTCATTTGATTTTCATGATCATGAGTCTCACAAGGGAAAATAATTTTATTATGAAACAGGTCTTCTGGAAATTGGCCCTCTATCTTCATCCGATTATGGCACTTACGCTTGCGAAGCTGAAGTTCCTGGCAAGTCTAGAAAGAGCAGAATGGCAACACTAGCACTGGCATCAGCTAATGGTAGGTATACTTTGTCATGTATGTTTGCCATTTGATATAACTTATTGTGACTGAAGGAAATCATTGTATGATATAGAAAATACCAAAATAATGCAGTGGAACCTCAATATGTGCATTTGATCTGTTCCATGACTGAGCTGGTGTGGTGAATAAACCATATCTTGAAACTATTTTTCGTATTAAAATTAATGTAAATAATTTTTATGTGTTAAACTGAAATTCTCCAGGTGTGTACTTAGAATACATAAACCAAAAAGAAGAGAAAAACACAGACAACCTTTCAGGTCTAAACATGAAAGAGAATTGGCTCATAAACAACTCCCTGTTGTGGAAGCTGAGGTATTTGATTATGTCAGATGTCATGGCACCCTGGAGGGTACAATTTTAGAGAAGTAAGGCAGAGATGGACCTTTGCAAAGGTGGGTTTAAGACACTGAAGATTCATTGGCCATGAATGCACATCATCATCATCATCATCATCAGGTGCCTTGCCGACTGGCGTGGGCGATCATGCCTCTCCATAATCTGCGATCTCCTGCATCATGTATCAGTTCGGGTGCCGACACACCTCCATGCCATGCAACAAGACTGTCAAGCATCTTCTTTCGTTGTCTTCCTCTATCCCTTTTTCCACAGATCTTTCCAGTGGTCACAACATGTTCTATTTTCCCTCTTCTCATAACATGGCCGAAAAATGATGACTGTCTCCTTCTGTTGTCTGTGATAAGTTGTCTTTGAGCTCCCGCCTCTTTCAAAACCTCTTGGTTGCTCTTTTTGGCTGCCCAAGGTATTCTAAGCATTCTTCTGTAAAACCACATCTCTGAGGCCTCTAAAAATTGTTTGGCCTGCCTACCGATTGTCCAGGATTCACATCCATATGTTAAAATTGGATGTATGTAGCAAGCAAGAATTCTTTTTCTAACTCTCAATGACAAGGATATATTGCACAAGATGTTTTTTATTTTATAAAATGCAGTTTTTGCCTGTCCAATTCTGTTTCTTATTTCATCTTCCATCTGATGTTATCCATGTGCCCAGATACTTAAATTTCTGTACTTGTTCTAAAATAACACCATTGACTTTTATTACACATTTAGGAATAATTTGTTTCTTTGATACCACCATTACTTCTGTCTTCCCATTATTCAAACTGAGGCCCATTCTTCCACTTTCTAACACCACAATGTCTATCATTTCCTGTAATTCTTTCTGACTTGTTGCTATCAAGACTGTGTCATCAGCATAACGTAAATTGTTTATATTGTGCCCACCAACCACAATTCCAGGCATATCAATTAAAGATCTCATTATATATTCACTGTATATTGAAAACAAATCAGGTGACAGTACACATCCTTGTCGTACGCCCCTCTTTATGCTTTGGAATGTACCTAAACAGTTGTTTATTCTTATAGCTGCTGTTTGCTGCCAATACATATTCTTTATTATTCGTAGATCTTTCCCATCAATGTTTAATTTTTCTAACAGTTTGATTACTTCTTCATGCTTCACACAGTCAAATGCTTTTGTATAGTCTATGAAGCATAAGTACAAATCAATCTTTTCTTCTATAGCTCTTTCTGACAATGTCCTTAGGATGTAAATGGCATTGTTTGTACCTTTTCCTTCTACAAATCCACATTGTTCATCGCTGATTTCTTGTTTAATTTTGTTTCTTATTCTTCTCATAAATATTCTCAGTAAAATCTTAGTCATGTTACGCATAAGACTTATTGTGCGATGGTCTTCACATTTTAAAGTGCCTGGTTTCTTTGGCAGAGCTATAAATGTGAATTTTAAAAGGTCATTTGGAATATACCCACTATTATAAATATCATTTAAAAGTTTAGTTATTATTTCCATTCCAAAATCTCCCAGTGCTTCGATTTCTTCCAGTGAGATGTTGTCTGGCCCGGGTGCTTTTCCTTTCTTCATATGATGTATTGCATCCTCAACTTCTGCAGTCATTTTTGGTGGACCATCATTGTTGGTCTGCAGTTCTATATCTGGTCTATTATCATCATACAATTCCCCTATATACTCTGTCCATCTGTTAATTATATTACTATGTCCCATTAATAAGTCATCATAGGGCTGGAGAATCGGCTAGAGAAAGAGACTTTCAGACGTACCTTGATGAGAGTGAGCCTGCTGGTTTATGATGCCAATTAATGAGATCAGGCTTGTGTTCTTGTTCTGATGTACTACTATGTGGCCAGGCATCACTGTATTTCTGTGGGCCAGCAATCTGAAATCACTGGCCAGTTTGGTTTAGGCCATTGTTTACCATTCATTTATGGTGTACAACTAGCATGTAGGACAGAAATGATACAGGAAGTTTTTTTTAAAATAACAACCAACACCTGAGAAGTACATTTTCCTACAACAGCTCTGACTTTATGTCTTGAATCTGACGGGAATGGACAGAAAGTATTCATTTTATCCATTTATACAACAGCTCTAACTTTTCTTTATGCCTTTACTAGAATCTCCGCACCGTTCTAGGGGAATGGACAGAAAGTATTCAGTGACTTGAAGTTTTTCAATCTTTTAGGGCAGACTGATCCATGTTCAGGTGCTGTTCACATGGAAACCTCTACCTTTTGGTCTTTAGAGTTTTCATTTAAATATCTGCTACTACCACCGACAACAGCACTGGGAGTGGCTCCCTCTGGGATAATTCCCAGTCTTCTTGCTCACCCTGATGGGCTCACTCATCTGAGCCTTTTCCTTTTGAGTGACTGATTGCTGAGATTGTCTAATATTAGTCCAGGCTCTAACACCATCAGTTTTTGGGACTGGTCATTTCGGCAGTTGAGATAATGCACACTCCTTAGTGGGTTCTGACTTCGCTGGTCGCTGTTCGGTGCCAGAACAAAACATATTTTTAGACTGTCACAGCAGGATAATCAGCAATACATGTGTGTTTCTTTAACACTATCGCGGATTATGGAGAGGCATGATCGCCTACGCCAGTCGGCAAGGCACCTGATGATGATGATGATTCTTTAACACTGCACATAAATTTTTGGCTTGTAGAGCTTATGTATAAAAGTTTTTTTTTAAAAAGTCAAGGACCCATTTTATTTAGGCATATTGGGTATATAGTGCGAGACCTATATTTTATAGACCAATCAGCACTTGGTAGGTGATATAGTCAACATTGTGCCAGGAACCTTTTTTTTTCCTGGAACTTTACCTGGTACGCATTTAAGGCTGGGTTGACCTGAGAGCCAAAGTCATTTTTGGAAAGAAAACAAAAAGTCCAACATAGTTCAGATTTGAATCCATGACCTTCTGAACCGCAGCAAGGGTGTGGCTGCTACACTACGGTGGCTCCCACTGTTATACATGTGCAAGAAATAAACTATATAGCTATTGACTTGTGATGATTTCAGATGCCAGACTGCGAGGCCATCCCAAGTTTATCATCATGCCACACAGTGAGAGGGTTGTGAAAGGGGAGACAGTTTTCTTGCACTGTGTAGCTTATGGGAGGGATGGAGATGGGAGACCGCCAATCATCTCATGGTTAAAGGATGGGAGCACAATTGTCACTGGGTGAGCTAGGAAATATTTTCCCTCTATTCGCTTTCTTTCTTTCTTTCTTTCTTTCTTTCTTTCTTTCTTTCTTTCTTTCTTTCTTTCTTTCTTTCTTTCTTTCTTTCTTTCTTTCTTTCTTTCTTCTCTTCTTTCTTTCTCTTTTCTTTCTTTCTTTCTTTTCTTTCTTTCTTTCTTTCTTTCTTTTTCTTTTTTCTTTCTTTTCTTTCTTTCTTTCTTTCTTTCTTTCTTTTTCTTTCTTTCTTTCTTTCTTTCTTTCTTTCTTTCTTTCTTTCTTTCTTTTTCTTTCTTTCTTTCTTTCTTTTCTTTTTTCTTTCTTTCTTTCTTTCTTTCTTTCTTTCTTTCTTTTTCTTTCTTTCTTCTTTCTTTTCTTTCTTTCTTTCTTTCTCTTTCTTTCTTTCTTTCTTTCTTTCTTTCTTTCTTATCTCTTCATGTATTGCATCTCTACCACCTTCTCAGCCACATAAACATTTCAGGTTGGCCAGTTTGAAAATGTTTCTCAAATTGTGGAAAAATGTTAGCACATCTGGCATATTCATAGATACTCTATCTGTCACAGCAAATGTTTTAAGGTGTAGATAAGATTGTATCAGTAGCAGACTGAGTGTATACACATATTCTTTTTTTTCATATGCCTTTTTTCTTCAGGATATACACCAGCACACAGCCTAAAACATGTTATTTTATTTAAGATTATGTCTTCAGTCAGAATTCTGTCATATGTAGCCCCTACAATGTTCGTTTCACCAGTTATGATCCTACAGTTGGTGTTTTTTCCTGCCAAAGAATGTGGCACTTCATTGCCTCACACTTCCGCATGAACAGCCTTTAAGAACATTCATATTCAATCTGTCACTTTTGTCTTTGACACACATTTGTTACAGTACTTCAGCCTTCATTAGTTGATACATTTCTACTGATACACATTTGTTACATTACGTTGCCTTCATTAGTTGATACATTTCTACTGATACACATTTGTTACATTACGTTGCCTTCATTAGTTGATACATTTCTACTGATACACATTTGTTACAGTACGTTGCCTTCATTAGTTGATACATTTCTACTGATACACATTTGTTACATTACGTTGCCTTCATTAGTTGATACATTTCTACTGATACACATTTGTTACATTACGTTGCCTTCATTAGTTGATACATTTCTACTGATACACATTTGTTACATTACGTTGCCTTCATTAGTTGATACATTTCTACTGATACACATTTGTTACATTACGTTGCCTTCATTAGTTGATACATTTCTACTGATACACATTTGTTACAGTACTTCAGCCTTCATTAGTTGATACATTTCTACTGATACACATTTGTTACAGTACTTCAGCCTTCATTAGTTGATACATTTCTACTGATACACATCCTTCAAATAAAAAAAAAAAAAAAACGGAATCACTGCTCTTTGAGCTTCTTTAGATGGATTTTGGTCATTTCCCCAATGATTAGAAAAAACATTTATGCATAATGAAACAATTCATTGGTCGGTACCTATCACATGACTATGATATGATCATTTTCAACGCACACAGTTATGCACGATACAGCACAAATGGGTTTCAAATGAATGCTCCTTATAGGTTGGTTAGAGCTGATAACATGAAATCCTAGAATACCTCTTTTAACTCTTTACATTAAATAATGTATGGAGTTATGGGAGTTGTTAACCGAAAAACACTTGGAGACATACACAGGCGATCGGAGCAATTAT
This sequence comes from Candidula unifasciata, assembly GCA_905116865.2. Classification (NCBI taxonomy): domain Eukaryota; kingdom Metazoa; phylum Mollusca; class Gastropoda; order Stylommatophora; family Geomitridae; genus Candidula; species Candidula unifasciata. The sequence goes on from CAJHNH020004112.1 coordinate 924,028, forward strand.
GGTCATGTGCGATGAAAATGATTTTTAAGTAAACAGTGAACATTATGTAGAGATTTAAATTTGTGTATGAATTGTGTCTTAGATTTGTGCAAATGATGAATAGAGAAAGCTGCTGTAGGCGTCAAATTGTGTCAGAAGGCTATTCCTTTTGATGTGTGTGTTAAACTGGTTATGTACACACCTTTTACTGTTGTATGGGCTCACACTTATTTAATTGTACTGTAGTGACTGATGTCACCTCTTCTAACGTGCCACTTCTTAATGAGTAAATAATTCACAGGCAGGTCTCTTGTTTCAGTTTCTTTCCTCCTTTACTTAATTAACTGTCCTTGACTGAAAAGTTACTATATTTGAAACCTTGTATAAAAACTTTTCTTGACTGATAACTTACTGTATTAGAAACCTTGTATAAAAACTTTTCTTGACTGATATCTTACTGTATTAGAAACCTTGTATAAAAACTTTTCTTGACTGATAACTTACTGTATTAGAAACCTTGTATAAAAACTTTTCTTGACTGATAACTTACTGTATTAGAAACCTTGTATAAAAACTTTTCTTGACTGATATCTTACTGTATTAGAAACCTTGTATAAAAAATGCTCTTTCATCACTTGCCAGAATGATAGACTTGGGAGTTAAGGTCGACATAGCAAAAAAATTATACACACACTAGACATATTAGAGGATTTGTAAATCAACATAAGAATGGTACTATTAGCCGCCAGATGCTGGGGTTTATACTGAGGGGAGGATGTGAGCACCTGTGGACATGTTAGGAGTGTCATGGTGATAACCCAACTAAATGCTCTTTTTGTGTTCATTGTTATAAATGCTTGTTCTGCAATAATTGGATTTAATGGAATGTTAAATGTTCTTAATTATGTTAGAGAAATGTTTGGTGAAAACATCATTTTGACTATAATTTGTCGTTGCCAGGAAGAATAGCTCACGTATCCAGGTGATTGGGTCAGGGACACTGTTAATCTCAGATGTACTTGAGAGTGATGCAGGTGTCTACACATGCCGAGCTGTCAACCTGGAGGATTCAGTAGATGCAGATGCAGCACTGACAGTTCTGGGTGAGTTTTGTGTCAATTGGAACTGAATATGTTATGAGATGACTTGATGCTCAACATATGATAATGTAATTTAAATTAAAGTTCCGTATGTGGTTACCGGTGCCCCATTTGGGAAACAAAAAATAGACCCACTGCTCCCAACAAGCATGTCCTAAGTGTTGAGTAATAAGGGCAATTTTCTTCTAAGTCAGAGTGCATCTAACTGAGAGATGAGGAACCAACAGTTTGTATACATGTAAGCAAGATCTGTCAAATGGATGTGCATACAAAACACAAATTCCTAAACAAGACCAAAGTCCAGAAGTGGATGAACATCCATAACTTTCTGCTGAAGATTACAGCTGAGAAGAAGTTGATCTATGTATATTGTAAAAAGGTAACAAAAAAGGGTCTCCTTTGCTAGCAGATGACAAGTAAGATGGGGTGGTCAGTTCACTTCCTCATAGCATTTCCTTCTCAGATAAGTCCTAGAAAGTTCCGAAACTTGTCTGATTTCCATTTTTATTATGGTTGGATCCACCCCAGTGTTCGGAACCTATGTCTAAGAATATGCTGTCATAACATATCATACATCTAATTAACACAACAGTCCTCACAATTATATACACAACACACCCATGCACATGTGACTGTTTTTTTTGTTTTTTTTAAGTAATACATGGGACGTTAGTTAAAAGTGTTTGTTTCCTCTTCTCTAGTGCCACCTGTCTTCACAGAACAGCCTACCAATAAATTTGCCCACACTCAGTCAGACGTAACCTTGGAGTGTGAGGCTCACGGCATTCCGCGACCGGTTATCACCTGGGTGAGGAACGGAGATGTTCTCAAACCCAGTGATTACTTCAAGATTCTGTCCAAGGGCAGCCTAAAGATTCTGGGCCTGGTGAATTCTGATGACGGAATGTATCAGTGTGTGGCTGAAAACGAACTTGGAGATGCCCAAGCCAGTGCACAGCTGGTGGTTCTCAGTGAAGGTAGGCTGACTAGGGATGTGATGTTGTCAGAACATGTTATCAGACAATTTATTACTGAGGCCTTTTTTCTTTTTCTTCTTCTTAGCATTCACTGGCTGTAAACTGCAGCAGAAAGTTCTGGTTTATTTGTGTGCATACTGTTGATTCCTCGCCTGTCAGGCAGATTGCATGACAACTTCAAAGGAAACACCTCTACTTAGTCACCTTTTAAGCCATGCTTGTGAGGGGGATGGTGGGGGTCCCCCCCCACCCCCTAAAGTGAGACCCTTTAACTTACACTGGGATGTCTTAATTAAGTAGATCTCAATGACTCATTGGCACCTTTACATCTTTCTAGATGATAGTATTATATTGAGCTGTGAGGAGGCATGGGACTCACAGCCCATGGTGATGGGGAATAACATGGTGACATGGCTCATCACAGTGATCAGCAGGATAACAGAGGTGCATGCGAAGCTTTGCCATTGACTTGATCAACAGCTTGTCTATGGCTTCCTGAATCCCAGTTGTGGAACAGAAGTGGGAAAGGGGCGTGGGGGGGGGGGGGGGGGGGGGGGGGGGGGGGGGGGTCAGATAAAGAATAGACTGACTGCTTAATCCTAGCAAGATGGGGCAAACCCAACAGAACGCTGCCAGTCATAGTGCAAAAAAGAAGAATAAAGTGTTGTAAAGCTGTGTAATTCAATATATACGCAGAAAATATAATGAGAAAAGTCAAAAATGACCAGACTTGGGACAGTTATGATCCACTCAGAACTGGTGGCAAGCTTATTCCAGAACTTCGCTATGCAGATGACACAGTCCTCCTTTCAAACAGCGTAAAGGGAATAGAAAATTATTATTGTCTGTCCAAAATCACAGTGAAGATCAAAATCTGTTCTTAAATTTAAAGAAAACGAAAATAATGTCCACAGATAAAACTAGCTGTCACCAAAAAATAACAATAAATGATGAAGAAATTGAAAATGTCACAAACTTTGAATATCTAGGCTCTATAATAAACAGCAATGGAGACTGTTTGACAGAAATTAAAAGGAGGATGGCTATAGCAATGTAGTTATTGAATACCCTTAAAAGTCTGTGGTTAAGCACCAGCAAGGAGATCACAATTATAATTTTGAGATTATGCAGCTTCCCTGTGGCTACATACGGATGTGAGTCGTGGACTATCTCTCAGTCCTTAAGAAAGAGAATAGGGACTTTTGAGTTGAAATGCTGTAGAAAGATTCTCAGAATATCTTGGACAAAGAAGAGGAGAAATACTGACATCTTGAAAGCTCTGAACATCAAGGAAGATTGGCTAATAAACAGCATCCTGTCTCTGAAGCTAAAATATTTTGGTCATATCAAGCGCCACGACGGATTATAATTTTTTTTTAAGCAGAAGGCATGTTATTAGGAAGGAGGTGCAGGGCCGACCGACACGTTGATGGGCACAGGATATAAGTGAGTTCTTGAGCATGAAAGTATATGAGGCGGGAGAGCTGGTGAGAGACCGAGTTTCTTTCAGGCAGACTGTGATGAGAGCAACGTTCTGCAAAGGAGCTGCTATATGATGATGATGATGATGAAAGCTGTGTAAACGTGTGTCTGTGACATGTGGACAGTATTCACACATGCAGAGAAGGACCTGATGGTAATGCATGCAGTGTGTGAGTAAAATACATAAATATGATAGCTTGATAAGCAAGACATTTGTACACAAAATAGTTCATGCTGTTGGAAATCAGATGATGTGGAGAAACATGAAACGTGAACACTTTGTGACAATCAACAGATGAAACATGATGGGAAATGAAACAAATAAAGACAAAACTGTATTTTTATGCTTTTTTCAAATGCCGTCATCACCATCATCCTTTTGTGCGTTTTCACGTCACATTTGGACTTGCATCTTATTCGTCTATTCTGTTCTTTCATGTGCAGTTGTTTCCAAAGCATGGATGGAATCCACTCCAGTACCTTAGACTAGACGTCTCTCATCAGCAGTCATATTAGGGTATCTTTAGGACATCCACATTCTTCAGTCCATTTGTTTCTCATTTAAGTACCTGTTTGGTGATTTTATGTTTGCAGGATTATATCGGCTAGTTCATTGTCTTATCACAATCTTTGCCAGTGGTTATTCAGAGATTTCTTTGCCTTTCTTGAATTCATTCAATTTAATGTTAAAATAAATTTCCTTTGGCTTTTTTTCCCTTTTCTTTTTCACGCTCGCTGTCTGTGAACTCCGGATTGTTCATCCACCTCTGGACTTTAGTTTTGTTCCAGAACCTGAGTGTTACATGCACATCCACTTTACAAATATGGCTCATGTGTATGCAGACTGTTGGTGCCTTGCATCTCAGGCAGGTGCACTCTGACTTTGTGGCAAGTCCCCAGTTAGTCGACTCTTACAACATGCTTGGTGGAGAGGCAGTGGATCTGTTCTTGTTTTCCCTACAATGGGGTTCCGGAACCCCCACAGTGGGGTTCCAGCACCCACATGGGGAATGTGTTTTCAAATGCAGTTAACTTTTGTTCCCTGTCTTTAGTGGTTCTCCAAAAGCATGGAGCATGTGACCCAGTCTAAGACTGGTGATCTTGTGAGAAAGTGACCCATAATCATTGAGGTCAAGACATGATGATGATGATAACTGGACAGTCTGGTAGTCTTAGTTTCAGCTTCATAGCAAACGGATCGCCCCATCTTTGCTCCGCTCCAGTGCCAACGAAAAACACACAGAATGTTTATCACAGTATTAGAATTGCAGTTCATCATTGATGGTAGCAGAAGTCACCAACAGATCAGCAGTTGCCCACGCGATCAATTTTAATCATATACGGGCACCACAACACTGCACGACAGGCATCGTGCCATTTTCTGAATCTACAATTCACACCAACACGTTGGTCACAGTCAAAAAAACATTCCAAATGCAATCCACAGCTCACAGGGTCACGCCATGCATTCAACTCAGAAGCTGGGTGACGAAACTATATACAGTCTACAAATGGAGCAAAAATGCATCGGCCACCGTCCGGCAGAAGCAAAAAATTTGCCTCTGTTTCGAACAGTGCCGCTGCCTAACGTCCATTTTGACCGGAACTGGACAGTATAACTGGATAGTATCTGTTAATTTTATCATCAGTCATTTGATTGGGTCCATACAGGATCTTTAATTTTATCTTGTGAAATCTGATTGCTTACACCCACTAGATTCAACATTTTGTCATCTGATTTACTGAAGATTACGCCCAGTATCTCATAATTTAGCCATCTTTGTAGTTAGCCATGTCTAGTATCTGATTATTGTGTGATCTGTCTGTAGCTATTTGCACCAGGTATCTTATTATTGTGTGATCTGTCTGTAGCTATTTGCACCAGGTATCTTAATATTTTGTGATCTGTCTGTAGCTATTTGCACCAGGTATCTTATTATTTTGTGATCTGTTTGAAGTTAGTTACTACATATTGTATATCTTTTTTTCATTTGATTTGTAGTCATTTTCACCAAGTCGATTATTTTTTATCTGCTTTATATGATTGTCTGCGTTAGTGGTTTAGGGGTTGTGAACACGCTTCATTATTCTTCTTTTTCACGTTCACCAGCTTTAAACTTTTCTGAAAAGTTAGGGTATTCACCCACCCTCGGACTTGAGTCTTGTTCCAGAATCTGACTGTTGCATGTAAATCAGTTTCACAGATCTGGTTTATTTGTATGTAGACTCTTGGTTCCTTGCCTCTCAGGCAGAATTACTCCAAATTCGACGGATGCTCCCAATTAGTCTACTTCTAGGACATACTTGTTGAGAAGGCGGTGAGTCTGTTCTTGTTTTTCCTACAGTGGGGCTATAGAACCCACTCGGGGAGCTTCGCAGTTCTGAGGTGCTCAGCTGTTTCCTAGGGCATGAAAGGCTGGTTCATTTTTAAGCTCTGTCCTATATTTAGCAAGTGCAGGGGTTTTGAAAATCCCTGCGAGCTGTTGCAGGAGCTGCAGTGTGATGTTTTGGGTGATACTTTTGGCAAACACCCATTTGACAGTGAGAGAGAGCCATCTGGGTGGGTAAAGGTAGGGTGGGGGCGGGCAGTCTTCTTCTTTCTTCTTCGTGTTTACCAGCTGTAAACTCCGCTGGCAAGTTCTGGTTGTTCGTCCACTTCTGGACTGCAGCCCTGTTCCAGAATCTGAGTTTTGCATGTGCATCTGTTTTACAGATCTGACTCATTTGTATGCAGACTGCTGGTTCCTTGCCTCTCAGGCAGATGCATTCCGACTTCGAAGGAAGCTCCCAATTAGTCGACTCCTACGACATGCTTTTGGGTAGGCAGTGGGTCTATTCTTGTTTACCCTATAACAGGGCCCCAGAACCCACACAGGGAGGACGTGCAGTAAAATAAAGGTCATCCTCAAGTCTGTAAACATAATAAGAACACATGGACATGCATGCCTTGAACACAACATTTGTGAGATAGTTGATGACTTCCAAACATGCTGTGCAGACACACAGTGTTTATATTGTACTTATACACTGTTGTTTTGTGCATTTGTATTCATATTGTACTTCATTCACTGTTGTTTTGTGCTGCTTGTATAGCAATGTTTGTGATTTATTTGCTGTGGCTTTCAGCTGATTTAGTTCCAGCACACTGATTTATTTTTATTTCCCCCACCCCTCAAACACCTATTTACCCCCTACATATCCCCTTTCCTTCCCAAACCATTTCCTTATACCTGTTTATGTTGATCACTTTGTGGCATATACTTACTTATCTACTAAATCTGCACCAATTTGCATGGCTTTCTGCACCATTGTCTTGTATGTGTTTGTACATTAAAAAAAATCTTGCTTTTTTAACTGTTTTTATTTTGTCTCTCATTTTTGTAAACTAATGCTAACTGGCCTTTAAAAAAAAAAACAATTTTGATTTCTATAATTTTTTGTTATTCAAATATGATTTTTTTTTTCTATTGATTTGTTTGCAATCAATATAAACCTTATGATTTTCAAATTTTTGCATTTTTTAAAAAACATGCATGCAATATTTCTTTTAATAATATTAATATTCTAATCAACTGCTATAATTTTATGGAAATTTCTCAAAAACATACTTTATTTATATAACACAACTATGAAATATTCCAAAATGGCTGACTTTCAATTATTTCTGAATCACATATTTGTACAACTCACAAAACTACACTCTTTATCTGGTGTTTCCTGTTAATGAAAATGTTCTATGCCACATTGTGTATGTTCTACAATGCTTGTGCTCTACAACAAAAGATCTACTTCCTCTGCCCACTATGCCCTCATCCAACCCTTACCCACTACCAGCTGGCGCGCTCTACTCAGAGTCCCACTCCAAAGCACCCACTCCAGTGAATCTCCGAGCTGTGCTGGTGTCTACACGGTTCGTCATGCTATCCTGGGACCTTCCTGACCTGCAGGGGATGAAAGATGTCACATCCTACTCTGTATTTTGGCGGGAAGCTGGATCTGAAAGGTACGTATGGCTGTTAACCATCCTGTTAAAAAATTGACAGGTTCGACAAGAATGTGCTGGTGCCAGCTGTAATAAAGAGCTATGTGTTTAAATATAATTATGCAAGATTAGAAACTGCCAAATGGGCTGCGTGGTCTTAAGGTGTGGTGTCTGCCTCAAATCCTAGAGGTTCTGGGTTCAATCCCTGGTAGGGCCTGGTAGTTTTTCACATGGACTTGGATTTCTAGTAATCCCCCCCCCCCCCTCCCATCTCTGGGTAGTGAGATTGGACGCCCGCGTGCATTGTTGCGCATGTAAAAAAAAATCCCTTGGCGGTTGGAAATGGAGTAGCCTAATGACACTGCCCGGGCAAAATTTGGAGTTAAAAATCTACCCAAAGTATTTCAGGATTCTCGCCTGTGCTACAGAGCCTGTGCACTGTGCTGAGCTTCTTCGGACTCAGACTTGAGTCAGAAGACAGAGGGAGCACTTATGGGTTACTCTCCGTGTGCCATGATGTTGGTCTGTTGTTCAAACTTCAAACCTAGAAACTACCAAGGAACATATAGCAGGAAAGTGAAGCTAGGAAAGGGTCAAATGCTTGAATTTGAAGAAAGGAACTTGCAGCTGCTTTGTGGGCTCTTTGAACTCGGTGGTAAACAAAGCTTTGATATTGTGCTTCTGTTATCCCATTCAGTACCAGTGAACATAACAATTGTTTACAGGTTATTTCAAGAATGATATAGTTCTTAATTCTCCATGGTCTCTCTTTGTTTTACATTAACTCCTTATATACCAATTGTTACTTAAGTCACATATGTGATTATCTGAAATACTTTACATTCAGACATTTTGTGGTTTATAATGACAACCACATAGAACAGAATACTGAAATAACACTACCAGGGACTGAAATAACACCACCTGGGACTGAAGAAAAAAAAAACACCCGGGACTGAAATAACACTACCTGCGACTGAAAGCATCACCACCTCTTTTCAAATTCTTATTTTAATTTTAATACTTCTTAGACTAAAAAGAATTATATTCTGTTATACTTAATCTGCCTTTCATTTGCTTCTCTTACCAAAACAGGTCTGTTAGCCTAGAAGTTTGATTGTATATCCGTAGGGCCATTCTCCATAATGGTCTTTTTGTGCCTCAGCACTGTTCACTCACTCCCAAAGGGCCCTCACAACATCTAGCTTGTCGTACATCAATTCACCACCAAGTGCTGCAGTACCGACCAGTCTATCTGCCTGCTTATTTCCCAACACACTGGCATTACCTGGAGAAAATAATCAAAGTACGCTAACTACACGGGTCCTCTAACTTGATGCTTGCCACTCTCCACAGATTTTTTTTTTTAAAGTTTAAATTTGGAGTCTTCCTATTGTATAGGACAGTAAATAAGTCTGTTGTATAAGACAGCACATGTCTGTTGTGTAAGACAGTACATTGTCTGTTGTTGAGCCAATACATAGTCTGTCTATAGTTAAGAGAGTAAGTGGCCTATTGTTCAAAATACTACATTGACTGTTGTTAAGACTACATAGTCTGTTGTTGAGAGAATATGTAGCCTATTGTTAAGACATTACTTAGCTTATCAAGAAAAGATATAAACCAGAACAAAAAGTATATTAGCAAGCTTCACAAATTAACAAATACAAACAAAACGTGAACGTTGCGGCTATTGAACCTTCATTAGCACACACAAAATAAACACTACTACATAGATACAAAAAATCATTACTTAGCTTAGACTGTTGTTGAGTCAGTATTTAATCAGTCTGTTGTTGCGACAATATGATGCCTATTGCTGAGATACTACATAGTATATTGCTGAGCTACTACATAGTCCATTGGTGAGATACTACATAGTCTATTGGTGAGATACTATATAGTCTATTGCTGAGATACTACATAGTCTTTTGCTGAGCTACTACATAGTCTATTGCTGTGATACTACATAATCTGTTGCTGAGATACTACATAATCTATTGCTGAGATACTACATAGTCTTTTGCTGAGCTACTACATAGTCTATTGCTGTGATACTACATAATCTGTTGCTGAGATACTACATAGTCTTTTGCTGAGATACTACATAGTCTATTTCTGAGATACTGCATAGTCTGTTGTTGAGACAGTATGTAGACTGTTTAAGAGACAGTACATAGTCAGTCTATTGTTAAGACACTACCTACTTTACTGTTGGGAAACTACATAAATTGCTGAGGCACTGCATAGTCTGTTGTTGAGTTATTACAGTATGTTATTGCTACAGCACATAGACTGTTGTTGTTGTTGTGGAGACAGTACATTGTCTGTTGCCTGAGTCAACATTTGTAAATGTTTTTGATAGTCTACTTCCCATAGAGGAGTCTAATCAGTGACCTCTATTACAGGGAGCGGGTCAGCAACACTACATTACAGGAGTTCAACATCCAAAGCTTGAAGCCTAAAACTGAATATGAGATTCGAGTCCGAGCCTACAACAGCCAGGGTCCCAGCCAGAGGGAAGCCAAAATTACCGTCCTGACAAAAGAAGAAGGTGACGTTTGTTGTTTTGTATGACCAAGCTTCTTTCTTCTTCTTCTTCTTCTTCTTCTTCTTTGCATTTGGTTCCATAGGCTCAGGTCAAGCCATCAGGTTGGTTGCTCTATGAACTTACATGTCAGCTGCAGGTCCTCCATGCTTTGTGATCTGGTCTATCTGGTTTCACCAGTCTTCTTGTATCCTTTATAAAGTAAAGGCGATCTCCATGCCAAAAGGGTTAAGCCATTCATTGTCTATTAGGGTTGTCACTAGAGCTTCAGAATGTCATAGTTTATGCGAGCTTTCAGCAGATGATTTGCTGCTCTGCAGAAGGAGACTGAACCTTACGAGATAAAACACAGTGCTGTGAAGTCTGTTGTCTTCAAACCCCATTGTAAAACTAGTCAAGCTGGTGCCTGTGGCTTAAGGGCTGGAAGCATAGTGTCACAATCTTCTTATTTCAGAGTTCTAAATCACCTGCTGACAGTTTGGTATCAAACCTTGTGTTGATTTTGACAAAGTAGGGAGACTTATACAGTCTAGAAAATTTTCACTGACTGCTGAATATAAAACTTTCAGAAAAAGGGGGGGGGGGGGGGGGGGGCGACGACTCACTGCCACATAACAACTATGTGGTAAAAAGGCGAAAATTATCCTGAAATTGGATGTGTTGGGCAAAAGGTGCATATATCGCAGACTAGCTACAAACCACAATGCACCGTGCTTTTCTAAAGGCGATTGATTTAGAATTAGTGAACCACACAACAGCCAGTGAATGTTGGGGTTGGTTTTTTGACATCCTAAAGAAATATATCCAACTAAGGTGTGATGCAGTTTTTGCAACCCCTGCTTAACCTTAGTGTTTCTAATCCTGCCATAATTGTAGTCTCACTCACCTCATTGAAATCTGCAGCATTTTGTTCCTCTGCTCGCTCTATTTATTGATCCTCCAGAATAGTTGCAGAACCAACCAAAGAATGGCTGTTTTAAAAATCCTTTGACGCCAGCATGACCCAGTACAAAACCAGATCATTAGTCTTAACTAAATTTCTATATTGATTTTTAACCACTGCTTTTGATAGTATTGGCAATACGATTGGAATTATTATGAATATATTTCTTATCCAAGGCTAGCATTTTATCCTCACCTCTTGATTTACTAGAATTTAGTTGTCTTGGCTAGACAAGACCCACACTGAGAAAACCTGTTAATAATATTACTAGATTGCCTTTGAACTTGGCTCACAAAACACATAAGATATGTAAAAGTAAAGGCCCCTTTTCCACGCCTACAAGCCTATTTAGCATATAGGGCTGTACCTATATTTTATAGACCAATCGGCATTTAGTGGGTGATATGGTCAGCATCTCGCTGCCCACCTTTACTTTCCAAGACTGCACCGGGTATCCACTTAAGGCTGGGTCTACCTAGAAGTCAAGGTCATATTAAAGAAGGCCCATTTCTACCAGAACCCGAACCCACGACCTTCCGATCCGCATGCAGGCATCCAGCCACTGCACCACAGTGACTCCCACACAAGTTTAAAGCAGCACCGAACAGCATGGATAAGAGATTTTGAGACATCTGAATAATTTGGGAATGACTTGGAATTAGCTGAGGAAGATAGAAATGGATACATCTTTTTGGACTGAACTGGTGAAGGATCTGTGTTCAAATGAAAGATAAAGGTCTGAAGAACTAAAGAGGAAGAAGACAAGAAATGCATGATGTGGTTATATCTTGTGCTGTTGCAGTAAATGAAAGTTGTATCTGTGCACATCTTTGTAGTGTTGGTGCCCAGTCCGCCTATCAACCTGAAGGCTACAGCTCTGTCTTCTAACTCCATTGCTGTAACCTGGGACCCACCAGTGGAAAGCAAGGGCGTTGTGGAGTTGTATGTTCTCATTTATTACAAGGTCAGTAAAACATGTGATTAGAGCAGGCGTGCATGTGGCTATGTCTGTGATGCATGTGGTTCACTAAGTAGGTAGTGTGTTTATCTTCAGTAGTATTTGTAGTTAGGTCAACGATACACGGGTTAGGTCTCAGGGATACATGGGTTAGGTCAGTGGTGCATGTGTCAAATCAACAATAAGGTCATTGATACATGGATTGGTTAGGTCAGCAATGTATAAGTTAGGTCAGTGATACATAGAGTTAGGCCACTGGCATGTGGTTATGTCAGTGACCACATCTGGTAAGGTCACTGGTATCTACATAAAAGTTGTGCGCGACATTCAGGTGAGGTCTTGGTCAGATATGACTCAGCTACACTATAACAGTAATTGCTGCCTGTTCCCTGTTAATGGCAAGTGTCTGCCGGTGTATACCAAACATGATGTCTCACATTTTGCTAGCAACTGCGGGTCTAGGAATGCATTGAAGAGGATACTGGCCTGATCCTAGGAAGAGGAACTGTGGCCTGCAAACTTGCTGCTCACTCAGTAGATCATTGGTTCAGTATTGGCCTCAGATTGTGATACATGTCTTTTGGAAATTCTTGAGGGTTGTCATTAGAGATACACAGTTGTGTAAAAGGTAAAGTCCTCTCACTGTTTCTCACCTTCTCTTCAACCTTTTTGTCTTCCATCGGTTTTCACCACATGGCTTTTGTGGGCTGCCCCACAAAACAGATGAACACCAGATGTGAGAGGGCAGTTCCACAGGTGTGACATGAACAAACTTTTCCATAAGTTTGTTTTAGCCATCATACTCTGTGTGACAGTATTGTGATAATTTGTGAAAATAAGAACATTGACCCACGTCTTTATAAGCCAACTCACAGCTGTTTTTTTTTTTAGAATGGCTGTGACACACTAGAGAATAAAAAGTGAAAAAAAAAGTGGAGGAGACAGAAAGTGGAGGAAGAGAGAAGGGGAACATGACAATGGGAGGAAGGGAGTAGGAAAGAGGAGGAGAGAAAATGGGAGGGAAGGGTCAAAGATAGGAAGTTTTTTGGCACAAAAGTGTGAACTTAAGTCTACTTAATCTTAGCCCCTCCGCTTACTTTTTAATTATGTCTGCATATCTCCCTTTTTAAAATTCTTTGTTACATCTTGTATGTTTTGTTACCGTATATTTGCCCTATTTCTCTGCAGGTTGGGTCAAAGTCAGAGGATGAGATACGAGTGAAAGAAACCTTTTATACGTTAAAAAATTTACAACAGTTCCGTAAGTATTTTTGTTTTAAATCTTCTGATGATTTTAACTGCTCATTTTAGTTCAATAATTTGTGTATTATTCACAAATCATGTCTTATTGAAGAATTTAAGTTTTTGTGTGTCAGTATTTTATGGTTGCAATCTGATTTATAGCAAATAAATTGTTGGTGGAAATGTTTAAATAGGAAATAAAGTTCAGAACTTAGTGACAGCTCGTAAATTTGATGAGAAAAGAGAATATGAAGACAGAGATAATATCTAGATGACTGGCCCTAGGTTGGACAATACACAGACTGTATCCATGATTGTGGTGATCGTATATGGTGAAGAATTGTGACTGCTCACTGTCGCAGCATAGCTCATGATGATGACAGTTATATTTGAAATTTTCAAGTCAGTGCTGTATTGCCTAGCTCATACTGTAATTCCTAACTCATGGTTCATTCTTTTATTCCCAGTATGTTCTATAACTCCCAGCTCGTGCTATAATTCCTGGTCCAATCTTTTATTCCCAGTATGTTCTATAACTCCCAGCTCGTGCTATAATTCCTGGTCCATTCTTTTATTCCCAGTATGTTCTATAACTCTCAGCTCGTGCTATAATTCCTGGTCCATTCTTTTATTCCCAGTATGTTCTATAACTCCCAGCTCGTGCTATAATTCCTGGTCCATTCTTTTATTCCCAGTATGTTCTATAACTCCCAGCTCGTGCTATAATTCCTGGTCCATTCTTTTATTCCCAGTATGTTCTATAACTCTCAGCTCGTGCTATAATTCCTGGTCCATTCTTTTATTCCCAGTATGTTCTATAACTCCCAGCTCATGCTATAATTCCTGGTCCATTCTTTTATTCCCAGTATGTTCTATAACTCTCAGCTCGTGCTATAATTCCTGGTCCATTCTTCTATTCCCAGTATGTTCTATAACTCCCAGCTCGTGCTATAATTCCTGGTCCATTCTTTTATTCCCAGTATGTTCTATAACTCCCAGCTCGTGCTATAATTCCTGGTCCATTCTTTTATTCCCAGTATGTTCTATAACTCTCAGCTCGTGCTATTATTCCTGGTCCATTCTTTTATTCCTAGTATTCTCTGTGACTCTCAGAGACTTGTGTACGAGCGCACACATGCATGAGAGAGAGAGAGAGAGAGAGAGAGAGAGAGAGAGAGAGAGAGAGAGAGAGAGAGAGAGAGAGAGAGAGAGAGAGAGAGAGAGAGAGAGAGAGAGAGAGAGAGAGAGAGAGAGAGAGAGAGAGAGAGAGAGAGATATCTTGATGTTTTGCACTTGGTACCACCTGATTGCAATGCCACTGTCTACAAGGGCTTGGAATGACTTGGTTAATGGTCTTTGCTTCACTGGGAGATATAAGGCAGAAGAGAAAATGAAGGAACAAATCGAGGTGGCATATGAGAAAGGTTTTAACTCTTTGAGTTCCAGGGGGTTTAGCATCAGAGGCTCAAGGCGTAGTCAAGAGAGACGTAAATCAGCGCATCTTGCATTCATTGGGCTTCTAGGTATGGACCTATGAATGTATGATGTGTTCCTTGGGACTCAAAGAGTTGAAGGTCCTGAATCAGGCAGAACTAGCCCTAACCCCCCCCCCCTCTCCCTCGACCCTCTAAACCACAGTCTCAGCCTACGTCCTATGACACCATGCAGCCTAGTCGCATAATTGTATACAACATATTTTATAGGCTGCATGCAGTCGTGGAAGAAGGCTGCACTGTCTTGCGGGATGAAGGCTGGGGCTGACAGCAACAAGTAAAATACTACATGTTACTGTCCTGTCACTACGCGTGACACATCCGCAACATAGGACGGGCCCTGCGACACTATAAGGCATGAATGGCAAGGGAAGTCGCTCTCTTTCTGGGCCGGAAAACGTTACAAGCACCCTTTTATTGTTAATAGCCACGTTTGGCACTGCTAAAACAGTGCTAGTAAAAAAAAAAGGTGTTTAAACTTGTGTTGAATAGTGATCCTTTTGTGTCAATTGTTACATGTTTGTTCTGCAAAATTGGTGACCTAGAGCTTGATTATGTTTAAATGTTTTAACTTTCTTTATATCAAGTTGTATGTGCGGTTGAGTCAGTTGAGATTAATATTGTAAATATTTCACAACCAGATTTGAGATCAATTCAGTGACCTAAATAATATGAAATCTACAGGGGAGTACAGTTTCCGTGTTCTAGCTGTCAATGAAAATGGCCGTGGACAAAGTACTGCTGAGGTGACAGCAAGGACATTCTCTGCCATTCCAACAGCACCCCCTCAGAACTTTACATTAGAAGTGTCAAGTTCAACAGTGAGTTCTTTAGTTTAATGACAGGAGAACAGGTTGCAAAGATAAGTAAACGTAGATTTAAAGCATTATAAGGTTTGTAAGTAAAGGTGAGGAAGTGGTGTCTGTAAATTTAGTTAAGGGAATGAACAGTCATATAAATAGGAGTGAGGTTATGGAAGACTTGTTAAATAATAACTGAGGGAGTGAAAGGATGTTTAAATATAATTGATGGAGTGAAAAAATGTAAAAACAACTGAAGGAATGGAAGAATGTTTAAATATAATTGATAAAGTGGAAAAAAATTAAAAAACATAACTGAAGGGATGGAAGAATGTTTAAATATAATTGAAGTGGAAAAATGTAAAAACATAACTGAAGGAATGGAAGAATGTTTAAATATAAATGGAGTGGAAGAATGTAAAAACATAACTGAAGGAATGGAAGAATGTTTAAATATAAATGAAGGAGTGGAAGAATGTAAAAACATAACTGAAGGAATGGAAGAATGTTTAAATATAATTGAGGGAGTTGAGGAATGTTTAAATATAATTGAGGGAGTGGGAAAATGTAAAATCATAACTGAAGGAATGGAAGAATGTTGAAATATAATTGAGGGAGTGGAAGAATTTAAAAACGCAACTGGTGGAGTGGAAGAATTTAAACAAATAATTTTGGGAGCAGTGTATGAATACAGTTATGGGAATGACAGAATGCATGAATTAATCTGAAGAAATGCAAGAATGTAGAAATGTAGTAAAGAATATATCAGTTAAACTGAGGGAATTAGAGAATGTAACAAAATAAATGAGTGAATGGAAGATTTTGAAAAGTACTTAAAGGAAGGAATAATGTTTAGTGCCACTAAGGAATTAAAACAATGTATTCATTTTTGAGGCAGTGGAAAATATATAAATGCAGTTGAGAGAAGAAAACTGTAATAAATATAATGTGACTGACGGGAAAAAGAATAATATGATTTGAGGGAAGAGGGAACCAAATGCATAAGCTCAGCTCATGGCAAGGAAGAATGCATGTCAGTAGTTGAGACAATAAAATAAAATGTAATGTAGTTGAGGCAAATAAAGAATATTTAATGGTAGTATGGTAAGCGGGAGTTGTCGTAGCGCTGGCGGCTAGACGCCTTCC
Organism: Candidula unifasciata; assembly: GCA_905116865.2. Lineage (NCBI taxonomy): Eukaryota > Metazoa > Mollusca > Gastropoda > Stylommatophora > Geomitridae > Candidula > Candidula unifasciata. Next base: position 940,678 of record CAJHNH020004112.1, read on the forward strand.
TGCAGATCCGAAGGTTGTACATTCGCATACTAACCACCCCCCCCCCCCTCCCCTCCCCAATGACCTTGACTCCCAGGTCGACCCAACCTTGAGTGGGTACCAGGTGCAGTCCTGGAAAGTAAAGGCGGCCTGTGTGATTCTGACCACATCATCCAACAAGTACCGGTTGGTCTATACAAATATATCTCCAGCCCTATATCCCTAATACGCCTAAAGGCATGGAAAAAGGACCTTTACTTTAATATGGTAAGTGTCAGAAGGGAAGAAATAGGTATTTACTTAGTTAAGTGGAAGATACAAATGTTATCTTTAAGAAAGGTGGTACTGTCATGGGTTTCAATCTCTGCAGAGCTTAATTGTAAGATGGCAACCTCCACCACAAGATTTTCAGAATGGCATCATAACGGGCTACAAAATCCGATTGAGAAGGAAAGGTTATCGAGATAAAGAGGGAGACACTAAAGTCACAGATGGAAACAGAAATACATATGCTTTAACAGGTTTGTGATTTGATCCTTCAGTATTTAAATTGCTTTGAGTGGGTACAAAGTTAGTTCTTAGCTTTTTCTGTTCCAGTTTTTACTTGTACCAATTCTACTCTGATCGTAAAATATTCAATGTCTGGAGTCTAAATGCTTTTAAAAGACATTATTTGATTTTTTTTTTTTTTTAAATGTGAGTTAATTTAACAACTGTGTTTGAATATTGAACGTTGTCTATCTTTCTTCTTTTTCTCCTCCTCCTCCTTCCCGTCATCCTCACCGCTGCCGCTTCACCTCCTCTTCTTTTCTCTTCTTCTAATACTAATCTTTTTCTTCTTCTTCTTCTCCTCCTCCTCCTAGTCCTCCTCCTATTCCTTCTCCTCCTCCTCCTTCTTCTTCTTCTTCTTAAGTATTTTAAGTATGAATGCATTAAAAGACCTTTGAAAAGAAAGAACTAAAGAAACAATTCTGATAGAATGGCTTAATGTGACAGTTCTATGACAGAATATAATATTGCATGCTATCTTTGTCAGTTACCATGATCACTAGCATTGTCCAGGTTTCTTTCTTAGTTTTAGTATGTTGTTTAACTTTCTAGATGCCTAGCTGATTGGGACCTATCTACTGCATGAAGGATGGTCAGATTCCAAAGAATCTCTTGTATGGTGAATTAGAAACAGAAAAATCTACAGGCAGTCCAAAATTATGCTATAAGGACATATGCAAATGTGACCTGAAAGATAGCAACATTGACATAGAGGGATCGGTTGCAGACGAGACCAACTCTTGATGAAGCAGACAGTTAAAGAAGGCTGTCATAGTTTGCAAGGGGCCTAACACAGCAGGCTACTTAGAGGAGATGTCTAGAGAAAGCCAGCCTCAACATAATAGTATCAGTGTTTTTATGTAGTTAGTGTGGCAGAGACTGCCACTCCCTCATTTAATTTAACAGTTGTAAAAGACACAGTTTTCAAAACCGACGGCACAGCACCAGGGTCCCTAAGGACTGGTGGTTGCCTGTGATCTCATGATAAACATTCACTGTGTTTTTCGTTGGCACAGGAGCGGAGCAAAGATGGGGTCACCCGTTTGTTATGAAGCTGAAACTAAGACTACCAGACCAGACTTCCAGACCAGACTATGATCTCGTGATACCGATATTTTCTTATGTAAAAATATTTTTGGTCAGTCCTGTCATATTTTAAAACAAATATAAATTTCTGTTTCACTTCTACTATCATGTGTTGTTACCTGTCCAAGATAGAAGAAACTTGTTATTTATATCTTTATATAGTGTGATGTTCACTTTTGATTGTTTAAACTAGATTTGCGCAAAGGAACAGAATATCAAGTTCGTATTGCTGCCACAACAGTGAATGGAACAGGACCATTCACCTCTTGGGAGACGGCCACCACTTATCAAGATGATTTAGATGGTTGGTAAACCTTTCACTAATTGTTTGCTGCTGGTAGCTCTAGGTTAAACTGATGGAAGATATGTTGTTAGAAGAAATGTGTGTAATTAAAAGTATGGGTGCTTTATTAATATTCTACCCCAGATGACGTCACAGGACACTCCAAAATTTTAGAGGTTGGTCAGACTGGATTTCCCCACTTTCTGATGCTTTTAACAACACTAAAATATATAGAACTGGCCTTAACCCCAACCCACCTTCGTCCCATGAGAGAGTGCAGCCTAGGTCCCACGACTGCATGCAGCCTAGGTCCCATGACTGCATGCAGCTTATCTGCCACCCCCTTAAATATTTGACTAGCCCATGACCTGTGGATTTTGTCTGTTTAGGGTAGGATATTATTAAAGCACCTAAGTATGTGTCTGGCAAGATTAGATATATAATAGGGGAAAATGTGATGCCTGTACAACCAGTGTGCTACTGGAACAGCCAGTATATTCATCCTAAGGCATTTACTGTGGGACACAGGGCATCTGTGGGTATGCCCAGTGGGCTGTGATTTTGATTCTTAAATAGGTAGTCAGTAAAGGTTGAATCGGTTTTATACATGCCAGACATGAACAGTCAGCAGACAAGATTCTTCTTCTTCTTCTTCTTCTTCAGCATTCTGAGCCCTTGAGATTAATTGCTGCAGTTATCAGCGGCCTCCATTCACCTCTCTGGTTGGCCTTCTTTTTCCAGTTGGTGACAGCAGACAAAATTAATAAACACAAAACTTACAAGGAGCAGACATTTTGGATTAGATTAAATAGATGTGGACGACTGGTATGTTTTGGATATGTTATAAGAAGGAACAGGCTTGGGAGTTTAGTGAGCTCTGGCAAGATGGATGGAAAGAGAGCAAGGGGAAAGGCAAGCACATAAAAATCATGATGTATTAGCCACACGGATGGGGTGGGTCTAGAGCACTGATTGAATCTGTGATTCTGGTGATCACGTGGGAGCGTGAATCATGGCAGCTTATGCTTATTACAAAGCAAATGATGGTAGTAATGAAAGGTAGTTGATAGATATTTTTGTACATTTAGAAATTAGAGGCTATAAAGATGTGACCCTAATGAAGAGTGTCTTTGGTATGTAACTGTGGTATGTTATTTGTCTGAGACTGGATTGCTTTGATTTTTCTGTAATTCCCACTCAGCAAATCGGGACTGATTGTAAATTTAAATTAAAGAAGAAAAGAATGGGTATTCTAAAATAAAACAACAAGGGTAGGTTGAAATCGAGTGAAGAAAACAATGAAGAATAGAAAAGATAAGGTAAAATACATGATAAGAAATATGATTTCTAATCCTTCTCCAGTTCCTCTTGATTCTTCTACCTCCAAATCCTGCTAATCCTCTTCCAGATCTTCCTTCTCCAAATCCTCTCCAACTCAGCCCACCTACTAATTATCTTTGTTATTTTTAGTCTCCTGAGCCTCAGTATTCTGTTCCTGCATAAGCCCTTGCTCTGCTGCCTTCCTTGTCCTATTTGGTCTTCACTTTTTTATTGTTATTATTCATATTATTTTATTGTTAATATTATCACTGCCATCATCATCATCAATGTTGTTGCCATTGTTTCAGAGTCTACAGTGCCGCCGGAGCCAGCACATCTGATTGCCCGACCCAAAGCCAACTCTATCAAAGTCTCCTGGGCTCCTCCACCGCCTCACTCCAAAATCCTGGTCAGGGGGTATGTGCTGGGGTATGGCCGCGGCATATCTGATGTATACAAGCACACACTGGATGCAAACACTCATGATTATGTCATTGAAAACCTGCGTATGTATGCATTAGGCACTGTGCTATCTTTCACTGTGTTTGTAAATGCATATGTCACTGCATTTTTGCTTGTATTTTATTTACTTCTCCTGTAAACAGTTGGATGAGAAGAAGAGTGGGTCAAAGTGTCAGAGCACAAATCAGACTTGTGTTCTGTTGTAATCATATGGAGCCAGGGAGTGTAAAGACTGACCATCAGACATTGTAGAATCAGAAATTCAACAATTCTTGACAATTCACACCCAGGTCATATGATTATCCATATAAATTGTGAAAGTGAATGGACAACACTTAGTGCAACAAACTCTAGCATATAATACTACATCATCTAGTTTCAGAATGAAGGTGGAGGCAGTCATAGGGGCTTTCCAGTGGCTTGAGACTCAGCTGCATACACATGTCATGACCGTAACTGAGAAAGGTAGCCACGCATGCTCATTGCAGGGTGGCAAGCATCGCTAAGAGGTCTTGGGTAGTTAGCGTTCATTGGATATTTTCTATAGTGTATGCAGATTTGTTAGATTAACAGACAGACAGATTGTCTGGAGTTGCACCAGTGAGTGGTGAATTGATGCGGTATAAGCTAGATGCCCTTTGGAAGCAATTGAACAATTCGGAAGCACAAATAGATCGTTACGATCTGGAGAGAATGGTACAGCTGGGAGGGACCAGGAAATCTGGTCGTCGCTACACGCATAGGAAAGACAACACTAACATATAATCACATTGCTACTACCACCATTAAAACTGTAACTCTTTGCTGGCTGCTGAAGATGACAATGAAGCGCTTATGGGAATGTCCTGCGTTGTCGGTTCTTAACTCAGCTCATGTGTTTCTTTTGTTTACATTTACCCAAAAATTTTTCAGTGGTTTAGTGTTGACGTTGAGATTTTAGTTCTTGTATATGTGATGATTTGCACATTTCAGTGCTTGTAAATTTGATGACTTGCACATTTTAGTGCTTGTAAATATGGTAACTTGCACATTTTATTGCTTGTATATATGTATGTGCACATTTTATATTGCTGCAGTTTAATATTAATCATCACTTACCACAAGCATATATTGTATTTGCACCTCCACATATGAAATGTTAGCACCTTTACTTACCTTCCCATCTTATTCCCCTGTGTGGCTTCTCTGTGTAAGATGGTTCTGGTCTGAAATCACACTGACAAGAAAGAAAACAAGCCAGCTAAATGTTAGCTGTTTCTTTGTGACCAGACAGACTTGCATACTCCTAGTCACATTTGATGGAATCATAGTGAGCCTTTTAAATCAGTTATTTGTGATGACATATTGCTGGATGGATATCACCTGTATTGTTGCAGACAAGGCACAGGACCTATTATCTATCAGTAATACATTGCTAGGCCCCTATGTCTGTGCCCTGACTCAGTGGAGCATAGACTTGAAGAAAGGCCAAAAGACTCATTTATCTTTGATTCGGCAGTTTAAATTGTCTGTTGAATGAGGTAGCTAGTAAAGGACCCTTTTCCACATCATCAGATGTAGTAGGCATATAGGGCTAGATCTATATTTTCTAGACCAATCAGCACTCAGTAGGTGATGTGGTCAGCATCCCACAAGCCACCTTTACCATTTTGAGTTGAGTTGACCTGGAGTCAAAATGATTCTTAAAAAAAAAAAAAACTCAGATCCTTCAGATCCGCAGGCAAGCATCTAGCCTCTACACCATGGTGGCTGCCATAGTATTCAGAGGCTGACATGTTTTATAACTAGCCTTATACTGAACTGTTTAATTCAGGCTCAGTTAAACTTGAGATTTAACAATGCAGTGGAGGCTTTCAAAATTGTGTTACTTTTGGTAGTAATGTTAATGTTATGTAATATATTAAGTTTGTAATGTTGCTGCTAGTAAAAGACTTATTTGATTTCCTTGCTGTCAGAAACTTGTGTCAATATATTGATGCACAGCACAGAGTAGCATTTGATGGATACAATGTCGTACCAACCTTGTAACTAGTTTGAATGTTCTTAGAAACTTGTAGTAACTTCTGTTCCTATACCCAGATGCTAAGGACACTGGCAGCCATTGACAGTTAATCAAGGATATTTCTATCATTTCAGAACCGGCCTCTCACTACGTGATCACCATCAGAGCCTTTAACTCTCAGGGGCAGGGTCCCAGCAAGTACGAGACTGTCATTACGTCAGAAGATACAAGTATGTAGTTTGTTTAATCTGTTTTTCTAGATTCTTTTGAGTCTGAAGGGTTTCTCCATGGAAGTTAAAGATGATAACTAACTTCTGTAGAATGTGTAATTCTAGAAGAAAGGAAGAATAGGTGTTCTATCAATAGCCAGATTAGTAATAGTTAATATTGTGATCAGTAGTTGTATAAGAAAGTAGAAAGTAAACAGTGCTTACTAGTAGTATGGGAAAGTCCTTACTATAGAGTATTGTATAGACAAATCACCATTGGGATCAGCAGTTGAATAGAAAAGGTGGTACTAGAGTATTGTGTAGAGAAATATTTATTGAGATGGGTAATGATATAAGAAAATTCATACTTGTTCACCAGGTAAACTCAGGCAGAAATTTCTGGCTGTTCATCCACTTTTGGACTTTGGTCTTGTTCCAAAAAAGTTTTGCCTGCACATCCTTTTCCCAAATTTGGCTTGTTTATATGCAGTCTTTTGGTTCCTCGGCTCTCAGCCTGTGCACTTTAATCACAAAGGAAACACCCCCTTTATTGGTCTTTTACAACCCTCCAGACAGCAAAAACACTGATAAGAGCTATAAACAAAGAGACTTGGTTGAACAGATGGGCCATGGGAGACACTGGAAGAGAGGTTTATAGACATATGTCTGGCCCTGATCCTAATGACAGCATTAACCATCTAACAAGAAGGGACCAGGCCACCATCTTCAGACTTAGAACGCAGCATACTCCACTCAATGGACACTTAAACAGAATACAGCCACAACACTCCCCAGAGTGCCAGCTATGTAACTACCCCTACAAAACTGTTGAACACCATCTCTTTGAGTGCCCAGAACTCAGTGAGACAAGAAGAACGCTACTCCCTCCGAGACCAGACAAGTGGAACACCTTGTACGGAGGAAAAGAACAGCTTGTGAAAACATGCAAATTCCACTACATGGCATTGGGCCAAAGGGCGAAAGCTCATGCGCCGCTGGATCGATAACAACAATTGGTCTTTTACGACCTGCTTGTTTGGGGGACAGTGGATCTTTCCACTCCTCCCACAAGTGAGGTCCCGAAATCCACACAGAAGGAAAATCCGTAATATTGTTTAAAAAGTGGACAAAAGGGAAAAAAATGATGAGTACTGTTAATAAGAATTTGGAGAAAAACCTGCAGTAATTCAGCATGTCAAATAAACAAAAAAAGAAATAGTCGCGACTCCCCTCAGGAACAGTTTAATGACAAACATTGGAGTTCCACTGTAATTTTACATTAGTTAATTTTTTTAATTTATTAATAGTAGTTTGTATATTTTTAGTTACATATTACAGATAATGTTATTTTATCAAAATAGTGTTGTATTCTGTTTGACCCTGTTGACAATGATCTGTTGAATTTCAGTTGAAGAACCAGCCACACCCATGCTGCCTCCAGTAGGACTTAATGCTCATGTACTGTCATCGTCAACAATTATTCTCACATGGGCGGATAACTCTCTCAGCAAAAACCAGAAAATCACAGATAATCGTTACTACACAATCAGATATCGGCCAGCAGGCAGCAAGGGCACCAAATACAGGTGCTGCTTTTATATTTTTTTTTCAAAGTGTTAAATTTTAAAAATCTGTTACAATCATTACGAGGAGTTGCCATGGCGTAGCGACTAGACACTCACATGTGGAATGGAAGATCGTAGAGTCGCTCCCTGGGGGAGCCCAACTTTTTTCAGAAATGACCTTGACTCCCAGAGATTGCATAATAGACTTCAGAAAAAGTACTGTCCAACATCTTTGTCTCTTGGTTTCCTGATTTATGTCCAACTTTTCTGTTTTGTTGACATACTCCAAATGTAGTCTTCAGCTGTATCGATTGCAGTAAAATAAATCTTCAGCTATTCAGCTTTAAAAAAAAAGGGGGATTTTGTAGCAGATCCTCTTAAAATAGTAAAAGCATTTCAGGACTCCTGTGAGTGTTCTGGGTCCACACTTTGAGGGACAAAAAGAATACCACACTGCCTCCCTAAAAGGTATGTTGTAGGAGTTATTAATTAGGGGTTTCTTTCGAAGTTTGAGAGCATCTGCCTGATCAGGTAAGGAACCAATAATTTGCATACACATAAGCCAGGTCTGTAAAATGAATGTGCACACAAAACTCAGAATTCTGGAACAAGACAAGTCCAAAAGTGGATGAACAACCAGAACTTTCCGCATGACTTTACAGCTAGTGAACGCAGAGAAGAATATTTCAGGACTGTCTACTGCCTTCTCTTACATATTGCTTCTCCTGACTATATTCTTTCTTCCGTTCTCCCTGCCAGTGGTTTCCATAGGAGAAGGCCACAGGCCTCAATAAAGTCTGTAGCACTTCACATGTCCTCCACTGATCCATACAACCTGGTGTCCAGTGGAATACCAGCTAACCTGACCTTGGATCTCCTTACTGCAGGGAGAGACCATCTGATATGCATTGCTGCAGTTAAGCTAGATGACTTTAACATGTGTTTTGTGTTTGCATTATTTATAAATACAGACAACTATCTTTATACATAATCACAGTCACGTTACCTTTCTTCTCTCACAACAGATTTATAAATGCAACTGACCTCAACTATCATATTGAAGGGTTACGGCCAAATACAGAGTATGAGTTTATGGTGAAAGTCATAAAAGGTCGCAGAGAGTCAGATTTCAGTATGACAGTTTACAATAAAACTGAGGAAGCAGGTTTGTTTTAGCTTCTGTTGTTTATGTGTCTGGACTAAACAAACATTACATAAGTATCACATAGACACTTGTTGCCTTGACACTGCACATAATCTTACCATCTTCACATTGCATACAAACTTGTCACCATGCAAACTTATCGTAACTGGAAAACAAAATGGCTTTGACATGTGCTGCCCTATGAGGAATACTTGACATTAGGTGATGAGACAAGATCACAAACACTGTGGTATTGAAAAACACAGGTATCACAATATTTTCTTTATGTCCAGTTTTTGAAGACTGAGATGGCTAGGGCACACTTGGACTGGAATAGTAGGATTCCAAAAGACATCCTCTGTGGTGATTTACAGATGGGTAGAAGATGCTGAGGTTGGTCTCTGACCGGACCTAAAAATGTGGGCTTAGCAGTGCTAGAGACATGAAGAATACAGGTATTGAGGTTGGAGCAGGTTTCCATGGATCATATTGTATGGAGGGGACAAATCAGGAAGGGAAAAGGGAGAATGGAGAAAATGATTGTGGATCGGTTTGAGAGATGAGTGTCTGAGAAGAAACATGTTAAATACATCCAATGGTAATCGTGGTCTTAAAATCTCATGTTTTTAAGGAGGCCATTTGAAAGCTAAGTGGGTCTTTGCTCATCACATTTGCCGTTACCATGGACTGTGATTCCTATGTCTCCCTCTAGCCTAGCATTACACTGTCATCTGGAAAGGTGCCAGTATCACCGGGAAAGGTGCAAACATCACCTCAGCATTACATACAGACTTAAAGACTGATAATTCTCACATTACCTACCTTTACAAGAAGCACCTCCTGCATGAAGCCCTAGGTAGAGCAAAGGGTCGCAGACTAAAAAGAGTAAGGTCTTGCATGGCGCAAGCTAAAAACACAATTAGACAATGTGCAGACTTGATAAATTTGGGTGAGGAGAGGAGTGGGTCAGTTACTGGTACCATTGGAATTGGAACTCTTCCCTTGCTGCTGAAGATGGGGGATGGAGCACTTATGGAAGTGTCCTAAGTGCTGTGATGTAAATTCGTAATTCAACATTACCTACACATTGATCATCACAGCATTGCATAGTCTGATAACCTAAGCAATACTTGCAAAGTTATAACACTGAGCATTTCGTATAAACTTGTCACGCTCCTGAAATGCCTGCAACAGAAGATATACAACAAAACTATGAGCTGATTTGTGTGTGTGCGCACGCAGTGCGTGCATGCAGCCTCCATCTTGGACTGCAGAAGTTGAAACAGACATGGAAGGCAAAGAGAGCAATGGTTGAACAAAAGTGTGGAACACATCTCAAAGGTTACAGAAGGAGGTAGAGAAGGCAGAGAAAGGCTTAGAAAATAGACGAGTTCCAAGCGCTGTGCAGCGGATGCGTACGCACATACACACACCGATCTAAGTGGGAGCATTTTATGAACAAAATTTGATGGGATAAGTCACTGGCAAGGTTCTGGAAACTACACAGACAAATGCAAAGAAAAGATCGTCCTGTAACAACAGGCACTATGTACAGATATAACGGTAACACCATGACAACAGACAAAGAGCAAGGGAAAGCAATTTTGCTGAGATTCATATCATAAACAGATAATAATGATAGGGAACTTAAAACTTCGATCAGGTTGTTCTTTTGAATACAGTAAATGAAAATTACTCTATTTATATAACTTGGGTGGAGGATCTAATGTGTATTGCAAAATTCTTAAGAACATGAGTGATGAAGACTTGAAGGAGAAGGCTTGTCACTTCAACTAGAGCATCAGAATAGTGTTGGAACCCCATAATTGGGTCCTCAGCTATTTAATTCCACTTCCAAAACCAGGCAAAGATCATTTGAGACTGTGGTTTCAGAATTATTATTCTACAAAATACTTCTGGGAGGGTGCTCAAGAAGTTTTTCGCTTTTTAACTGCAAATGTTATGGACAAGGAAGCGCTTCTGCCGAGAGCTTGGGTAGTATCAGCTTTGGAAGGATATCTGATGGGATGCAGCTACTTTTGCTTTTGATTTTTATAAAGGATTCAAGAAAAGCTGGGAGACGGTAGTGACAGCACTTGATTTTCAGGATGCCTATAGTGTAGACATAAAGGATATTTTGATGTCTGGTCTCATAGAGAAGAGATTCCAATGGTTAAAAAGTTATAGATGAGAGGTTCTGCGTCATTGCACTAGATTTTATCCGATAGGGCTTGGTTTCTTTCTGCAGAACAACTAGCCTCCTGCCCAGAGTGTCTCACAAAGTACGAACTGTGTAGATGCAGTGACGTTGCTTAGGGTTCTCTGTAAAAATTACACCCAGAACAGAGCCCCGCCACCATGAAATAAACCCACGACCTTCAGCATGCGAGACAAACACCCTGACCACTGTCACCGAGACCATTGAGAAGTGCTCAGAAGGGGGTCTGTCCAGTGTCTTTCTGTGAACAACGTTTTTAAAATAGCAGTGTATTTGTGCAGACTTTTCCTGTTGACAATATACTGAGTTTAACAAGATGTTCCCATCAACAGCACCCAGCACAGAACCCCGGGATGTGACCCCAGTCCCAAATGGAGACAACTTGCTTGCTGTGAGCTTGAGCTGGCAACCACCGGCACGGCCCAACGGCCTCATCACCGAATACCTCATCTACTACACCAATGAATTGTTTACTGATGACATGACTTGGCCTGTGGAAGTTGTTGTTGGCGACGAGTAAGTCAGTTCTTCTTCTTCATCTTCTTCTTCTCCTCCACCTGGATGTAAGTTCAAGATACAACTTGATAACATTTGAAATTTATTACATGCTTTTTTAGCGTGCACAACTCACGATTGTTGATTTTTATTATCACCTCCCTCCAGTTTCAGTAATCACCTGTTCTGTGTGTGGTAAATAACATGAAAGACAGTCTTTAACATTTATGTCCTCAGAGGAAAACAGACGTTGTCTTGTAAAATAGTTCAGTTCTTTCTTCTTGGTAAGTCTTGACACACTTATAGGACCCCTACTGAATTATGTGTTTTATGGGTTTATAGTCTACTACTCTGTTACCAAGCTGTCTCTGTGTTGAATCAATGTGAGATAACTGGTACTTACAGTAAAAAAAAATCCAATACATATTTGCTTTTTCTTTAACTCTTTGAGTCCCAAGAAACGCTAGGTTACTGCTTAGAGGCCCAATGAACGCATAATGCGCCAATTTTACCTCTGTCTTGGCTACTCCTTGGGCCTGTGATGCCGAACCCTCCGGGACTCAAAGAGTTAAGAAAATATATGACAGTTAAAACGTGTGGGGACCTTTAAAAATAAGAGTGGTCGCTGATCTCAATTAACCAGAAACCACTCATGTGCAGTTGGATTTGGTGTTCTGAGATACTGGCATCTGCTGTGGAAACTACCTTTGAATCCATTGTGAAATATTTCAAAGAGAATAGTAAAAAATGTATGAACCAGTAATGGCTATTTGTCTATGTTTTTCAATATTTCAGACTGACAACGGTCATTGACAAACTGACTCCTGACACAGTTTACCATTTCAAAGTTCAGGCTCGTAACTCCAAGGGTTTGAGTCCAAAGTCTGCAGCAGCAGTATATAAAACCCCACCAGGTAGTTTGTCCTCTGTCTGTGTTTGTATAGCCTTAGGAGATTTTGTGTGTGATATTCTTGATGTTTTATTTAGCTGAGATGCCAGAGGATGGCCGCCAGTTTAACTCTACCAGACCCCTGACCCGCTTTTATGGGAATTTCCAAATCTGCCGCTAAACCGCTGTCCCTCAAGGTTGGGAATATGCATACTATGAGAAAACAATGCGTCACAAACTAAAAATAACTAGCCACTCGTAATCAGATCTCGTGGATAGTCTTCTCAGATGTCCGCCCATATGTGTTTGGATGAAGTTTGTGTTGATTTACGTGAAAAAATTCTAAAAATTCACAATAAAACGAGAGGCTGATGAACCACGCATTTTGACAGGAAAGTGAAGTCGGTATAGGCTTGTCACAGTCCAACAGGTGATCGATACTTTGGTTGATTCAGACTCTGCGGAGTCATAATTTCATGAAGAATACATTCACAGTTGCAGTGACACAGTCAGTGGGAGCTGAAATGATGAGGAGAATCTTGAAAATTATAAATCTAGAAATAGATTGAAAGTAGGAGAAAGGGGCGTGTCCAACCCAACAGCAACATCTGGCGTTCACTTTGTGAAACAAGGTTGATACTGTTGGGTGGATTAGCACACAAACATGGAATATTGACACTAGATAAATGGTAAACCTATTTTCCACAATGTCTCCAAGTTTTATCTTATTCTAGCCACTTGTTTGCATGTAACTAATATTTTTGTATGTCATGTTGTTTTTTTCACGTTAATGCCCAGGAGCTCAGGTATAGGAGGAAATTAGGTTCATGGCCTGAGGTCTGGTAGGGTTAACCATCTAAGACGATTGTCCAGATCCTTGTGGAGCTGGAGATAGGTAAATGTAAGACTTTCAGCAAAACATAAAATATGTGATTATCATTGTGCACACACAAGTCATGTGAACTATGTGAGATAATGGAAAGGAGCTCAGGTTATGTGCAGACTGAGGGGAGTCTCATTGACCAGGCGTCTGCTAGACCATCTGGACAACTACAGTGTGGGGATACCACATGGGGGTAGAGTAGTGGTGGCCGTTTTTGTAGCAGTGATTTTACAGCTACTAGCCATGAGGACATTTTTATATGTAGATTAACTAATTATTTTAATAGAACTAACTAGTTGGTGGTAAAAGAACTGTTTCACTGTTTGTTATTCCTTGCAACATGAAAGTGTCGGAGACAGTTTGTTTTCGCGGACATCCATTGGTCCAGAGAGTCTGAGAAGTCATGGCCTGGTCGTCCAGATTATTGTGCCTACATCCTTGTGGGAAGGGAACAGAATGATCAGGGAACTGGAGAGAACCTAACAAGCTGCTAAAAGTGGGAATATATGTCAGGGCAGCTCAAATGACATCACTCAGTCGTTATTAATGCCCTTAGAGAGATTGGGCGATTGGAGGATTTTGAGAGGAGCGTGTCCACATTGCTGCTAAGAACGTGAGAACTGGGAGAATTGACCGGCACAGCCAGGTATGAGAAGCCTACCGAATGCACACAAAATAAGGCTGGCATTATTAACAGTCTTGACACTGATGTGTATGTTGGTGGGGGAATCTGAGCACCGGTGGAAGTGTCTGGAGTGCTGTGAAGCTAAGCCACCTCAATAATTCAATGAGCTATAGCTGTGTCCAACTACTGGTCGTAAATTTGCCTAGAAAAACCACAACAGCCGGAAAGTGCTGGGGTTGGTTCTGCAACCTTCTGTAAAGGATACACAACTAATTATTATTACTATAGCGGTGTCCATGTTTGTTGCTCACTAGCTGCCAAGACAGACACCTCTGGTGGAGAGGGTGACGCAGGATTAACAACGAATGCCATGATCATCATTGGAGCCTGTGTGGCAGGCTTCATCTTTTGCACTCTTGTCATCATCACCATCGTCTGCCTCTGCAGGTGTAGAGGCAACAACTATTCCCAGTGAGTGGCAAATTGTTACTGCTAAATCTTTTAGTTAACTAGACGACAGGTCATCTCTCTACACATTGAACATTTAAGTTTATAAGTGTTTACATCCCTATCTCAAAATATCTCTTCTTTAATGTTTACTGTTACTTGATGTGTGAATGAAGTGATATAAGAAAGGAGAGAGACTAGAAGGGCAGAATATTAGACTTGCCTGCGTGCCCAATCTTAACCCTTTAAATATAAAGTTAGTTCGTCCTTTTGTCCTCATGTGGGTTCTAGGGCTCCCGTTTGTAAAAAAAAAAAAACCTGCACACCCTAACTAGCATGTCATATTAAGGACTTACTTTTCTTCTTTTTCTTTTTTGAGGTTACCGTCTGTAAATTTGGAAAGTTCTGGTTGTTCATCCACTTCTCGACCCTAGCCCTCTTCGAGAATTCGTGTTTTGTGTGCTCATCTGTTTGTCAGATCTGGCTTCAAACTACTGGGCATAATTTTCCTAGAAAAACCACACAACAGCCAGGTGCTGTTGGGGTTGGTTCTGCAATGCCCTGTTAAGGATACACAACTAACCATGTACATATATACATATCTATATGTATGTATGTGTATGTGTGTGTGTATCTGTATAAAATATATATATATATATATATATATATACACACACATATGCACTTTGACCTGGGGGGGGCGGGGGGGGAAGGTACACACTCTGGACACGATATTTAAAGGCAAAATAGAGGTGATGAAGACCGGGTTTTCCAGCTTTGTGGTGCTTTTAACTACCCCAAAACACCTAGAACTGGACCTAACCCCAACCAGGTCCCGTGGCTGCATGCAGCCTATCTACCACCCCCTGGAATATTGGACTGTCTTTTTGGGGTGAATAAAAAGGAAAGCACCGAAAGTACGTCTGCAAAATGGATGTGCATGCAATACTCAAGTTCTGAAACAGTACCAAAATCCAGAAGTAGACAAGCAACCAGAACTTTCCGTCTACTTTACAGCTGGTGAACATTTAAATACACTGCATCTCTGAGGTCATTCATTATCTGACCCTGATCAATTTTTTTGTCTGCTTTCTAAACCAACTCTGCCAGTGAGTCTGTCAGCTTGTTTGTTTCTGTGGTGTGGCAATTTAGGTCACAGGGATGAGGAAAGTTATGACCATTTTGCTCTGTAAAAGGGGTTATCTAAAAACCTTACCTCCTGTACCAGCAGGTGTATGCTGGTCTTATGGAACCTCTTGCTGCCACCATCCACTTCTATTGGTCATGATTTGCACCCTTCTCAGTGGTCAGAAATATATAACCTCCCTCACTGGTTAAAAAAAAAATTATAATATTCGAGTGTTTCCATTATTGTCATAATTGTTGGTGAACATTTCTTGATGTTAGTATCAAATTGAACTTTCATTTCAGTCAAATGAAGACACAGACAAAAATCAATAAGACCCTTCCACCAAGCGTCAAGCCACCGGATTTGTGGATACATCAGCCGAACAACCTAGAGCTGCAGAAAATGGAGAGATCCCAACGAAGTGAGAGTTCAGCATCAGTGGCTACAAGTACATTACGTAGAGGATCTAGGGGTTCTGCAGATCAAACAGATGATCAGGCTTCAACCCTTGACAGGAGGCGTAATTCATTTGTTGGTAAGTTGCCTTGCTACTGCACATTTCAGAAACGTAAACAGTTCATGGAGCAGCTGGCTGAACGATTAGAATACTGGGTTTTCGAGCGGAAGACTCAGGTTTGAATTCTTTCTAAGGTTGGGAATTGCATTCTGTCGGTGAAAAATAAAATCCTACCTGGCAAATTCCATCCGCAGATGAGAGTCTAGCCGCGACAGCATCTAACACTTTTATAAAAACCCTGCTGGAGCAAAAAGAAGCATGTTTACAAACCAACAAACAAACTGAATTACTTATCTAGAGAATTAATCAGTTCTATGGCTATAAGCAGATGGATTGTGGATAGCTTGTAAAGATTTATTATGTATTTGCGTTAGTTTCTTCTTGTCTTTGTGCTTATCTGATAATGAAAGCTTTATTATCTTAAACATCTTATATGTCATTTGACATTGTGTTTTGGTAAAACTTGCTATCCTACTTTCCATTGTGTTTCATGTAATTATTTTTGGACTTTAATATTGCAACACTTTCATTTTTTTTTTTCAATGCATTAATTAAATTTTTATCCTGTAACACCTGCATTTTTTATTTTTATTTTGAATAATTATTTATCATATAACACCTACATTTTTTGGGTTTTTAAAAAAATTTAATGAATGATTCATCATATGACACTCTCCATTTTCTTTTATCCATTACCATTTTGTAATAATTTGTGTATGTTCTGTAAACTTTTATCATGTAAGACTTACTTTTTCATATTTACTCAATTTTTATCATAATTGCCTAAGACTTTGTGTTGTTTTATGTTATATATCCCTCCCCCCCTCCTCCCCCTTTCCTTTTTCCCAGTGAACTAGTATTTTCTAAACTGTTATCATCCTATAAAAGATTTTTTAAAAATCAAATGTATTTGCTCAACTTGTGTCATTTTAGCCTTTTCATTTAAAAAAATTTTTTTTAACATTTGCTTGCTGAACTTTTGTCTGTTGACTTTCTATATTTATTTTGTGCTTGCTGAACTTTTATCTTCTTTCTATTTTTACCATATGCCCGCTGAACTTCTAGCTTCTGATTTTTTTATTTTTATTTTGTGTTTGCTGAACTTTTTTCTGCTGACTGTCTATTTTGTGCTTGCTGAACTTTTATATTCTGACTTTATATTTTTATTTTGTGCTTGCTAAACTTAAAAAAAAAAAATTTAAGTTGTGGGTAAACTTTTATCATATCTTTCTGTTTTGTCGTGTGTTTATTGAGTTTTTGTCATTTTGCCACCTACAGGTATAGAAAAGTCATACCATCTTTATAATCTGCCCAAATTTGACATTTTCTTCCATGACTCGAACTTTATCTCTTCCAGGAGATGGTGGCTACCCTTCTAGTGGAGAAGAAAGATACCAGCCTATACAGCCTAGAAACCTAATTAGGCCTAAGCCTGTAGCACTGCCGGATGCACAGGCTTCGTTTAGAGAACGTGAGTTATTTTTGTTTTACATCCCATTTAGGTTGTACTCATAATGTCTTGACTGCCAGGGCAACCCAGCCTTGAGTAGTCCTGGGAAGTAAAGGTGGCCGGTGTGATGTCTACCCCATCGCCGATTGGTCTTTTTAAAAATATAGGTCTAGCCCTATATGCCCAATAAGACTATAAGTGTGGAAAAGGGCCCTATACTTTACTTTTTGTTATAGTTTGTATTGTAGAATAAAAGATTCAAGTGGTACAGTCTCTACATGAGTTCACACATGACGAACAAGAGTTAGTTACAGTGGGTTACAGTAACAGCTGGCACAGGTGGATTAAAATGAGATAAGATTAAAACACAAGAAGTTTAGAAAATATACCTGATAAGAAAAGTATACCTGATAAGAAAAGTATACCTAATGAGAAAATTATACCTGATAAGAAAAGTATACCTGATAAGAAAATTATACCTGATAAGTAAAGTATACCTGATAAGAAAAGTATACCTGATAAGTAAAGTATACCTGATAAGAAAAGTATACCTGATAAGAAAAGTATACCTGATAAGAAAAGTATACCTGATAAGTAAAGTATACCTGATAAGTAAAGTATACCTGATAAGTAAAATATACCTGATCAGAAAAGTATACCTGATAAGAAAAATATACATGATATAGACTAATCAGTAAGTGTCTGGTGCTTTGTTTGATACTGAAAGAGTTAATTCTAAAACAGAATCAAATGACTAAATAAATTACATTAAAAAGAAAAATTGAAACAAAAAATTTGAAAAATAATATATATTATGTCTTTGCTCAGTAATGAATAGTTACTCGGTTGATGTTTGTTAATTACTTGGACTGTTCACTTTCATTATTGTTTAGCACATGTTAACTGAAAAACTATGCCTGGTTTCCCTTTTCAACTGGAAAACAACCTGGTTGTCAGTTTCAGCCACACACACACACACAAAAAAAGACATACCTGGTTGCCAGTTTCAGCTGAAAAAATAAGCCTGGTTGTCAGTTTCAACCAGAAAAACCATGCCTGGTTGCCAGTTTCAAATGAAAGACTATGCCTGGCTGCCAATTTCAGCTGAAAAACTATGCCTGATTGCTAATTGCATAGGAAAACTATGCCTGGTTGTCAGTTTCAACACATATAACTAAGTATAGACATCGGCAGAGTTAAGAGAAAGAGAGAGAGAGAAAGAGAATAGTCAAGAGAGAAAGAATGAGAGGTTAAGAGAAAATGAGAGGTGGAGAGAGGTTGACAGAGAATAATTGAGAAAAAGAATGACAAGTGGAAGAGAAAGTCAGAGAGAGTAAATGAGTGGATGAAACAAACAAAAATATGGTCAAGAGAGAGAGGTATTGAGCTTTGCTGTTGACGTATTTATTACCTGAGACATTTAATGCAACATAATTGATCTATAGTGGAAGACAAAGAGAAATTACACCCAAAAATAAGTTATGGATATCATATAAGAGGATTTATGGTTACGTTAATAAATATTTTGGATAAATTAATAAATATTTTGATAAATAATGATCAGTACTCAGAGAAAGAAGTAGAAAGATAGGACACACTAGATACCATAAAAAAATTTTTTTTAGTTATCTTGTTGGGATGCCAAACATGTCAACTCCAGATGATGAAATCGCCTTGTTGTCTGAACAAGAGCTTCGGGACAGGACCAGCTTGACACTCTTTCAAGTGATCAGTATGTTTATTCACTAGTCTGTCTTATTGAAAACTGTTCAAATATTATCTGAGCACAGATTACATGCTCCATAGAAGTTTAAAAAAAATATTTCAGAAATAATGCAGATTTTTCCTAGATCTGTTACAACCACTGTGGTTTACTGTAGTTAGAAATGTATACATTCCAGTGTTTTTGATGCTATTGATAATGTTTATTCTTGATGTATGAATGAAATGATGTAAGAATGGAGGGAGACCTCGAAGGACAGAATGTTAGATTGGCCTGTGTGCCTAATTCTTAACCATTTAAAAGTAAAGTTTTTTGGTTTATTCGTTCGTTCATTTTTTTCTATTGGCCAAAACAAAATATCAACCAGGCATAGAATTAAAAAAAAAAAAACATCTGCCTTCTGATTAGAGGACATGACATGACACTTGATGCTGATTTTGTCCGCTTTTCTGTTTCCAGCCATCGCCACAGTCACAGCAGCACCCAACGGACACATACTTCAGTATGGGGACAGTCCATCAGGGCCACTGCCCATGCGTCCCATCTACCCTCGCACCCAGTACAACACACAGTACACCAGTGCAGCTAGAGTCAATGCTGGTGACCTGCCTCATACATGTCCTCCTTCCAGTAAGTCACTCATTCAGGGGTTTTCATCTTTTACTTTTGATCTCAGGCATCGTGGGAAGGAATAGCTGGGGATCATCCCTCGATGGGTGGTACTGGCTGTTGTCATTGTTCATTTTTGAGGTCATCTTCATCGCACATCCTACAAGGCCATAAGTATCGGAACTCTTCGCTGGCTGCTGAAGATGGGGACAGAGCGCATATGGGAATGCCCCGAGTGCTGTGATGTCGGTTCTTGAATCAAATCAATCATGGCCATAAATGCTCTGATCTCCTCCTAAGTATGTCTTCAAGTGTTTTTAGGCTCATCATCATCATCAGGTGCCTTGCCGACTGGCGTGGGCGATCATGCTTCTCCATAATCCCCGATCTCTTGCAGCATGTATCAGTTCGTGTGCAGACACACCTCCATGCCATGCAACAAGACTGTCAAGCATTTTCTCTCGTTGTCTTCCTCTATCTCTCCTTCCACAGATCTTTCTAGTGGTCGCAACATGTTCTGTTTTCTATTTTTAGGCTCACAACTGCCTGTCTGTTCTGGTTGATGTAATGACAGATGGCATGGTTTTCCTGTCTTTAGACTCCAGTTGGTACACCCTGGTTATGTAGTCTGTTCAGTTAACATTTTTCCATGAAACTGAAAACCTTACAGCATTTAGTCTCTTGTATGGGATTGATGATGTCTCTCCTGTCCGTAAAGGGATAATTCCTGATAGTCGCACTGTCAGCCAGAGCGTCTGCTCTCTCATTGCCTTTTTCACCAGCATGCCGTGGGACAACAATGAAGGTTATGTTATGAAACACTGCATGTTATATCAGGTGGCTGTTGTCATTCCATGTAAATATTCAGTGTCCTAATACTACCAGTCTTCTTAGGAATCTTTGCTCCGGTATAAAGTTTTCTTACTTGAAATACCTGTTTTGGTAGCTGATGTTGCTGCATTTTAATATCTTCAAGCCATTTTTGATTTTGTCTCCAAGTGTGTTAGGCAGAAGGTGTTGTTACCAAATACCTGTCTCATCTATTGTTCTTACTTATTCTTTCTATAGAAGATATTCAACATTCAATGGGAAACAGAGGAAGACTTTTAATTATGTTGCAGCTGGGACTATTAGCATGTTGTCTGTTAGTTGGCTGCTGAAGGAGTGGACAGAGCACACATGGGAATGTCCCAAGTGCAGTTATGTCACTTCTTGATTCATTTATTAATTCTTTAACCATCTCAGATGGTTAAAAAAGATTGCCTTTCTTAGGTATAACGTCTCACAAATGTTCATTTTATGTATGCCAGCGTTTGATCGTACCCAAGTTTGACACTGGCAGGTTCACAATAACCTTTCGTTTCTTGGTGTATTATTTAGGCACAGGATTTTGTTCCCCAAATCTTTCTCATCATATTGTTTTTCACCCAATTCTTTAACTATCTCATTTTTGTTTGTTTGTTTTTGATTTGTTTGTTTACGAATATGAGTTTTTGATGGAGTCAGAGATTGGCACTGATCGCGTAATGTTCCCCACGTTCAAGATTCCCCCGAGCCCTGCACCACCCTAAAAAGTGGTAAATATAGACAGTAAATAATAGTAGATCATCATCATCCTAAACCGCTTCTGCCATTAAGTGTCGTGGGGTGGAATAATTTGCGATCCAGTGCACGTTGGCTGCTACTGGCGATTGTCGCGCCGTGAAGGCGTAGAGTGTCTTTAATGTTGTCGATCCATTTTCTCCACGGCCGTCTTCTTGCTTTTGTACCTGATCTTCTGAGACAGTACATATTATTTAGAAATAAAGAGTTAGCTGTCTGGCTTGTACCTGGGCATGCAACTAACCTGTTTGTGTTGTTGTTTATTTGTAACTGATCCATTAGTGGAGCATGTTTTCAGGTTAAACCTCTTTCTTGTATGTTTTGTTGTGAGTGACCACATCTGGCACTGGTAGCCTAAGGTGGGAATGAATATGCTTTGTATCAGATGTCTCTTTGTTCTGATTGGGATTGCCTTATGCTGTAAGAGGGGGGCTGGCTGTTCCAATACTTGGCCAGCTTTACTGCATCGGATGTCAATTTCTTCATCAAATTTACCATCTTCAGTGAATTTTGTTCCAAGATATTTAAATCCAGATGCCTGTTTAATATATGTATGCTCTCGGAAAGATGCATTGCAACTTCAAAGGGAACACTTTTTTTGACATGCTTGTTAGGGTTAAAGTGGGTCTGTTTGTTTCCCAAAATGGAGTCTCAGAACCCACATGGGGAGATTCGATACTTCTTTTGGGGTCTTAACAGCAGGACCAGGGTTTGTCTTACTTGAGCAGTGGTTTGGTCAGTATCTGTATGTTCTCAACAACCATTCTTTCGTTGCTGATGTCTGTCTCTTAGTTTATGCATTAACTGGCTAGCATGATGTTTGCTTGTTTTGTTTCTGAGCATGTTTTGAACCCATCAAGTTTTGGGTAATTTTGTTTTCACAACTCTTTACAAAATGTATATTTATGGCATAAACAATATATAGCCTTTGAAATAGCTACATAATACACATTTCTGACATATCTTACAAACCTGGCATTATATAAGCATAATTATGCAAATGTGTCTACAGACAGGCACTGGAAAGGGAAATATAAATATTGAGGAAACAAGGGTTTCCTATTTAAGGCCCTATGGGAACAATCAACAGAAACAGTAGAGAAACAAGATTATTATGGCCTAGAGAGAATGAGGCACCTGGGTGTAACCAGAGGGTCCGGCCGGTTCACTGCACTCAGAGGCAAGGCAAGATGAACATATAATCAGATTTTGACCAGTACCATCAGTATTGGAACTCTGGGCTGCCTGCTGAAGATGAGGACGAAGCATGCATTGGAATGCCTGAGAGCTGTGATGTCAATTCTTGACTCAACTCAACTCAACAGTGTCCTAGAGAAAATCTAAGGCGAGTGTTGATGAGAGAAGCCAAAGTTACCGGACTGGATTCCATCCATGATATTGAAGTGATGGCACTGGATAGAAGACAATGGATAATTAGACTGCCAGCACTATGTACAACAGCTGCACTACAGGATAATAAAGGAATGAATGAAACAGTTTCTTATCAGCTGTCCGTACTGGTGGCAGAGCACTTATGGTGTATAAATGTGTGAAGTGACACTGGTTCACATCTCCCAACTTTAATTTAATTTACCTTTACCTTTTTACACTAATCTGTCTCATATCACACACATGTCTGCTTCAGATCTGTGACATAAGATACATATTTATTTAACACATCTGCGACATAATACAAAAATGGCAAAACACATAAATCTGAGAATCATCATGCAGCTCAGTGACATTACACACATCTAAAACACACTTATAACATAGTATACATACATGTAAAAGGCAAACTTATAACCTAGTGCACATACATATAGTCAAACTTATAACATACTATTCACACATATATGTATCACTGAGTTAACAGAGCAGTGCATGGAACATTAACAGCATGTCTGTGCATTGTGTTCTGTGTGTTGCAGGTAAAGTGCTGCCTGCTGTGGACGAGGACGAGGACAGTAACTGTGACATGGTTACTGGTATGGATGAATCCTATAATTCCAGAATAGGCTATGGTTAGTTATTTTCACTTCCAGAAGAGCCACAGTCATTTCTCTCTCTGTCTCTGTGTGCCTGTGTATATGTGCGTTTCTGTGTGTATATATCTGTGTGTGTCTATGTGTATATGTCTGTGTGTATATGTCTGTGTGTTTTGTCTTTGTGTCTCTGTGTGTATGGTCTCTTGGTGTGTCTACATGGCGTGTGCATGTGTGTGTATGCCGGTGTATGTATGTCTGCATATGCGTCTATGTGTGTGTGTGTCTGTGTGCCCATCAGCGTGTGTGTGTGTCTGTCTGGGATTGTGTGTGTGTGTGTGTCTGTGCGTGTATCTGTGTGTGTGTGTTTGTGCATGTATGTGTCCGTGTGTGTGAGTCTGCATGTGTGTGTCTGCGGGTTTGTGTGTGTCACATGTGTATGTCTGTGTGTTTATGTCTGTGCGCATCTGTCTGTTTGTGTGTGTGTCTGTGTGTGTATCAGTATGTATGTATGTGTGTGGAATGTGTGTGTTTGTGTGGGTAGGTAGGTATGTATGGGGGTGTGTTTATGTGTGTGCTTAAGTGAGTCGGTGGGCGTGTGTGTGTGCATGCATTTTACTACCCATTCCCCCCCCCCCCCCCTTCCTGATATCTATATTAATCAAAATTTAAATTTTCCGATGTCGTTAGCTCTAAACTCGGAAACTACTGAACCGATTGCTTTCAAATTTTCACACAACGTTGCCTCTGATTCAAAGCATAATTTTTTGTCATAAAATCTCACAAACCACGAACGATGTAGCTCCAGCAATTGTCAAATCATTGTTTGTTTCGTTGCCCGCCCGGATTTATTTTTAATCAATTGACCACCTTTTACTGTGCAACACCGACCTTCACATTATTATTATATACTTTCATTTCTACCAAATGCTCGAGTGTTTAGTAGCGTAGTTAGTTGTAAGCATTTCGCTTTTTTTACTCGGGTGATAGGGGTTTGATTCCCCGCTGGGTGATATACTTTTTTGTGTGTGGCCCCTATCTGGGTGGCTGCCACGTTTTGTTGTGGTTTATAGCTAGGCTGCAGTATCTACGCTTTTTTCTGTTTAATTTGGGGGTTTACAGCTAGCCTGGGATAGCGGCGACGTGATGCTCAATGTTAATTTCACGGGTAATATTCGTTCGCATTTGAGAGGGCGGTTGGGCCGTTGTGTTGTGGTTTACAGCTAGGCTGTGATATCGAACTCAAACTCTTCAGTCTTAGGTAGTATATTTGTACGTATTCCGCCCTTCACCTGGTTGACCGGTGTTCAATTACCCACTGGGTGCTAACTTTTCTTTTTCCCTCAAGAGGGCTGCTGGCATGTTGTGTTGTGGTTTACAGCTAGGCTGCAATATCTGCACCTTCCGCCCAGACACTGTTAGCTAAGAGAGCTTAAAACATTTTTTTCAAGTTCTCATTTCTTAACTATTTATATTTTAATACTTTCGCCAGGGATGATTTTTCAATCCTTCGGAGAGTGAGATATGACTGGGTGGAGGGGAGAGGGAAGGGGGTTGAGGGTTATGACAGACACTGTTAGTTGAGAGCTACTTTCTTTTTTTTTCCATTTCACCATTCGGGGCCACAGCAACGCGTGGCAGGGCACAGCTAGTTCATAATGTGCATATTATCATTTAACATGCTTATTGATAAAATACAGCTGCAGTGTTAAAGACAGATGTTTGGAAGGGCCGAATGTAAGACGGGCCTGCGTGCCCAATTTGTAACCCTTTGAAAATAAAGTTTGTTCGTTCATTCTGTGTGTGCATGGGCGAGAAAGAAAGAGAGAGAGAGAGATTAGGCTTGTCTGTGTATGTGTTTGTAGTCTTGCTACATTTGAACCGTTTGTCCCAGTCCATTGTTCCTTGATCATCTGTAAAGTTACTGTAACCTCTGTTCTTAAAAGTTATCACTTTTTCAACTCTTGTTCTGGAAAGTTATTATTTTAGCCTCAGTGCTAGGAAATTGTTACTTTATCTTATTCTGTAATATAATTTTACTCCTATTATAGAAAGTTTTTTGCTTTAATCCCTTTCTAGAAAGTTGTTTCATTATTATATTCTGTAATATTAATTTAACCCCATGTTCTAGGAAGTTCACTTTAACCCCTGGTCTAGAAAGTTGTTATATTATTGTATTACACAAACAGACAGACAAGAGGCAGCCCCTGATGAATTGTTCAGATAACAAAGATAACAAAGACCAGATTGAGCTAATTTGTATGCACTTCTGTTGGATTAACATTTGTACATAAAGAATAATGTGTATGAACACCTAATTCAATTAACAGTTGATGAATTAACTTGTATGCATGTGTGATGAACCTGATGTAATATTTGTGTCTGTAATGGCTCAACATACTACACTGATACAGCATTTTCTAGCTGCTAATAATTGACACTGATTTATTAGTACACAGTTTGTCTCCAATTTCTGTCAGTTATACAGAACCACCTAAATCCAATTTGTAACAAAGGGGAGGAATATAATATGAAAATAAACACTACAAAGACAGAGACAATGATGATAGGAAGACATAAAGACAATTTAGAAATTTTATTAAAAAACAACATACTGAGACAAACAGAGGAATTTAAGTATTTGGGAGCAATTTTTACGTCTGACGGAAAACTAGACAGAGAAATTAGCTCCAGATGTGCCAAAGCTAATCAAGTAATGGGGCAACTATCTCCCCTGTTGACACACAAGCAGATACCTCTAAGTACTAAAGTGAATCTTATCAGAACTATTTTTTGGCCAACACTATGCTATCAATGCCAAATGTGGACACTTACATCCTTCAATGAACGTAAAATTGTGACAACAGAGATGAAATGCCTTAGAAGAGCTGCAGGAGTTTCAAGGAAAGACAATACAAAATCATGAAATCGGATGAATGCTAGGAATAAAACCAGTCTTACAGGTCATCAAAGAACAACAAATGAAGTGGTTTGGACACCTAACAAGAATACCCTGGTACTATCTGCCACAGCGAGCCACACTAAAACGTTACAACGGGTATAGAGCGAGTGGAAGACCTCGGAAAAAATGGAGTGATGGCATTAAGAACAGCCTTACAGAAATTAACATCAGTCTTAATAGTGCTCTTGACAGAGCTCATCAGCGAACATTACATCTAACCCTGACACTTTGATGAGGTAAAAGGTGGAAGAAAAGAAGAAGAAGAAGATACAGCTTGGTCTCCCACTTCTTTCTGTCTTCTGCTTCTGTTGTTTTCTCACTGCTACCAGGTTGTGGCCTAATGTTGTGGGTTTCTTTATTTGTCTTGCGCTTCTCGGGTGGATTCGATAGTGGATTTGTTCATCTTTCTACAGGTTTGGGCTACACCATTTATCCATCTCTTTCTTGCTGTTCCCCTTATCTTCCTCCCAGATGTTCTGTTGTAAAGAAAAAAAATTTCATTTGCAGTTTGGTCAGGCTGCATTCTTAACTAGATGGCTGAACAATTAATTCTTTAGCTGTCAATATAATACGGACATGATTTATTGCAATTTGTAATCCTCTTCCTTCTTGTATTGTTAGTGAACTTATGGAGACATCACATACTGATAGCATAAAGTAGGGATGAAGATGCCATCAAGCATTTTGCTGGAAGGGAGACATATAGGTGTCTGAGCAGAGGGTCTAAGATTTTAATTATCCCAGCTCTGTCACTTGTACGGTTTAATTACACCAGCTCTGTCAGTTGTACAGTTTAATTACCCCAGCTCTGTCAGTTACACATTTTAATTATCCCAGCTCTGTCAGTTATATGGTTTAATTATCCCAGCTCTGTCAGTTATACGGTTTTATTATCCCAGCTCTGTCAGTTATTCGGTTTAATTATCCCAGCTCTGTCAGTTATACTGTTTAATTATCCCAGCTCTGTCAGTTACACAGTTTAATTATCCCAGCTCTGTCAGTTATATGGTTTAATTATCTCGGCTCTGTCAGTTACACAGTTTAATTATCCCAGCTCTGTCAGTTATATGGTTTAATTATCTCAGCTCTGTCAGTTATATGGTTTAATTATCTCAGCTCTGTCAGTTATATGGTTTAATTATCCCAGCTCTGTCAGTTACACAGTTTAATTATCCCAGCTCTGTCAGTTATATGGTTTAATTATCTCAGCTCTGTCAGTTATATGGTTTAATTATCCCAGCTCTGTCAGTTATATGGTTTAATTATCTCAGCTCTGTCAGTTATATGGTTTAATTATCCCAGCTCTGTCAGTTATATGGTTTAATTATCCCAGCTCTGTAAGTTACACAGTTTAATTATCCCAGCTCTGCCAGTTACACAGTTTAATTATCCCAGCTCTGTCAGTTATATGGTTTAATTATCCCAGCTCTGTCAGTTACACATTTTAATTATCCCAGCTCTGTCAGTTACACATTTTAATTATCCCAGCTCTGTCAGTTATATGGTTTAATTATCCCAGCTCTGTCAGTTATATGGTTTAATTATCCCAGCTCTGTAAGTTATACGGTTTAATTACACCAGCTCTGTCAGTTATACGGTTTAATTACACCAGCTCTGTCAGTTATATGGTTTAATTATCGCAGCTCTGTCAGTTACATGGTTTAATTACCCCAGCTCTGCCAGTTACACGGTTTAATTATCCCAGCTCTGCCAGTTACACGGTTTAATTATCCCAGTTCTGTCAGTTACACGGTTTAATTATCTCAGCTCTGTCAATTACACAGTTTAATTATCCTAACTCTATCGGTTACACATTTTAATTCTCCTACCTCTATCAGTTAAACATTTCAGTTCTTCATCTCTGTCGGTTATACAGTTTAATTCTTCCGCCTGTATCAGGTATACAGTTTAATTCTACCTGTATCAGGTGTACAGTTTGATTCTCCCACCTGTATCAGCTGTACAGTTTGATTCTCCCATCTGTATCAGGTGTACAGTTTGATTCTCCCACCTGTATCAGCTGTACAGTTTGATTCTCCCACATGTATCAGGTGTACAGTTTGATTCTCCCACATGTATCAGGTGTACAGTTTGATTCTTTCATCTGTATCAGGTGTACAGTTTGATTCTCCCACCTGTATCAGGTGTACAGTTTGATTCTTTCATCTGTATCAGGTGTACAGTTTGATTCTCCCGTCTGTATCAGGTGTACAGTTGGATTCTCCCACCTCTGTCAGTTATACATTTCAATTCTTTATCTCTGTCATGTATACAGTTCAATTCTCCCACCTCTGTCAGTTATATAGTTTAATCGATATCTGCTAAGAATTTTGATGTTCTGCCTTCCTAATCTTCTCGGTCACATGTCACAATCATCGTAAATTCCACATATTCTTTCTTCCATGTTTATTTTCATAGCATTTGAAAATGACATTTATCACAACCAGTGGTTTTATTAGATACCAAAGAACATTTTCTGCTGTGATTATCAAATTTTATAAGTCTGTGTATGTTTCTATTAGATTTGCTTAGAAAGTTTTAAGTAACAACAGAAACACCCGCCACTCTAAATGTACTTTTTCTTTCCAATTTGTGATTATAGTCTGTGTCATTAATAGCTCTGTATATTTCAGTTTACACAAATCTGTGATTCAAATATTTGTATTTCAGTGAAACCGCAGCAGAGCATTAGTCCATACAAGAAACCTACTGCTCCAGTCATGACGGCAACAAGCAAAGGGCAGAGAACTCCCATTTCATTCAATTCAAAATCTCCTGAACTGAAGAGTAAGAAAGATGAAGCAGATTTATCGGTGAGTGTTTACAATAATTCTTAATTTGTTTAATTTGATGGATGATTCACTGGTTAAAAGTGTTTAAAGGTAAACATTATCAACTTAATTGAACAAGGTTTTATCCCGTATGGCTCGCCCTTTCTCTGCATAACAGCTTGTTTCCCACCAGGAGCGTCACCAGAGCACAAACTGCATAGCTCCTGCAACCACCCCCAGTAATCTCCAAAACACCTTCTCTCATGAACCAAACAACTAAACCCATAACTTTCAGAGTGTGGGGCGGACCATCTAATCACTTCTCAGACTGTAATGATCTTTTTGTGTCTCCACACTAGTCACTCACTCCCAAAGGCCCCTTACAACATCGAGCTTGTCATACATCAGTTCACCACCAAGTGGTGCAGAACTGGCTAATCTTTCTGCCTGCTCATTTCACAATATGTTGGAATATCCTGGAGAAAATATCCAAAGGACACTAACTACACAGAACCTCGGAAGCCGTGCTTGCCACTCTGCGCAGAGCATGCCTGTCTCCACCTTTCTCAACAGGCTCTGTTAGTAACAAGAATAGAGAAAGTAACCTAATGCAGGAAAATCTTTTCCAAAGCCTTTCTGTTTATAAAAACAAAACAAACAAAAAACTAAAACAAACAGCCTACAATTTTTATTGTCCTATATGGCTGTCTTAAAAGATCTGAACATCAGGGAAGATTGGCTAATAAACAGCATCCTTTCTCGGAAGCTGAAATATTTTGGTCATATCAAGCGCCACAATGGGTTGGAAAAAACTATAGCAGAAGGCATGGTACATGGAAGGAGGGGCAGGGGCCGACCCACACGAAGATGGGCACATGATATAAGTGACTCCTTGAGTATGAAAGTACATGCGGCAGGAGAACTGGCGAGAGACAGTTTCTTTCAGGCAGACTGTGATGAGAGAGGCGTTCTGCAAAGGACCTGCTACATGATGATGATGATATGGCTCTGAAACCTGGATGGTTATTACAACATTCTGAGAACAAATTGTTAGACAAATCTTTGGACCCATCGAAGCTGCAAACAGTGCCCAAAAATTGGAGAGTGAGAAGTAACAATGGAATTCATAAAAACTGGCATATAAAGAGTATGGTAGATAACACAAAAACTGCATACAAAGGTGTAGACCATGAGGCAGACCAAGAAGAGGGTGGAGAGATAATATAAAGGCAGACCAAAAAATGTGGTGTCATTAACTGGAAGGAGGTCAGTCACAGAGATGAATGAGAGTGGGTGATATTTGCAGCGGTGAATCTTTAAGGTTTGGATATCTGAATAAAAATAATAAATGTAAAACGTATTTACAGTATGAAAGGTGAATTTTTGGAAACAATTAATATAAAACTAGCCTGCATGGCCAGTTCATGACCCTTTGAAAGAAAAGTCAGTTTGTTCTTTCAGTCAGTATTGTGTGCTCTATATAAAATCTGTTTATTTGTCCTCGCAGAAATCTTTGAGTACTGAAGAATTGACAGCTGAGATGGCCAATCTGGAGGGGCTGATGAAAGATTTGAATGCTATAACACAGCAGGAGTTTGAGTGCTAGCAGTTGGCAGGAGAGGAGCAAGCTAAATTTAACAGTGGAAGTTATAGTAGACCAACCAATCGCTTGCTGAATAGAACAAGGGAAGAGAACTCTGTTCAGTGCCTAAATGTTCTTGTCTTGAGAATAAGCAAGTGAAACAGTAGACAAGCAAGAGAGTTGGTAGAGAGTGAATGGCTGAATGAACAGCTGTGACTGACTGTTGAAGTATGCATTGTGGCACTGTACTTACGTGGTGAATGTATATAAAAAAACTTTGTTTCATGTTGGTGTCTTTGACCCATTACAGATAATATAGAACCACATTTGTTTGCCGTGTGGCTGACATACTTTGTAAAATGTTCACCTAGCTCAAGTTAAAACACAAGCTATCATTCTGCTGCCTGTTACCCTGAAGGTCTGATCATGTCAGTTACATCAACTTCACAGCCTGTCTGTTGCTGTAACATCTCACCCTATTCTGTAACATGCCAGACACACTCTTGTATTTTGTCTAGATAATGTGTCCTCTCAACCAGTGCCCTTACAATCATATCCTCTCAACCAGTGCTCTCACATTACCTTTACACATCAAAGTATCTTCTTTACCAGTGCCCTAATATTTAAAAATCTCAGCTAGTGGGCTGCACAGTTTCATCCTGCTGTACTGTTTCCTGACATCCATGTATCCAGCTCTCTGATATCACATTCGCTGAGTCATTGCTCTAACATCCTCACATCTCCCTAACATCACATCCTCACATCTCCCTAACATCACATTGTCACATCTCCCTAACATCACATCGTCACATCTCCCTAACATCACATCCTCACATCTCCCTAACATCACATCTCCCTAACATCACATCCTCACATCTCCCTAACATCACATCTCCCTAACACCACATCCTCATATCTCCCTAACATGACATCCTCACATCTCCCTAACATGACATCCTCACATCTCCCTAACATCACATTGTCACATCTCCCTAACATCACATTGTCACATCTCCCTAACATCACATCCTCACATCTCCCTAACATCACATCCTCACATCCAGCCACCAAATGACCACTGCCTGCCAGACATTACTATCAAGGAAGTATTTAGAATGTAACTTCTCCAGTTTCTTGAAGACCTATTGACAGCTTGCAGTTTATCCTACGTATATTTCCTGTACTCATTTGTTTCACTGTAACCATTTTCTTATTTTATATTGTTGACCAGTCTCATTCTCCCTCACCGCATCGGACTTGGTCAGTTTCTGGATTCCTGATCCAGCTGTACAAGTATGAACAATTCTTGTGAATACTTGAACAAACCTGAGTGTTAATGATACCACAAAGTGAGGCAGTCCATACACTGCTGAGGAGGAAGGAAAAGCTGTATTAACTTTGCTAAAATCACATTATTTATAATTTTCATGTTCAAATACTCGAATGAGAGAGAGAGAGAGAGAGAGAGAGTGTGTGTGTGTGTGTGCATGCGTGCGCGAGAGAATAGAGCTGGTTTTATTCAAAAGAATGATGCATTTGAAAAATATGACATGGTTTGTCAGGAATTCATTTTGATAATGTCAGTGTATGACCGGTTTTTCTCTCTCTTAAGGTGGCTAATTTGGAGCATATATGTTCATCATGTTGTGGTCTTGCCTGTCATTTTATATTTTAATGGGGTTGATGCTCTTTATGTTTTTATTTGTTACCCAGCTATTTAAGAAAATAAACAAGAAATGTGTGGGCCAAAGCAGAATTGATTATTTGAGAAGCCGAGGAACATAAAGAAAGATTCACTGGAAAAGCTTGAGCTTTTGTTGTGAAGCTTTTTGTGCTACTCATCGATGAAGACTTCCACCAAAATGTCTGCTTGTTTTTATGTGCATTTTCTGTTTAACCCCCTCCCCAGTTGAACACTGAGGTCAGTATTCACAATTTTAGGCACCACACTGTAATATAATCAGTGTCAATTTCATTGAAATATCAGATGATTACAATGTATTGATTATGATATTGGCTCCAGACGAGAAAGATTTTTTTGAACAAAAATGTAATAATAAAATATTAGTGATCTTTAGAGACAAGTAAAGGTAACTGTATAGGATGTATGTCAAGTGTGTGTGTGTGTGTGTGAATATGTGAGAGCGAAGGGCTGGGCTTTGGTGAAAACAGATGTATTAAGAGAGAATGGCATGTTGTAAATATAAAATGGTATGCAGAAAAGATAAGATGAAATGACTGAAATAAAATAAAATATTAAACAAGCAGTAGCAGAGCTACACCTGTATTTGAGAGGTTCACATCACTGCATTTCTATGTTTGTTTTTCATTAGTGTTTTGTGTAATGTACTAACAACCTATTGGGGAAAATATATGTGTTAGTTTTGTTATAGGCATGTTGGTGTGGTTGTTTATAGGCCACAGTTTTGTTATAGGCATAGTGGTGTGGTTGTTCAAGGGCCACGTGGAAGGTATCTTTATAACTGTTATGCAGTTGCCTATGTTTTTGTTTTGATAATGATGACATTTTCTACATAATTTATTTATTCCTTGTTTCCCCCTCTCTTGTTTCTTGTTTAAAAGACATATCTTGATCAGTGAGAATACCAGTTTATTGTATTTTCATAGCAGCTGGCTCTGGGGCTTGGGAAACAAAGATGCAGTAGGCATATTTTATGTGTCAGTTTACAAGGCATTATCAGACAATATGTGGGCTCATCGTATGCTGTTAAAAAGTTCAGTTCAGTTACTTGAGTCTACTTTTATGTTCTTGAGCTGTCAGATGGACAAAACAGATACAGTTCTGAAGAAAGCAAAAAGAGACCAAGACTGTAAGATCGGCCTGGCATCCCATACTCAGAAACAAAACAACCTGTGTTTATCACTGTCCAGGCTGGTCATCCCATACTCAGAAACAAAACAACCTGTGTTTATCACTGTCCAGGCTGGTCATCCCATACTCAGAAACAAAACAACCTGTGTTTATCACTGTCCAGGCTGGTCATCCCATACTCTGAAACAAAACAGCCTGTGTTTATCACTGTCCAGGCTGGTCATCCCATACTCTGAAACAAAACAACCTGTGTTTATCACTGTCCAGGCTGGTCATCCCATACTCAGAAACAAAACAACCTGTGTTTATCACTGTCCAGGCTGGTCATCCCATACTCTGAAACAAAACAGCCTGTGTTTATCACTGTCCAGGCTGGTCATCCCATACTCAGAAACAACACAGCCTGTGTTTATCACTGTCCAGGCTGGTCATCCCATACTCAGAAACAAAACAGCCTGTGTTTATCACTGTCCAGGCTGGTCATCCCATACTCAGAAACAAAACAGCCTGTGTTTATCACTGTAGAGGCTGGTCATCCCATACTTAGAAACAAAACAACCTGTGTTTATCACTGTCCAGGCTGGTCATCCCATACTCAGAAACAAAACAACCTGTGTTTATCACTGTCCAGGCTGGTCATCCCATACTCTGAAACAAAACAACCTGTGTTTATCACTGTCCAGGCTGGTCATCCCATACTCTGAAACAAAACAACCTGTGTTTATCACTGTCCAGGCTGGTCATCCCATACTCTGAAACAAAACAACCTGTGTTTATCACTGTCCAGGCTGGTCATCCCATACTCTGAAACAAAACAACCTGTGTTTATCACTGTCCAGGCTGGTCATCCCATACTCAGAAACAAAACAGCCTGTGTTTATCACTGTCCAGGCTAGTCATCCCATAATCAGAAACAACACAACCTGTGTTTATCACTGTCCAGGCTGGTCATCCCATATTCAGAAACAACACAGCCTGTGTTTATCACTGTCCAGGCTGGTCATCCCATACTCAGAAACAACACAGCCTGTGTTTATCACTGTCCATGCTGGTCATCCCATACTCAGAAACAAAACAGCCTGTGTTTATCACTGTAGAGGCTGGTCATCCCATACTCAGAAACATAATCTGTGTTTATCACTGTCCAGGCTGGTCATCCCATACTTAGAAACAAAACAACCTGTGTTTATCACTGTCCAGGCTGGTCATCCCATACTCAGAAACAACACAACCTGTATTTATCACTGTCGAGGCTGGTCATCCCATACTCAGAAACAGAACAGCCTGTGTTTATCACTGTCCATGCTAGTCATCCCATAATCAGAAACAACACAACCTGTGCTTATCATTGTCCAGGCTGGTCATCCCATACTCAGAAACAAAACAGCCTGTGTTTATCATTGTCCAGGCTGGTGTGCAACCTGTAGCTGCTGGAGATGGGCATTTCACTAAAGACTTAAGACATTTGATTAATCAACACGGAACATGTGAGATCAGCCGTTTTCCACTTGTGGAGCTTTAGACGGGGGGATCACAGCACCTATGCATCCGGCTGGAGTGCTATGATTATAACTCCCACTAATCGCTCAGAAATAAACAGGACAAACCCTGGCAGAAACACTGACAAAATGTAGACTAAAATGAAGTAGTCAGGCTGAGTTGAGCGGGCGTTGATGCTTGTGTGACGACAAATCACGTGATGTAAAAAAAAGCAAGGCACGTGAGATTGCCTTGATACAGTAGCATTGATCAAGTTGTCATACTGCTGACCTCTGCCCAAATGTTTGTATTTTGTTTTCAAAAACAGAAAAGCTGATGTAAACTTGGTTTGTTGTTGTTGTTGATGTAATGTTTTTGATTGTTAGAAATTAAATGTAAGAAAAGTCAACATGCTTGTCTGATCATTATGTATAAAATAATTTAAAATAAACAGATGACATGGTCTTCCAACAATGTCTATTTGGAATTTTTTGTTTTGAGTTTTATTTAAATTTCCTGTCTCTAATATCACTCCTGTTGGAGATAAGAAACTTGCCTAGAACTGTGCCTGTGTTTTGCACCAATTCACGTCTTCCTGTAGATCACCTGTACCAGCTGAGGCACTTGTGGCCTTGCAAACTGTACACACTGGGCCCATCAGCCTATAGTTTGTTCCCAATAACTACCAGATTTAGGCCTTGCAAACTGTACACACTGGGCCCATCAGCCTATAGTTTGTTCCCAATAACTACCAGATTTAGGCCTTGCAAACTGTACACACTGGGCCCATCAGCCTATAGTTTGTTCCCAATAACTACCAGATTTAGGCCTTGCAAACTGTACACACTGGGCCCATCAGCCTATAGTTTGTTCCCAATAACTACCAGATTTAGTTCGGGGTAGATATTATTTATGTAGGTTATCAGACTCTGATTACCTAAAGGTTGTCAGTGTAGAACAAGTCGTTGCTTTAATATGTTCATAAATAGTAGGACTATACAACACTGGAGTGGATAATATGTTCTAGCTTTCGTGTAGGACATTTTGAATCTGTAAAACATTGAAATGGACGATACATTTTTTGTTTGCTTTGGTATAGGACATTCTATAGCTGTTACAGTAGAATGCGTGATATAACCTAACTTGGGTGTAGGATATTCTAAATCAGTAATACATGAACATGGGTGATACGTTCTAGTTTTGGTGTACAATCTCTAAATATGTATGCTCTGTTATGCAGCAGTTTCCCCATAAAAGATTAATATGGTTCCATGACCAGATTAAGTTTATGAAGTACTACATCTCCACTCACTTGTCACCACATGTTGAGGTGATAATGAATGTTTACCTTCCTTGTTGTTTTCTGCTTCCAGAAAATTGTGTGAAAGATCTGGTGCCCACTCTGAAAGGATTATATTAATCCAAAGCAATACTTGTTTAGGAATAATTCTGTCTCCAAAGGAGATGGGATGTGTCTCACAAAGCTGGAAGCTAGCCCATACACCTCTGTGTCACAGAGGCTGAAGTATTTTCATGTGTGGTTATTTCAGAGGCAGTTGTAAGTGCACAAGTATTCTGTAAGAAAACATGATTTCCTGCTTTTGACTTTTTTTAAGCATTGCATTTACCTAGGCTTTATCCTTCTTGCTGTGAGAAGCAGCGAATCCTGCATTTCTGCTGGTTACTCATTTCCGTAAATGCCACTTACCGAGCATGGCTGCTGTGACTTGTCAGTGCGAAGTCTAGTTAATGCAGTTGGTTGTGTTTGCCCCTGCACAACATTTAGGAGGTTCTGTTATGAATATATTTATTACACATAGCATTTAGAAGGTTTGCTCGGGAACAGAGTGGCTGTTTGTCATAATTTGCCCATAGCCTTATTGTTAGAATTCCGCTGAGGCCAGGGTCATGTTATGCATCACCAGAAACATTTTTAAGCCGCATGTAATGATTTCCAATTAATGCTTCACTCAATTTGTGTTTACTGATTATTTCCTTAATATATTTCGGAGGAAAAAACAGTTCACATGATTAAATTAAATTAAAAAAAAAAACATTGCTTTAGTGAGCTGTGTCAAATGGTTGTTGTTTTGCTAAAATATTTATTTAACAGGAATTCTGCGGGTTCCTGCCGTTTTAATTGTGTTACCAGTGTGAAAGGGTTAAATGTTAGATGTAGAATAGCTTAACACATGTGAGAGGGAGTATAACCTGTGAGGATAAAGAGTAATTCAGTGTGTGAGAGGAAATATAACCCATGAGGATGAAGAATAATTCAGCATGTGGGAGGAAATATAACCTTTGAGGATGAAGAGTAATTCGGCATGTGAGAGGAAATATAACCCATGAGGATAAAGAGTAGTTCAGCATGTGAGAGTATAACCCATGAGGATGAAGAATAATTCAGCATGTGAGAGGAAATATAACCTGTGAGGATGAAGAGTAATTCAGTGTGTGAGAGGAAATATAACCCATGAGGATGAAGAATAATTCAGTGTGTGAGAGGAAATATAACCCAAGAGGATGAAGAATAATTCAGCATGTGAGAGGAAATATAACCTGTGAGGATGAAGAGTAATTCAGTGTGTGAGAGGAAATATAACCCATGAGGATGAAGAGTAATTCAGCATGTGAGAGGAAATATAACCTGTGAGGATGAAGAGTAATTCAGTGTGTGAGAGGAAATATAACCTGTGAGGATGAAGAATAATTCAGCATGTGAGAGGAAATATAACCTGTGAGGATGAAGAGTAATTCAGTGTGTGAGAGGAAATATAACCTGTGAGGATAAAGAGTAATTCAGCATATGAGAGGAAATATAACCTGTGAGGATGAAGAATAATTCAGTGTGTGAGAGGAAATATAACCCAGGAGGATGAAGAGTAATTCAGTGTGTGAGAGGAAATATAACCCAGGAGGATGAAGAG
Source organism: Candidula unifasciata (assembly GCA_905116865.2). Taxonomy (NCBI): domain Eukaryota; kingdom Metazoa; phylum Mollusca; class Gastropoda; order Stylommatophora; family Geomitridae; genus Candidula; species Candidula unifasciata. The sequence continues at coordinate 978,403 of CAJHNH020004112.1, forward strand.
TAAGTCAGCTTGTGAGATGAAAAATAAATTATGAGTAGCTTGTGCAGATAAGGAATAACTTAACATGTGTGGTGATGAGTAAATTATGTATTAGGGGTAAAGAATAACTCTTCATGTGAGGTGAAGGACAGCTTACTATGAATGAATAAGTAAGCTCACAAGAGGAAGAATAACTCGCCTTGTGTAGTGAAGTATAGTTGTGAGTTGGGTAGAATAACTCGCCTTGTGTAGTGAACTATAGTTGTGAGTTGGGTAGAATAACTCGCCTTGTGTAGTGAAGTATAGTTGTGAGTTGGGTAGAATAACTCGCCTTGTGTAGTGAACTATAGTTGTGAGTTGGGAAGAATAACTCGCCTTGTGTAGTGAAGTATAGTTGTGAGTTGGGTAGAATAACTTGCCTTGTGTAGTGAAGTATATTTATGAATTGGGTAGAATAACTTGCCTTGTGTAGTGAAGTATATTTATGAGTTGGGTAGAAAAACTCGTCTTGTGTAGTGAAGTTATGAGTTGGGTTTTTTTTATGACACTCTTGATACATTAGTAGGTGCTCAGATTTATCCTTCAACACATGTATCAGTGTCCTTTCATTAATGGTGCAAGTTGTGAAAATTAAAATTGTAGCAACTATTGTATTTAAGCTATTATCTATAAGGTTGTGGGAAAACTAATATATAGTGTCATTTATTGTTTAGTTTTTGCATGTAAAAATATGAGGTTTCTTACTTACTACTTGACTAAACACTTACTTAGTATTGAAAACTGACTACCTAATGATTCTGTCCTGGGAAATAAAGGCGGCCAGTATGAGGCTGACCACATCACCCACCCAGTGCTGATTGGTCTATAAAATATAGCTGTAGCCCTATATTCCCAAAACGGGTGAATGCGGGGAAAAGGGTCCTTTAATTAATGATTTTGATCCAAAAAGAATCTGACTGCTTAATAATTTTGACTCAAACAATATCTGATTACTTAATGATTTTGACCCAAACAATATCTGACTACCTTATAATTTTGACCCAAACAATATCTGACTACTTAATGATTTTGATTAAAAAAAATATCTGAGTGATTATACATTTTTGGGGGGCTAGCGATGCTAAAGAAGTAAATCATCATCATATTCAAGTTTTTCGCTGCCTGGCATGGGCGATCATGCCATTCCACAACCTGTGATCCGCAACTGCATGTATCAGATCATGTGTTGACACCCCTCAATGCCATGACAAAAGACCGTCAAGAATCTTCTTGTGTTGTCTTCCTCTGTCCCTGTTTCCACAGATCTTTCCAGTAGTCACAGCATGTTCCATTTTCCCTCTTTTCATAACATTACCAAAAAATGATGACTCTCTTTCTGATGTCTGTGATAATATATCTCTGTGCACTCGCCTCTCTGGGTTGCTCTTCTTAGCTGTCCCAGGAATTCTAAGAATTCTTCTGTAAAACCACATCTCCACGGCCTCAAGATATTGTTCAGCTTGTTTACAATTGTCCAGGCTTCACAGACATTTAGTAAAACTGGCTCTGTATAGCACGTGAGAATTCTTTTCCTAACCTCCAATGACATGGATTTATTGCACAACATGTTCTTCATTTCATCAAATAGAGTTTTACTTCTGTCTTTCCATTATTTAAACTGAGGCCCATTTTATCATCTTATACCACCACCGTATCTATAGATATTCCTGTTATTCTTTCTGACTTGTCACTATTAAGACGATGTCATCAGCATATCGCAGGTTGTTTATGTTATGACCACCAACCACAATTCCTGCATATCCGTGATAGATCTAAAGAAAGAAAAAAATACTCACTCAAAATATATGTTGCAATCTGTGAATTGTGATATCTGTCTACTGATATCACGTACAACTTGTAAAACTTGAGTGGAATAGAAATGGAATGAGAAGAAGACATCCAGAAGAAACCCTAAGATAAGCGTTCATGAGAGAGGCCAAAAGTTCTGGACTGTTAAAACATCGCACAGGATAGAATGGAGTGGAAGAATAAATGCGACATCTATGTGAAGTATAACGGTATAGCAAGATGATGATATATAATTGAAAGGTTAGATATCTTGCTCTATGGTTAGTTACAAGTTTCTCCACAACTTTGCGCACAATCTTTGATCAAATTACAGGTTTTGATCTGATTTTAGTAATTTCTCATCTCCAGCACTGGTTATTATGAGTTCAGGTTTTATATCAGGGAAGCCTTGAAAAAAAAAAGGAAAAGGATATAGTTGTAAATAAAAATAAAGTGTTTATACAAGATAAGAAATAATTATATAACAATTCAGTGTGTTTAAAGTTTGATGATGTTGGACTGGTCAAAGTAAACTACTAAACAATGAACTACAAGGGGTTTAAAAATAAAAAAATAAACAATATTTAGCTAGAAACCAAAGATTAGCAGAGAACAAGAGCAAATGTTCTGTTCTGGTAAAAGATGAGGTATTCAAGATCTTGGATAATACTCTCAGCATTTATGTTACTTTATTATGCAGGATATGTATCTATGTTTAACAATGATAAGTTGTACAGTCTGCCAGTACAGTCCAGACACTGGACAGAATATGTATCTATGTTTAACAGTGATAAGTGGTACAGTCTGCCAGTACAGTCCAGACACTGGAGACTGGACAGAATATGTCAGTGACAAGTGGTACAGTCTGCCAGTACAGTCCAGACACTGGACAGAATATGTATCTATGTTTAACAATGACAAGTGGTACAGTCTGCCAGCACAATCCAGACACTGTATGCACAAGGTCACTTGAATTGTTTGTTTAACCCTTTCAGCTTGAAAAATCTGTAAAATATGATATATTTCAAAATTCATCAATAAGAAAGTTCTAGTAATTATCTGAAACTCCCCTAAGAAACAAGAGGAGTAGAAAAAGCAACAGAAGAAATTTGTAGTCTTGGAGTTTTTAAAATAAAACATTCAGGGGATTGAACTCGTAGGCCACCGGGCAGTCAGGCAAGTGTGAAGTCCACAGCTACATTGTAGTCGTCAGATCACTGAAATAATTCTTGTTGTTGTTTGTTTGTTTATAAGTTTTCTCATGCAAAACAAACCAATATTACATAAAGGAATAATAAAGAGAGACTAGAAAACACATGGAGAAGAGAGCTAGAGAGGACAGTTAAAAAGATGGGGAGAGCTGCATGCGATAGCAAAGGATAGAACAACTTGGCCTGAGTTGGTTGATGGCCTATGCTCCATTGTTAATGTATTGCTGAAAAAGAAAAAAACTGATGCCTTAAAAAAAAAATGCTTGTACAGCACCTCCAGAAAAAAAAAATCCCTAAAAAGGACTTTTCACATTATTGATGTATTAACCCTATGATGCTATGCTTATATTTTTAAAAACCAGTCAGCACTCGATAGGTGATGTGGTCAGCATCATGCCGGCCGCGCTTACTTCCCAGGACTTTATGACCAATTTAAGGCTGGGTCAACGCGGGAGCCAAGATAATTTTTTTGAAGAAAGAAATCTCACTGTGTGCAGATTAGAACCCAAAATCTTGAGGCCGGCAGGTGAAATTCTAGACACTACCCTGTTAGATATATATGACAGTATTTATCTGTTATCTCATTTGTTTCATGTCTCTTGTCACCAAAAAAGCATTACAGGGCAGGGCTATATCAACCATATGTCAATCTCCACAGTTGTGTATGAATGCTCTTCTGTTTTCTTGACTCTCAATCAAAATGAACAGCACAATTTCCTGGTCAAGGTGCTGGTTCAATAACATATTTATTTCAGGTCATAGCATGTTTCGTTTCACATTTTATAGGTCACAGAGTTAAATACTCATATGTTTTGATTTGTCTATATTTGTACTGCATTTAATTGCATTTTATTTAAGATTTTTTGTAAGGCCAGAGATAGCATGTTGAAACAGTAATTTGTGTATGATTTATACAACCAGTTCTTACATATGCTTCTCTAAGTAATTTCTTATATACCAGTTGTCCATGATTCAGTTCCTTACATCAGAATTAGCTTTATAAATAACTTGTAGCACTAATGTAATATACAGATTTGCAGGAAATCACGGGCCTCTTTTGCAGGCTAGCTTGGTTTGGGCATTTTGTGAGACATGATTTGATTGAAAAGACTTCAAGAAACATTTGGAGGGTAGTCGAAGAAAAGGAGGGCAAAGAAGAACCTGAAATGACAACATTAAGAAATGGACAGGACTAAGTTATCATACACTTATTCATCAAGCAGAAGACAGAGAAAAATGGCGGGTCTTATGTGCGATACATTGATACACCTCTGCGACCCTAATAGGTCAAGGGTTATGTCAGCATCAATGTAGGATGGGAAATTTTTAGCACAGCATTGACTTAGTATTTAAAATGTACATCTATATGTGAAATGTATATCTAAACATCTAAGTAAGACATGTAATGTCATGTGTAAAAGTTTATATAAGCCAGTCTCAGACACCGCAGAGTTAGCTAGATATAAAACATGTTGGAGAGACTCATTTCTCCATTATGAGACTGTTTTCTATGAGACTTAATTCTCCACAGCAGACTAATTTCTCTGTAATGAGACACCTTGTTTGCCTCTTCCACTTCTTCAGATAAGAATATTACTTCTAATCAAACTAGGTGTGTTTTTTAAAGCAGACAAATCTACAGATATGCAATTTTAAATACTGCTAGATCCTGTACTACATTTGTAACTGATTTATGTATCAGTTCTGATAATCAAATTATGACACTACATCTGTACTACAGCTCTGATGATCAAACTATGCGACACTACAGCTCTTATAATCAGTGGGTACTACAGTTACAGCTCTGATGATCAAAATAAATGGATGCACTATGCACACTACAGCTCTTATAATCAAAAACTAAGTTCTGTGTACTACAGTTCTGATAATCAGATTGTGCAGACACTACAGCTCTTATAATTATGATCAAACTAAGTGTGTACTACAGTTCTGATAATCAAATTATGCAGACACTACAGCTCTTATAATCAAACTAAGTGTGTACTACAGTTCTGATAATCAAATTGTGCAGACACTACAGCTCTTATAATCAAACTAAGTGTGTACTACAGTTCTGATAATCAGATTGTGCAGACACTACAGCTCTTTATGCTACTACAGTTCTGATAATTGTGCAGAACTAAGTGACCAAAAGTGTGTACTACAGTTCTGATAATCAGATTGTGCAGACACTACAGCTCTTATGATCAAACTAAGTGTGTACTACAGTTCTGATAATCAAATTGTGCAGACACTACAGCTCTTATGATCAAACTAAGTGTGTACTACAGTTCTGATAATCAAATTGTGCAGACACTTATGATCAAACTAAGCAAATTCTACAGCTCTTATAATTATGATGTGCAGACACTACAGCTGTGATCAAACTAACTGTACAATTCTGATAATCAGATTGTGCAGACACTACAGCTCTTATGATCAAACTAAGTGTGTACTACAATTCTGATAATCAGATTATGCAGACACTGCAGCTGTTATGATCAAACTAAGTGTGTACTACAGTTCTGATAATCAAATTACGTATGTCTCGACTGCTGTGATTGTCATACTCTATGTACCTACTGGCTGACGATCAGATTATCTGTTAAATATGAATTTGGGTGTGGGTTTTGTGGTGACTGTTCTCTGGTTTGCCACTGCCTGGGAGTTGAACAGTTTAACCAGTCAAATGAACATATTGTGCTCATATTGCAGCAGCACTTAGTATCAGTACCTCCTAGTTCATATTGCATACATACATATTTATGAAATGTAAACATATGTATGTGTGCTTTCTCTTGTCATATTTTAACAGTACATAATGTAAATAATCTCACTTTGTGTTAACAGAACTATGGCAGCTTCCCAGAATGCTGTTGTGTTAACCCTTTCACCCCGGCATGCTGATATATAGGCTTTGCCGTCTTTTATAGATCCCAGCAAAGCCTGTATATCGGCTGTGTTGCATTGACCAGTCTGCTTCAACTATTGGTTTCATTTGCACCTGTGCAGTGTTTATGAGAGCTAGACATGATTATATTTACTAAAAATAGAATTTGGTCTTTTTAAAGTCATTATGAGGTCATAATTTGCCGTTTGTGACAGGGTAACAGTATAAGTCACTGTGTAAACTTTTTTTTTTTTTAAACTTAAGGAAATGTATTCCATAGAATTCTCTACTTTATGTTTGTTTTATGATTACTCCTTTTTGTATATATCTTTTTTAAAAAAAAGTAGTTTTTATGTAAAAAATACATTTATAATTTAACAGTTTTTTCTTCTTTGATTAATGAAAAATAGTTGTACATTGAGATGAGAAGATATTACTGGGAAATTAAATCAAGAGATACCAGTAGCAGAGTGTTATGAAGAAATTTAGGATAGTGAAATGATGAGTTACTATTAAGACATTTGGATCAAGATGAGCACAGTATTGGTTGTATCTTGTTCAGTAACCTTTGTTCTCTTCCAATTTTTTTTTGGTTTGTCACAAAATGTTACTACGTCACAAGACTCAGCGTCACACTGAAAAACATATCAGAATATCGGCCATTAATGTTTATTGTTTCTGTGTGATCGTTAGACTGGCACACAGCTGAATCACACATCTGAATCACACAGCTGAATCACACCTCATTGTATCATTGAACTGTTCGAGTTTGTGCCACATAGACTACTTAACAATGTTAACTCTCTATTATACTGGGGCATGTTTCCTCTCAGAAATATTCTGTCTATAGCTTTGCTGCTTTAGACCTCTTACAGAGTGCCTGTGGGAAGTGACTAGGTATTGTTTTAATTGTTGTTGTTTTGTTTGTTGATGGAACATGTGTGTTAAAATTGCTGAGTGTTGTGTTTGAGATGTGACTTAGTGTAGAGTACAGCATTTATTGTTCACCTACATGAAACCTTTATCTCTAAGTCACTTATATGATTTCAAGTGTGTTCTCGTGTATTTGCTTGTCTGTTAAATACTTCAATGCTTGTATATTTTTATGTTTCTCAAAACTAGTGCAACTAAACATGACTTAATTTTGTTCATTTATCTGTTTGTTTGTGTGTCAGTTTTGTATTTTGAGCAGAGAAAATGTGTTGTAACAATAAACATTTGTATTGAATTTTGTGTGGAGTCTGTTTTTAATTTTCTTTGATGTTCACTATCATTCATTCATTCGAAGGAAAAGTATACCAGCAAGCTTCACAATATAATGGGCACAAACAAAACTGGAACATTTCAGCTATGGAGCCTTTGTCAGCACATACATGAATAAAACAATACCACACATATACACAAAAGCACTTAGCTTAGTATCTTCAAGCGGCCAGGTCTATGTCATGTCAGTAGACTAACCAGACATGTGGGCCAAGAAAATAACCCCCTCCCCCCCTCCCCCACGCACATGTCCACATCATTGTAACTTTGGCTGACCTGCCTACACACATGTCCACATCATCGTAACTTTGGCTGACCTGCCTACGCACATGTCCACATCATTGTAACTTTGGCTGCCCCCCATGCGCACCGATCCACACCATCGTAACTTTGGCTGACCTGCCTACGCACATGTCCACACCATCGTAACTTTGGCCTACCCGCCTGCTGAAGCTCATGGGGGTTCTAAGCAAACAGCTATGCTACAACATGAACTAGACAGACTCGGTGCATTTCTCCTCCATGTGTAGACTGGAAGGATATAGTTTTGTTGCCCAGCTTCTGGGTTGAGTGCAGGCGTGACACTATGAGCTGCGAATTTCATTTGGAATGTTTTTCGACTGTGACCAACGTGGCGGTGTGAATTGTAGATTCAGCGAATGGTGCGATGCCGGTTGTCGCAATATTGGTGGTGCCATTATGTGATTAAAACTGATCGCGTGTGCAACTGCTGATCTGTTGGTGACTTCTGCTAGTCACTTGTGCTACTCTCCCTGATGAACTGCATTTCTAATGTCGGACTGTTTGTGTTAGCACTTCAAATGGCTACCGTATGCATATGTATGCTAGTGCATGTGCTGAGACAGCAGTCTGTCAATCTTTCCACAAGGGACTGTGATAAACATTCTGTGTGTTTTTCATTGGCACAGGAGTGTAGCAACTATGGGGTGACCCATTTGCTATTGAGCTAAAACTAAGATTACCAGATTACCAGAATTGAGACGTGACTGTGGCTCGAAAGGATGTTTTGCAGCCGCCATCTTTACCGACCGTTAGTCGGAGGATAGCCTTCACTTTATATTCAAATTCTGCGTCATTCGCGAAATGTCTCCCACCAAGGTCGGTTTTCAGTGGACCCAAAAAATGGAAATGGCTAGGGGCTAAGTCGGAGCGGTAATATGGAGGTTCCAGAAGTTCCCACCCTAGATGGTTAATTTTCTCCTGAGTTAACCGAGCCATATGTGGTCTGGTATAGTCATGGAAGAGCAGTGCTCCTCTAGTCAGCAGGCCTGGACGTTTCCTTTGAATTCCATCATTGAGCATCGATGGAATTTTACAGTATGAATCGGCATGCACATTAACACATCTTTTTTTAAATTTGTTAAAAGCACTCCTTGACAGTCCCGGAACACTACAAAACCTTCCCTGCTGATAGCATAACCTTGAACTTTTGAATATAAGGTGAAGAAGGATGTTTCTATTGCATTGAAGCACGATTTGATTCGGGCTGGTAGTGATGCACCCATGATTCGTCCTCAGTAATAATCATGTTCAGCATGTCTTCTTCTTCTTCATCTGCATATCGACAGAGATGCTGAAAGGACAGGCCTAATCATTTTGTGTTTGTTCGTCAATAGTCTAGGTAGCCACCGTGAGCATACTTTCTCAAATGTAAATCGATCATGCATTATGTTGTATGCTGAACAATGTGAGCACCATATTGCAGCTGCTACAGATTCAACCTAGCGCCACCTAACAAACAGAGACAAAATTCGATGTTGCTGTCACCTTTAGAAACCACCAACTACATTTCCCTCTTATCACATAACCATTTGCCACTTGCTTATTTACTTGCCTTCGTAGAAGAGCAGAGAAAGCATAGAGGCGGAGTCAGTTTTTGGTTTACAACATGTGTGTACATCAATCACTGTATCTCTATAGGGAGACATTAAAAATGCATGTTAAGATGCATGGCTATTCAGACAGATTTTGTGCCCTAGATAAATCAGATGTCTGTGTCTGGCAACTCCACGATGCACTCCCAATTGCAGGAAACTGGACAGAGACACGGAATTCGCTTTTTGCCATATTCGTCTTTGCGATGTGCGCCTCGTATGACACAGATGATTGTAGCTCTTCTACATCGGAAGATCAGTGTTAGTGTGCTGGCCTCCACATGTTAACTTATCATTTTGCTATCAGATTTAGACAATAGAATATCATTATCATCATTCTGTCATGCGGTTAGCATGTCTATCAGTTTTGCAGTCCAATCCTCCATTTTGTTCTATCTAGTGCAAATGTATTGAAGCCATGGATAAAATCCAGCCCAGCCTCCTGTCATGATTATCTTCTCCAGCACTTCACAATTTTCACATATCCCAAAGTACAGTCAAACAACCTAGTGTGCCATTTATACATCACTGTCAAATTATCCACGATTAAAACAAAAACTCTCTTCTATCAGATTTACGTTCTCAGCACTCTACAGCAGTGAAACTTGGTCAGCTTATTCGCACCAGGAACACTCTACAGCAGTGAAACTTGGTCAGCTTATTCGCACCAGGAAAAATGGCTAAAATAGTTTTCACAACCCAAGTGAAGATAGTTCGTGTCAAGACAAGAGATCACAACCACTTAGGTATTGAACAGATCAGGTACTACAATCGTTTTCTCAATGCTAAGTATTTGAAGGCTCAAAGTTGCTGTCTCATACTTGGATAATGAAGGATGAGAATGCCTAAGGACATCCTCTATGATGAATTACACATAGATAGGCGATGTCAAAGATGACCTCTACTACAATATAAAGATGTGCAAGCAGTACATACATGATACAGATATTGAGGCAAGTTGCGTGGGAACAAAATGCCATGGGCCGTATTGCGTGTACAAGAACAATCAGGAAAGGAATATGATTGCAGAAAGGTTGAAAGCTGAGCGTCTGAGAAGAAGCATGCAGAATATACATGATGGCAACAATGGTCTAGAAACCCCCAACAATGGCCAGAAACCCCCAACAATGGTCCTGAAACCCCCAACAATGGTCCTGAAACCCCCAACAATGATCCTGAAATCCCCAACAATGGTCCTGAAACCCCCAACAATGGTCCATAAAGCCTGGCTGGTATTGTAGAGACCACATGTTGCCCAACACACCATGAAGCCTGGCTGGTATTGTAGAGACCACATGTTGCCCAACACACCACAAAGCCTGTAGTCTTGTAGAGACCATGTGTTGCAAAACACACCACAAAGCCTGGCTGGTATTGTAGAGACCACATGTTGCCCAACACACCACGAAGCCGGGCTGGTATTGTAGAGACCACATGTTGCCCAACACACCATGAAGCCGGGCTGGTATTGTAAAGACCACGTGTTGCCCAACACACCACGAAGCCTGGCTGGTATTGTAGAGACCACATGTTGCCCAACACACCATGAAGCCTGGCTGGTATTGTAGAGACCACATGTTGCCCAACACACCACGAAGCCTGTAGTCTTGTAGAGACCATGTGTTGCAAAACACACCACAAAGCCTGGCTGATATTGTAAAGACCACGCGTAGCCCAACACACCACGATGCCTGGCTGGTATTGTAGAGACCACGTGTAGCCCCTGAATCACGATCCATCTATCAGATAAATGTACGTAGATAGCTGTTCTAATTTCTTTCTGATGAATGTTTAGAATTCTTATCTTTTCCTTTCAGATACAGCTGTGCTTTCACCAGGTTAGTTACATGTTAAAGTGTCACCCTAGTAGAAATATGAGCGCTCTCATGTTCTAATTTGCATCCCTCCGCTTGCTCTACATGTCAATTATGAACAGACAGTCAACATTTTATAGAATACACACATACATAGAGATGGCAATGTAAACATCAACGCTATATGTTAACTCTAGAACAAACAAGAACATACAACAAGACAGAAGTCAAAGCTATACGTTAACAAGTCCGATATGATTGTAGAATGTGATTATTTAATGCTAGATAGCCAATTACCAACCACCAAATGAAAACATAAAGCAGGTATATTTTCAGATAAACAGACAACAGGCTTTCACATTTCTTTCACACATCACCTTTTGGACCAAAAACATTAGGACTCCCCCCACATAACAAAACATGACCAATATAATCATAATGCAAGATTTATAAAAATACATACATGACTTACTCTTCACAACAAAATGACTAAAAATAAGCACACAATAAAACAATGTGAGCACACATACATACACACAATGTTGTGTCATAGATGATAATGGCAAGGACATGTCAAAATGTGAACACTTCACTGTCTGTCAATCATCAGCACTCTAGTCGAGGTCTACATAAAATTATGTACATCAAGTAAAACAACAGCTAATGCTTCCATTACCTCTGTATGGTTACAACAACATTGGCTGTAACCACTGCAGGAGGCTCAAAACAAATCAATAAGTGTATTTCCAAGCATGCCACAAATTTCCATTCTTCAGACCTTTGTTTTTTGTTGTTGTTAATTAACAGAAGTATTCAGACATCCAGCATCTGAGCCCCTAAGAAACAGTCACATTCCATCACCCTCTACTACGTCTAACTGCTCATAGTAAACTTCTGGATCATCTTTATTGCATGTCAGGCACACCCTTGTATTTTCTGATCTTCTCCTGAGCATATTTCTTAGAGTGTCTGCCTTGAGGACTTCTGTCCTGTACTGGCTGATGTAGCAGCTGGTGAGCTCTTGGAAGATTTTCATGCCATGCTGCTCCGACTGAAATATCTGGACTTCGCATCAGAATCAGAAAGAAATCAGTATTCTGATGTTTGAGGTCTTCAGCATGCCTTGTCTCATATACAGCATTGATTATGTCCATAAAAGGTCTATTTTCTGTGAGGAGGGGTGAGGGAGGCACTGCCTGCAAGGGCATCTGCCCTCAGTTAATTAGTATCTGATCTGGAGCAGATATCAATGATAATGCCTCTCTCATCCTCTTTGTCATACAATCTTTCAATAATGTAGGTGTTTTTAATGCTATCATTTGTTGCCAAGTATTTTCCCCACAAAAGGCTAGCTTCTTTATTTACCTTCCTCTGTTGCTTTTCTGCATAAATGTTATTTCATCATCTCTTGTAATCAATAATCTTCACTAAACAGCTGTTCAATATTTTTTTTATCTTACTGTAAAGTAAAAGCCAGAATGTTCAGTGACTAGCAATCAAAGTTACTGCTGATCTCAACAACACACAATTCACACACCAACAAGTGAGCACAAAGTACATACCACTGGCTGCCATATTTGTTTGAGAAGAAGGTAAAAGTAAAGAACTCTTTTTCACGCCTTTTAGACATTTTGGGTATACAGGGCTAGATCTATATTTTATAGACCAACGGCACAAGATAAGTAATATGGTCAGCATCAAGACAGCCACCTTTACTTCCCAGGACTACACCTGCTACCCGTTCAAGGCTGGGTCGACCTGGAGAAGAAGGTTGTGACAAGAAAATATTTTAAGCTTTCTATGAAATATGATCCCCTACAGCCCACATGAGATGGCTTATTGTTCACAGTGAAATAGTGCTCTAGCAAAAATAAAGGGCTTATGGTTCACAGTGAAATAGTGCTCCAGCCAAAAATAAAGGGCTTATGGTGAAATCTGAATCAGTGCTCAGTTCACAAAAGAGGGCTCATGATTTCTGATGAAATGGTGCTCATGTTGTTCATCCATCACGATTGATGAAGACCACTTTCATCCAAAGTAGTAATGATCAATGATTGTGAGTACGAAGGTGGCTGATTAGAGTGACTTGTGCAAGGACTTAGTGCTCATACAATAAAAATACATGGCTTAGATGTAGCGTGAAATAGAGTTCAAGCTATTACAGAAAGCTCAAGATGTTAACTGAAAAAGTGTTCAGACCTTTATGGAAAACTGAAGATGTTAACTGAAAAAGTGTTCAGGCCTTCATGGAAAACTGAAGATGTTAACTGAAATAGTGTTCAGGCCTTTATGGAAAACTGAAGATGTTAACTGAAATAGTGTTCAGGCCTTTATGGGAAAACTGAAGATGTTAACTGAAATAGTGTTCAGACCATTAAGGAAAACTGGGGGTGGGAGGGGAAATTAAAAAATGGACTCGTCTAGAGTTGAAGTTACATGGGGAGGCATACGAACTTTAGACAGCCTTAGGTGGGGCACAGCATTTCAAAATACACACACACACACAAACACAAAAAGGTTGGAAAACACATATAATATAATATAATAAACATATATATATATATGTGTATATGTGTGCGTGAGGGAGGGAGAGGGAGGGAGAGAGAGAGAGGGAGGGTGTAGAGAGAGAGAGATAGGGGGAGAGAGAGAGCGAGAGAGAGAGGGAGGGAGAGAGAGAGAGAGAGAGAGAGAGAGAGAGAGAGAGAGAGAGAGAGATCAATGGATATAATCTGTAGAAGTTTTATGGCTATCAGCTCAAACATTGTCTGCTATAACCACCAGTTCTCAGTTATTGACAACAGCTGTCATTTTGATCTGCCTGCATTAGGAAACAATCAAAGAGAAAGTGTTGCTCAGTTATACATTACAAAACCTTTAGGTGTCAGGAACTGGTAGAATGTGTCTACTGCTCTGCTTCCATAAGATAAACAATAGTTTCAGCCAAACGTTCAGAAGTTTTGATGATGAAGAAAAACAGCAACAGGTTTTGATGTGACAGGAAAAATGACATCAATTTTGATGTGAGAGTGGCACTGACATTAATTTTGATGTGAAGAATATAAGTAATTTTGATGTAAATATTGAGGACCAGTTATTCTGATGTAAAACAAAAATATCAGATGTGAAAATAGAAATGCTGATAAATTTAATGTGAAAATTAAGAATATGAGTGCTTTTGTTGTAACAAATTAAGTATTAGATGCAAACAATAAACGCTTTTGTGAATTTGTTTACAAAATCAAGAATTATTGTGATGTGACAACTAAAAGTATTATAATATGATCATTAAAAATTTCACCCCGTGAGTACTTAACAAAAGGGGCATGAACCAGCAGGAATTTCCCCCCAAAATCCTTTAGAATTCCCAGGGGCCTAAAACAAATATGTATCAAGTGACTCATGCTGTGAACTCTATCAATGAGGCTTAATGGAAAATCTGACATCAATATGGCTTTAAAAAAAGCCATTTAGGTCACAAAGAAACATCTTTAAATGCTATTTTTAATTAATGTATTTATATACAGACTTACTAAACACTGGCCAGGCGCACAAGGAACCAATGGAATGTAACTGCTTTTCAAAAACAGGTCACTGCAGAAAATCAGCATTTACGGGACACAACCTGAAGTATCTCGATTTAGTCTTCTCCGGATGATAGGGTTAAAAATGTCAACGATTTTGATGTGAGAATTCAAAATGTCAACAATTTTGATGTGAAAATTCAAAATGTCAACGATTTTGATGTGAAAATTCAAAATGTCAATGATTTTGATGTGAAAATTCAAAATGTCAATGATCTTGATGTGAAAATTCAAAATGTCAAGAATAATGAAAACTAAGTTGAAAAAAAATAAATTCCATGATTTTGATGCAAATATTAAGTGTCACTGCAATGTAAAAACTGAGTGCCAGTCATATTTATGTGAAAATTATATTTCAGGTTATTGAGTTTCAAAAAAAAAAAAAAAAACACATTAAGAGTAACTTATTTTGATGTGAAATAAAAATGTTACCAGATTTTGATGTGATTTATGAACTCTTACAGAAACACGCAACCCTAGAATACATGGGGGGAAAACACGATTCATTCGCACAGTAACTCATTTTAACAACAGCAGCAGCAAAATAATGACTGACAAATACCTTGACAATTATGAATAAACAAATTAAACGACCCAGAATAAATCAATGAACCAAATTATGACCAGACATGATGAGAGTCGGACATGAAATGCATGCACCCAACTAGAATGTCATGATCACATTTAAATGCAATGTTCACAGCAAATTATTTACAGCAACAACAAAATTCATAATCTGTTTAAATCACTACTCATTACTGGCATCCAAGAGGCTAATAGATGCAACAGTTGGGGAGAGAAAGACAGACAACAGAGAGACAAAAACTGTGTACACCAAAGAGTTCAATGGCAGCTGAATGTGGTATATAATGGTAGACTTTGGCACAGTGACTGTCCCTGCAATATGACTTCTGCTCAACCTGCTAAATGGTTGCCGACCCGACAAACAGATTCTACTAACACAGACTGGGTTATCACTCAACAGAATGTTACACTATTTAAGCAATAAAACCATCACCGGTTTTCCCTGTTCTCTTATGTGATCGTGTGTGAATACAAAATGAGATGAGTTGACCAAGGAAAGCTGCCAATTTAATTGCCTAAGACAGAATGAAAAAATGACACAATCTGACAGATTTGCAGAAACAACCCTTGTTTGTGCCACACACACTGAGAAACTGAAGACCACATAGTTTCAGCACTTTGCTGGGGTGAAGCAACACCAGTTACCACAACAGGACCTATATTTAAGAAAATATGACACAAGTGCAAGTGGGTGCCCCAGAAAATGGTCCAAGAACATTAAAAACATACAGGTGTCACATGTTTCCATTCATAGGGAAATTAACATTTAAAAAAATGAAAACCATTTTTAAATTTAATATGCTCTACATCAGCTGTTCTCAATCTTCTTTTGCCACAGAACGTTGAGGTTGGCATGTTATGCAATATGAAGCATGTCTGAGTGTGAAACACAAAACAAAAGTCTTTTTAACAGAGGCCAGGGAAGACAACTTAAATTTTTTAAGTATCTTCATGCCTTCTTTAATAATTTAAAAAATTTTAGCCGACTTTACTTGATTGCCATGGTACCCCTGACACACGCTCGCGGCACTCAGTTTAAGAACTGCTGCTCTACATAACTATCATTGTTTTGAAGATACATCTGGACGTGTGTCCCCACCGCTGAAGCACACACATAAGCACAGCTGGAGTTATGCTTGTAATGGTGTTGGTGATCTGTTTTGTTTTTGGGGTTCTGATTATGGGAAGTTATGGGACACCCTGTAGATTCCCCTAAAACAGTGTTTCTCAACCTTTCAAATACAATTCCTCAAGTTGGGAGACTCCCCAACCATACATTTTTGTGTTACTTCATAACTTTAATTAATCTGTGTTTTGCGATGGTCTTTGGCAACCCCTTTAAAAGGGTCATTCGACCAAAAAAAAAAAAAAAAAGGGTCACGACCCACAGTATATTCACTGAGTGCCAGATCATAAACCATTCCTCCCAACAACGCAATCAAATGATAATGATGACAAACTACAGCTGCAGCTTCAAATTAGAAAACATGTATTCAATTAACCAACCCCTATTTCAAGATATAGCGGCTTTGATAAGAAAACATGTATTCTATTAACCAGCCCCTTGTTGAGGAGTATACTGAATAAGTGTTGAATAATTTGTTGATAGATACTCTTTGAGTAAGTTATAATTTTTCAAGATATAGTAGCTTCAGATAAGAAAACATGTATTTAATGAACCAGTCCCCACTACAAGATATCTCCATGTCTTTCAACAACCCACACTATTATTTTACCAGTTCATCATTTGTGCAAATATGAAGAAATCTCATCAGCTTTATTCATGCTGATGCAAATGAAGAAAACAATAAATCTTCAAGACACTATAAATAGTTTTATGTGTTAACTGTAATCAGGCAAACAGTTTTATGTGATACTATAACAGTTTTATGTTCAAGACTTGTTGAGGAGTATACTTGAGTAAGTGTTGAATAATTTGTTGATAGATACTCTTGAGTAAGTTATAATTTGTTAACTATAATTTTCATTAGTTTTATGTGTTGACTATAATCTTCAATGCGGCGTCCATGGCTTAGGCGTTGCAAGTCCGACTTGTAATTTCAACGTACAGCGATCGAAACCCACTGCTGGCTGCATGCATTTTATCGTTGTAGGGGACATTGCAAGTTGACCCAGCGTAAAATGGGTACCAGGATGGCTGTCCTGGGGAAGTAGAGATGGCCGGCGTATTGCTGATCATAATACCCACCTAGTGCCGATGGTCTGAAAAATATGGGCACCTTCCCATATACCCGATGGGCCTAAAGGCGTGTCAAGGGATCTTTACTTTTCCTTTTTTATAATCTTTATTAGTCTTGTTAAAATTTGTTAACTATAATCTTCATTAATCTTGTTTTGTTGACTATAATCTTTGCTAGTCTTGTTATAACTTGTTGACTACAATCTTCACTACTTCAAAAAATAAATATTTCTAAAACCAATAATTTTGCTGGTTTCCCCATAAATATATGAGACCTACACTTCATCTTCACATGGCCAACAAAATGCCAATCTTCAAAATATTATCCTTATTCTTTTGCTAAGCTACAAACTGTGACACCCCAACTGAATTCACTGCCACAAATGTATTACGGAATATACAACATACTCCAGGACACCAAAAACACATAACTGACTTCAGCTGTTTGCGTCTTCTCAGTTTTGTCGACATATTTCTATGTCTAGTTAAAACGTTTAACAGTCGCACACGAGTTCCAGATTTATTGTAGAACTGAAAACTCTGCGAACGACCATATACACTCACAGACTAATACAAATGGTCACGCTGGGTCGAACAAATAATTAGTTCAAGAGGGGAAAGAAAGGCAACAACCAAACTACAAGAGGATAATCAACACTGCAACCACACAGTTCCTATAAACAATAAATGACAGTCAGACATGTTCCATACTCAATCACTGACAATCAAAAATGTTCCATACTCAATCACTGACCATTATGACAGATTTCTATACTCAATCACTGACAACCAGAAATGTTCCATACTCAATCACTGACAACCAAAAGTATTCTATACCCAATCACTGACAACTATGAAATGTTTCTATACTCAATCACTGACCATTATGACAGTTTTCTATACTCAATCACTGACAACCAGAAATGTTCTATAC
The DNA here is from genome assembly GCA_905116865.2 of Candidula unifasciata. Lineage (NCBI taxonomy): Eukaryota > Metazoa > Mollusca > Gastropoda > Stylommatophora > Geomitridae > Candidula > Candidula unifasciata. Next base: position 996,582 of record CAJHNH020004112.1, read on the forward strand.
TTAATCACTGACAACCAAAAGTATTCTATACCCAATCACTGACAACTATGAAATGTTTCTATACTCAATCACTGACAACCATAAATGGTCTATACTCAATCATTGACAACTAGGAATGTCCTAAAATGAATCCCTGACAAGCAAACACAAATGCTCTGTAACTGCTGACGACGACAACAATCAAGCACTAACAATCATAAATTCAAATATTCTACATTCAGTTTATTAACAAACATTCTATAATCAATCAATGCCAGACAAACATAAATGTTCTGCAATCACTGACGATGACAACAATCAAGCATTAACAATCATAAATTCAAATATTCTACAATCAATGACCATCTTTACTCCCTGTACGGCGGTGAAGGAATGGCAGCTCATGAATATGAGGATTTAGGGTAGCCTGTTTATTTTTACCCCTGACAGATAAAAACTTCCATCTCCTTATCAAGGATTCAAACCAGGGTCTTCGCAAGAGAGCCCACCATTCTAGCCCCTCCTCATAATAAATCACCAACATTATTAATCAAAAATATGCAGGAAAATCAATCACTGACAATCACAAAAGCCAAATGAAACATTTAACAATCAAACAATAATTTACTCCATAAAATATTTTCAGTTGGCGGGAACAGCAGATTCACTGTCAGTCATTGGCCATGTCAAGTACAATAGTTTACTAAGATTCCTGCTGTAGTTTTACTTCCAATGTTCGACTCAAAACTGAGACACTGTCTCTTCCATGCTGACTCAAAGATGGCAAATATCAGAGCAATCTTAACAGTTATCAATTAGCAATACAATTTATTGAATGTTGAATTAAGAATTGACATCACAGCACTCGAGACACACACATAAGCGCTCCGTTCCCATCTTCGGCAGCAAGCTAAGAGTTAAAATTCCAATGTTACCAGGAAATGTCTGATTGTATAACTGTCTTGTCTTTTCCCTGAGTGTCGAGCGTCAGCCATATCCTCTTGTAACTTGCAGTGCCATTCTCCTCAGACCATAATGATCTATCTGGGCCTCGGCACTGTTCACTTGCTCCCAAAGGGCTCTCACAACGTCCAGCTTGTCATACATCAGTTCACCACCTAGTGGTGCAGAACCGGTCAGTCTATCTGTCTGCTCATTTCCTAACACACAGACACAACCTGGAGAAAATATCCAAAGGAAGCTAACTACCTGGAACCTGTGAAGTGATGCTTACCACTCTTTATTCAGGTACAAGTATAAGAGCGTTATCATAATCAGTCACGGGTATAGTGTGAACAAAGTCCTATATATTGACTGTATCTAGTGGTGGTTATCAGCTAAGCACTGCCATTTGCAGCAGTTTCTTCAGTTTTACAGTCAGTGTTTAAGTCAGTAGACACAGTGTAATGAGAGTTCACTCGAATCCGTACAATGATAAACTACAACTGCCTAATTTGTCGGACACAAACAAACAAGAACCAGATAAAACTAACAGAAGAACAAGATAAACTTCCACCATCACAAAATATGTAAACAATTGTTTAGGCTAAAACATGGCAGGGGAGTGAACTCAGTAGAATTTCTTAGCTTGAGCTTCCTTGTTAGATCTGAAACACATTAAAGTACAAACACATTAAAGTACAACATGAAATGGCTCTCCAGGCATAACAGAGACACTTTGTGGCTCTACGCTTACAGAAAAAAGAAATCTATAGCTGGATCTTCAATTATATGATAATCACACTCTATGTCTCTCCAACAAAAATAAACATTAATTAATTTATAATAAACACACTTTCATCATTATCATGTGCCATGCTGGTAAGCGTAGACTGTTATGTTTCGCCATTTCTTAGGATCACCAAAATCACAGATCAGAAGGGGGCTACGTCAATCTTGAGGCATGGTGTCCGCCCCGAGTGCCAGACATTTCATGTTCAATCCCCGGTAAGCAGTGGGATTTTTTCGCATGGGTTTGGACTTCTAGTAAATCCCCCGAGTCTCTGGGTAGTGTCATCGGACACCCGTGTGTATTGTTGTGCACGTAAAAAATCCCTTGGCAGTTGGAAATCCAAAAGAGAAGCCTAACGGCATTGCCCAAGTAAAATTTCGAGTTAAAAAATCTACCCTAAGTATTTCAGGATCCTCGCCGGTGCTACAGAGCCTGCACATTGTGCTGAGCTTTTTCTTCAGACTTGAGTTAGAAAAAGAACAGAGCACTTATGGATTACTATCCCATGGGTGCTATGATGTTGATCTGTGTGTTTAAACCTGATCAGTTCAATGTTTTGGTCTCATAACATCCATCTGACCAGGTCATCCAGGTATTTATCTCTGTACCTTCCTTTTGTTCTCTTTCCATCAGACTTGCCAGTTGTTACCAAGTTATGGAGTCCATTCCTTCTCATAACATGTCAAAAAAATATGCAGTCTATGTCTAATTGTTTAAACAATTTTACAAATTTAATCTGTCTGGATAAGGACTGATTCGTCTGTTTTTCTATGGCATTCTTTTTGTTTTTCTATCCCTCTATGGCATTCTTTGCATTCTTCTCAGAAAGTTGAGCTACTAGGATACACGACTCACCTTCAACACTGCTACTAGGATTCATCAGACTCACCTGTACACACAGCAACTAGGACACACCAGATTCACCTGGACACACAAGACTCACCTATACACACAGCAACTAGGACACACCAGGTTCACCTGGATACACAGCTACTAGGATACACAAGACTCACATGTACACACAGCTGCTAGGACACACAAGACTTACCTGTACACACAGCGGCTAGGACACACAAGACTCACCTGGATACACAGCTGCTAGGACACACAAGACTCACCTGCACACACAGCGGCTAGGACACACCAGACTCACCTGTACACACAGCTGCTAGGACACACAGACTCACAGCTACTAGGACACACCAGACTCACCTGTACACACAGCTACTAGGACACACTAGACTCACCTGTACACACAGCTACTAGGACACACAAGACTCACCTGTACACACACATCTACTAGGACACACAAGACTCACCTGTACACACACATCTACTAGGACACACCAGACTCACCTGTACACACAGCTACTAGGACACACAAGACTTACCTGTACACACAGCTACTAAGACACACCAAACTCACTTGTACACACAGCTACTAGGATACACCAGACTCACCTGTACACACAGCTACTAGGACACACCAGACTCACTTGTACACACATCTACTAGGACACACCAGACTCACACATCTACTAGGACACACCAGACTCACCTGTATACACAGCTACTAGGACACACCAGACTCACCTGTATACACAGCTACTAGGACACACCAAACTCACCTGTACACAAAATATCCAATAGTTAAGACAAACTGTGCCACTAATCCTATGAAGAACACGGTTGCTGATAGACAGCTCTCAGAAGATGAGGGCGGGCACTGTAAATTAGCCTGTGAACAGACAAGTTATGGTTATGCTGAGACCTGGTAGGTAACAAGTTATGGTTATGCTGAGACCTGATAGGTAACAAGTTATGGTTATGCTGAGACCTGATAGGTAACAAGGTATGGTTATGCTGAGACCTGATAAGTAGTAAAGTACAGGACCCTTTTCAGGTCAGTAGTGCATTGGGTATATGATGCTAGACTGGTCCTAGAAGGGAACGTGGCCAATATCCTGCCAGCCACCTTTCCTTCCCAGGACTTTACCTGGTATCCATTTTAAGCTGGGCTGACATGGGAATCAAGGTCATTTGTCTAAATGTGGATTTGAACTCATTATCTTTAGGTCAGCAGGCTTGGCATCGAGCCACTATACCACCTGACTCTCAGTTTAATTAACACATATCACAAAATTAATTTCATTATAAAGATTACAGGACAATAGTCTGCCAAACTAAAAGAAGTCTGCAGAACAGCTTTAGCCAAGAATGCAGATTTTCCCTTGAACAAACATCTTGTTAACACAACTGCACTGCTTTTTGCTGAGATATCGTGTTCATTTAAGAAACATACAAGAGTTCCACATGTCTATTTGGTGATTTACGACACATTTTTTGCTTCATAGACACCTTGGACATTTGATACAACTCTGGGACAGTCTGACTCTTTTCTCCTGGGTCAAGATTGTTGAAGAATAACAGTTAGCAGGTAAGAATTCAAGTACAACAGAGAGTCACCTCGGAGAAATATAATGAGCACAGTGCAAAAGGAAGACTATACAAAATATGGAATGACAGCATTAAGAACAACATTAAAGAACTGAAGATTAACGTGCACAGAACAGTGCAAAGAGCATAGAGAAGACCCTCATACAGGTGTACTGTCTAAAGGTACCATAGTCATGCCAACCAAAATCCGTAAAAGTCTGAAATATTACTTTCTCAAGACAAGAGGGTTATAACAGCAGCAAGCAAATAATATTTAATTTTACAACTGTCCAAGGGGTTTCAATGAGTTATGCTTGGGTGAAAATGTGCCAGCTACATCCAACAGTGCTGGCCGGAGCATGTGTTTCTAAACATTGGAAACATGGACCTAACTACCAACATAAAAGGTGGCAAGAGTTGAGCTGAGTTGAGTCAAGAATTGACATCACAGCACTCGGGGCATTCCCATGCATGCTCCATCCTCATCTTCAGCAGCCAGCGCAGAGTTCCAATACTGATGGTACCGGTAACAATCTGGTTATATGTCCGTCTTGCCTTTCCTCTGAGTGTAGTGAGCCTCTGGTTACACCCAGGTGCCTCATTCTCTCCAGGCAATAATAATCTTCTTTCTCTACTGAAAGGGCCTTGAACACATCTGCCTTGTGGCAAGAGCTTACCTCTGTTGTATTCAGCACTGCAGGGAGAGGCACACATAAATATATACAAAAGACAAACAAAGACAGATAAGATAAGGTAACTGCAGTTCATCATCGGTGTAAATAAACATCAGTAAGAACAAATCACTAGTTGCACACACAAGGTACCACCAGTTCTGTGGCAACGGGCGACTCATGCACTCAACTTAGTAGCTGGACAATGGAACTATATACTTTCTGTCCACATATGAAAAAATGCAATGGCTAACCGTAGTAAGAAGCAAATGACTAGCTACGACTAAAAATCATAAGCCTGTCCATATGCCATAATGGACCGGAAATAAAAACAGACAGAAACAGACAAAAAAGAATAGACAGAGACAGATAAGCAGGACACACACACATAAACACAAACAAAAAGGCAGAGCAAGACACATACACAAACAAAACCATACAGGCATATACCAAGCAGACACACATAATACCCATATAAGACATATTCACATATACCTGAGACAAACAGCCAGAGTCTCAAGATCACACATACATGCACACACTCTTGAAAGGAAGCAGCTAGATGACCCACCTGTGGTTTACTCAACAAACTCTTGACATCATTGCCCACAGTGTTCACCCTATCCTTGATCTCATGCAAGGCCATCTGGTCTGAGACTCCTGCAGCCGAGCCAGTGCCCTTGCTCTGGATAGTGTTGATTTTATGTTGAACATCACCAATCACAAGTCTAGACAGAATAGTTAAAAAACATTAGCAATGACAAGTCTAGACAGAAAAGTCCAAACATAAACACCACTGATGACGCATTAAGACAGAACAGTAAAAACTTAAACATCACTGATGACAAGTCTAGACAGAATAGTCCAAACATAAACATCGCTGATCAGAAGTCTAGACAGAATAGTCCAAAAATAAACATCACTGATCACAAGTCTAGGTAGAATAGTCCAAACATAAACATCACAGATGACGCATTAAGACAGAACAGTCCAAACTTAAACATCACTGATGACAAGTCTAGACAGAATAGTCTAAACAAAAACACCACTGATGACGCATTAAGACAGAACAGTCCAAACATAAACATCACTGATGACAAGTCTAGACAAAATAGTTCAAACATAAACATCGCTGATCAGAAGTCTAGACAGAATAGTCCAAAAATAAACATCACTGATCACAAGTCTAGGTAGAATAGTCCAAACATAAACATCACAGATGACAAGTCTAGACAGAATAGTCCAAAAATAAACATCATTGATGACAAGTCTAGACAGAACAGTCCAAACATAAACATCACTGATCACAAGTCTAGACAGAATAATTCAAACAAAAACATAATTGACGACAAGCCTAAACAGTAGAGTAAAAAGTTATTTTAAAAACTACCCCACTGATGACAAGCCTAGGCAGAACAGTCAAAAAAAGATGACAAGCATACAGTCAGAATACACTGATGCTTGACAGAATACAACTGATTTTGTGGTTATCAATGTTTCTTCTAATGGTGTATGACACACACAGGAACATTTGCATTCATGCATCTGAATAACTGAAAATGCATCCATGACTTTTAGAGTTTGGGACAAACATTCTGACAATGAATACAGCAAACTTTCATACTTCCCTGCTTAGCATTCACTGGGTGTAAACTACGACAGAAGGTTCTAGTTATCTATCCATTTCTGGACTTCAGTATTGTTCCAGAATCTAAGTTCTGCGTGCACTATCCATTTTACTGATCTGACTATAATTGTATGCAGCCTGTTGGTTCTTATCTCTCAGGCAGAGGCAATCCAACTTCGAAAGAATAATCACCAGTTAGTCGGCTTTTACAACACGCTTGTTGGGGAACAGTGAGTCTAGTTTTTTTTCCACCCCTCCCTTCTCCGGCCCAAATGGGGCCCCAGAACTCTCATACAGCCACTCTTCTACTGACATAAACAGCCTGAAGCTGACAGACCAGCCCAGACCATTTCTGCGTGTCCACGTACTTTAATTCTCCCAGCTGTTGCAACAGACTGTTCTGATTGCCGAGGACCCTGTCCACCTCATGTCTCTGGATGGAACCAGCCACAGGCTGCTGACCCAACTGTAGGATAAATACCATATTTGTCAGCATTTTCATTTATTCATATTTTGTTGTCAATTTATCATTTCAAAATGTACGAACAAACATTACAAATAAGTTACCAAAAACATTGAAAAAATAATTTACTAATAAATATTACAGATAGCTGACTAACAAACATTACAAATAATGTTTCAACACCCATTACAAATAATGTATTAACAAACATTACAAAAAATGTACTAACAAACAATATAAACAATGTATTAACAGACACTACAAAATGTACTAACAAACATAACAAATATTGTACCAACAAATGTTATAAATAATTTACCAACACATAATACAAATAATGTACTAACAATCACAAATACTTTATTAACAAACTTAACAAACAATGTACGAACAAACATCATAAATAATGTACTTACAAACAATTTATAAAATGTACTAACAAACACTTTAAAATGTACTCAAAAACATAACAAATATTGTGCAAACAAAAGTTACAAACGTGCTAACACATAATAAAAATAATGTACTAACACACAATACATATAATGTACTAAGACACAATACAAATAATGTACTAACACACAATACAAATAATGTACTAAGACACAATACATATAATGTACTAACACACAATACAAATAATGTACTAACACATAATACAAATAATGTACTAACAAATATTACAAATAATGTATTATATTACAAATAATGTACCAACAAACATTTCTACCCCGCATTTTTGTTTATCTTCACATTCAGTGGGTGAACAGACCCACCATCAACTAACTAGCATATTGCCAAAAGAGACTAATTGTGAATTAGCTGAATTTGGAAATGCGCAGATCCTGCAGCCTGGCTGTTAACCACACCACAATGTGCAAACTGCCCTTTTAATCCTCCTTTCACCATGAGAAGCCATGAAACCAACACTTCTGGTTGGGTCTAATTCCCCATAAATGTCACTTATCCGACTTGCCCATGGTGAACTATTTAGAAGATGCATGGCTAATAATTCTGGCTGTTTTTGCGCCTGCGCAAAGTTTAAGAGGTCAGATATGAATACATTAACTAAGAATAGCATTTAGGGGCTTTTCCTTTGAGCCAGATAGCATTTTTAAAGCTAAGTTCATGTCATTTTTTTCTGTTGGGCTTAGTTATTGAGGTCACGGAATGAGTCACTGGATAAATGTTTTTTTTTAGGCCCCAGAGGATGTATTCTGTTTAATGCTTCGCCCTATTCATGTTTATTAACTATTCCCTTAATTTAGCTTTATGAATTAAACAATTTGTGTGTGTGTGTGAAAAATTATATGTATCTGTTTAAACAACGGATCAACATCATGGCACAAGGGTGGTAACAGTGCTCCCTTCTACTTCTGACTCATGCCTGAGTCTGAAGAATCTCTGTGTAATGCACAAACTCCTTAGCACTGACGAGGATCCTGAAAAACTTTGGGCAGATTTTTAACTCCAAATTTTGCTTGGGCAGAGCCATTAGGCTACTCTTTCTGATTTCCAACTACCAAGGGATTTGTTACCCGGGACTTTCTGCACTCTCTGAGGACCCCATTATTTGTTTAATACGTGTAAAATTGTTGCTTTTTATTTACCTGTTTATATACACATTTTAAAGGATTTTTTCCTGAGATATTTTCTGGGTGTCTGCTGGGTGAGAGGGTTAAAGGTCAACCTCGAAGAACTGCTTACCTGTTGAGGCTGCCCTTGAGGTTGTCCTTGACCAACTGGAAGTGAATTGATCCTCGAAATGACAATCTCCTGTCTGCCCATCAGCTCATCCAACTTCCTGTTTAAGTCCTTCAGAATGACATGAATCACGTTCTGTCCGTCAAAGATTTGTCTCAACTCCTTGTCGTTCTGACTCTGGTACTGAAATAAACAAACAAAACCACATTATGACTCAGATGTATTTATCTGTAATAAAGACAGCTAGAGTTCCATGAGAAACATGTTTTTCTCCTTTTTCTTCATGTTCAGCAGCTGTAAACTCCAGCAGAAAATCCTGGTTGCTCATCCACTTCTAGATTTTTGTCTTGTTCCAGGACTTTATTGTGTGCACATCCATTTTACTAATCTGGCGCATCTGTGTTAGTTTTTGCCTTTCAGGCAGATACAAACCGACCACAAGGGAAACATCAAACATATCTATGCTGGCCAGACTCCCGGCAAGGAATTTGTTCCTAAAATGACCGCACAGAGGTACAGACAGGCCCTGACCAGATTGAGTAATGGTGTACCACTATGTGTGGCTGAACATCTCTGCACCCGAACAGTATGTTGACATTTTTTCTTAGTGTTCATTTTAGTGTGTTACAATTCAAGCACTCCAATCTGAAAAATTACCTGATACACAAAAACTACTCTCCAAACTAGGCAACAGGGGTAAATTAACTTGGCAATGGATAACACCCCACTGTGGAGTTCCTGGAAATGAAAATACTGATAAACTAGCTAAGAAAAGTGTAAATAAAGAACAACCGGACATTACAGTCTCTTTTCAACGGAAAAAGAAAATAATCAAATTAATCAGAAAGCCATCAAAACTGGCACAAGACAATTACTATATTATGGACAGACCAGAGCATTGCACTATTATATGACTTAGAACAGGACACACTCGACTATGCAGTCACATGTATAAAAAATTTAAAACTGGTGAATCAACCAACATGCACATGTGGATTGGCACCTGAGACAACAGATCACACCTTCCAAGACTGTCCCAAACACAACAATCAAGGCAAAACCTCTGGCCAGGAAAAACACCAATGCAAGCCAAACTTCACAGGTCGCTGAGTCAATTACAAAAGACAGCGAAGTTCATACTGGAGATAACAGTGCAGATAACAGACAATCAATTTCAAGCAAATAAAAAAAGAAGATTTGCGTACGCTAGGGTCAGATCATCAGGTGGACTGCCTTAATGAATTCATTTGTGAATCGCAGGTCCTCCATGGTTCAACATCTAGGTGTTTTTAAGCTTGACTGTGTATTGTCCATGTCTTACATGCGCATAACAATTCAGGTCCTACATAACATTCTTTTCCTTACTGCAACTGACATCTTGTTACTGGAAACTAGTCATGTTCTAATCTCAGCATACTCTACAACATATCTAAATTACACAAAAAGAACATAAAACTCATGCTGATTTCAGCTGGAAAAAAAAAAAAAAAAAAATACACGTAAAATGTACCCATTGTTCGTCCCCATCCTGGTATTCATCTTTTTGGTCAGGGTGCTCCTTGCGATAACTGAAAACAGAATTGAGAAAGTATTAAACACAGAGCCGGGGCCTTTAACCCTATAAATGCTGAAATCTAAGCGTCTGGTTGTTCTGATTGCATCAGTTTGCAACTCCATAATGTGTCAACATGATGGGTATGCTTATATTACTGCAATAATTATCTGAAAGATATCCTGGGTGAAAAAACTGATTTAAAAAAAAAAACTGTGTGGTCATCTTGACGTCATATAATGTCACAACTGTGTCACATAGCTCTGTGTGGAAAAGTGACCAAAACAAGTTTAAGATGGCTAAAGGGAAGGAAATCAATTAATTCTGTGCTTCATTTGTTTTTAGTTATTACTTCCCTTCACGTAGAAACTAAAATTATTCCCGAGTTAGAAACTGACTAGAGAAAATTAGAAAAAAACAATTTTTGTTGAACTTAATTTTTTTAAAATGTGATGTGAACTGCAAATCCAGAGGAATTTCCACCTACCTGTCTTGATGGTCTACCCTCTGGACAATTATGATACAGTCTAAGACTACAGTTTCTTCTACTTCTTTATTTCTAGTTTCTTATGGTAGAGTTTCAGAGAAGTATAAAGAAGCATTTTTCTTTTGTCAAGTGTTGCACTGAATCCCTACAAAGGTTCACATTTTGTAAAGTCATATTTATCTAGAAACCAGGACATTCAATTGTTGCAGGCAATTAAAGGGCACAGAACGGCACTGATGCCATCTCAGAGGGTCGATCAATGGAATGAGTTGACGTTAAGTATCACCTATGCCCACAGTAAAGCCAGGTGAAGAGAGAATTTCAACTGAATGAATTGGCAACTTCATTCTTTCCCTTTCACTACTGCAGTTGCAGATGTCGAGGGAGGTAAAGGGGTAAAGGGGACTGGTCTGTACTTTACTGCTCTCTTTAATTCCATGTACGTCTACACCGATCATCATCATCATCAAGTGCCTTGCCAACTGGCGTGGGTTATTATGCCTTGCCACATGAATATATCTTTCACTTTACGCAGATAGATATGTGAAATATGTTTGATAAATATTGTCCTTGTGCTTTCATACATACCCAGAAAGGAACATGTGCTAGCTAGAACAGCTTAACCTCCTCACAAGAGAGCTACACAGCCCTGCATTTAGACTTAAGGGGGACACAACAGATTCAGCAGCCATTTGTATAAGAAACTCAAGACTGAGGACAGTGAACTCTACCCTTGTGTAGAGGGACCCCACAATACTGAACATATGCTGCAGACATGCTTTCTACATGCAGTGGAAAGATACCTGAAACCTTTTCATCTGAAAACCACTGACAGGGAGAATGAGAAGAAGAATAGCTATCTGTATTTCAGTGCTTAGAAACGAAAGATTTAAATTACCTATATGCCCAGTTTTTAAAGATTCTCATGTGTATTCCTACTTATCTGCACTGTTTTCCTTTTCTTCTTCTTTAAGTGCCAGAGAATAAATGTGTTAAGAACTTCACTTCATGTAAGGATCCTTTTCCACGCCTTCAGGTGTATTGGACATACAGTGCTGGACCTATACTTTATTTATAGTTCAATTGGCATTTGTTGGGTGATAGAGTCAAGATCACACCGCCCGCCTTTACTTCCAAAGACTTTACTTTACCTGGCTCAGTTGATTTGGGAGCCAGTGTCAGTTAAAAAAAAAAAAGTCTGGGTCTGTTTGCTTTAAAACCCAGGACCGTCAGATCTGCAGGTGAGCGTCCAGTCGCCAAACACCACAGCAGCTACCTAACATCAAGTAAGCTTAACAACATATCTTACTCTTGTTTTGCCCGGTCTAGCTCCTCCTGGTACTGCTCAAATTCCTTTTCAAATTTCTGCCGCTCCTCCTCTGAGACCTGGGTAGATTCTGCAGTAGGGTCATGGAGACTGTGTGTCAACAGGTAGAGAACATCATGGTCGTCTGGATTGCAAAAAAAAGATAACATAAACAACATGTTAGATGATGCTCCTTCTCTATTTATGTTTCAAGTAGGTGCATATTTAGGTAGTAAAGCAGACAAATTCTGTGGGAAAAAACCCCAGTATTAATACAAAGGGAGTAGCCTTCATACCATTAGGAAATTTATGGCATCCGAAATTAAATCTAGTATCACAGTTTGCAACTAACTTCAAAATAGTACTGCTGTATAGATTACAAAAATGTAGAACAATTAAGATTAGTAGTTGTTCTTCTTCCCGTTCACTAGCTGTAAACACTGGCTGGAAAGTTTTGGTTGTTTATCCACTTCTGGACTGCAGTCCTCTTCCAGAACCTGACTCATCTGTTTGCAGACTGTTGGTTCCTTGCCCCTCATGCAGATGCACTCCACCTTCCAAGGAAGCTCCTAATTAGTCTACTTTTAAGACATGCTTTTGGGTAGGCAAAAAATGGAGAACAACTAAAATTAGTAGTAATAAACTATAAACATGCCTGAAGATAGCACCACTAATGCAAGAGAACAGGAAGACAACCAAGCACATCCCACAGAAAAAGGAATCATGATAATATTACATGCCTGCAATGGGCACACACTGAGAAAAAATGTTTACAACATAACTAAAAAGTCCTTCCCACACAGCAAATGAAATATACAAAATGACATATATGTACACAAACATGAATAATTTGGATCGGGTAACTGCAGTTCTAAATGGGTCACCCCATAGTTGCTGAGATCTTTTTCTATGCCGATGGAAAACACACAGTATGTCCACCACTGTGGAAAAATGATGCAGGCTGTAAGCTCAGTGTGTAGCATATACACACATCAAATGCATAAGACAGCTATCAGAATGCCAATACATACAGTCTGGCACTGGAAATGCAGTTCATTGTCAATGGTAGTAGCAGTTACAACAGATTAGTAGTTGCATGTACAAGTAATCACGTCAGGCATCACTAGTTCTGTGGCAACTGGCCACTTGCCATTTTCTGAATCTGCGATTCACAACACTAGGCACTGTCCAAAAGAATTCAAAATAAAACCTGCAGCCCAGTTACACGCCAGGCACTGAACTCAGTAGTTAGTCTATAAAATGATATCCTTTCAGTCTACATACACATCAGAAAAATTCAACGACTAACTATTTTCAGAAGCAAAAACCGGCTACTAATTAAAACAGTGAGCCTATCTATTCACCATACTGATCAGAAAAATGTGGAATGTAAAAGTAAAGACACTGCAAAGGATAGAAGGCTAGCGTAAAATGGCAGACCACCACGTATGCTTTATTAGGAATACAAATCCAAAATAAGAAGAGCCCTGCATTGGTGACAAAAATAGTTTAAAAATAAAAAATATTTCTCTGAAGATAATATACAAAAATGGACTAAAATAAAATTTACATTAACTGCAACTTTCAAAAAAAAAAAAAAAAAAAAAAGAAACATCTAAAGAAAAAAAAATCTGCTTTATCGAGGCCCTCAGGAGGAAGTTAAAAATAAAATAAAAAGTAGCAACGATGTACCCAAACCAGGTCTGATGTCATTTTAGAGGTGACTGAAGGCAGGGATAGTCTTGGTTCCTGCCTATAAAACAACTTCAGTCAAAAATCCAATCAGCCACGAACAAATCTATGAAAGTCTGGTGTGAGATGCTCGACGGCCTTTGCCACACTGGGAGATAAAAAGCACAAGAAAAAGCTTTGCTTTCAGCACTGAAGCTTTAAAAAATATCCAACTCATTACATACATTCTAATCTTTGTGTAAGCAATGGCAAACTACCGTAGGTGAAGATGCCTGTTAAAATTTAAACAAAAAACTGAATAAATGGCGGGGCTGGTTTGCAACATTGTTAAAGGATTTGCAAGTAACTACATTTAAAAAAAATGTATTAGGTTCTTTTTCCAGTATTTCAGTCTGCATGATTAACATCCTAATGATGAGAATCAAACAGATACAAAGCCTGGATACCCCATTCAACTATACAGCAGTTATACTGAAGCATCACAAAACTATTACGAATGCTACAGTGTGGGTGGGTAGTTTTAACTGATTGTCTATGTACAGTCAACACTCACCAGCCAATCCCCCAGTGGCAGCAGAGATTCCAATGTATCCTGAAGCTGGCAATACCACATTGGATGCACTCAAGCAAATTTCAAAGTCATTTGGGTTGTTTGTCAGACCGTTGTGAACCTTCACCTAATAGCAACAGATAGTGAATTCAGATTTATTCCTTAAAACAAAATGATGCCATTCAAAAGTTTACCAACATAATATATGATGAAAAAAATAAAAAAAAAACAGCAAGCAAAGACAAACCAAACAGGGCACTGACATCAGAAGCCAAAGAAGTGAGATATCTGGATATCCATGCTAGTGCAGTCGCAATGTGCTGTGTGGATTAGGAATTTAATATCGCCCCCGACAGAAAAAAATCTTATCAACTTCCTGAGTATTCAAACCCAGGTTCTATTAATAAGAGTTTTGCACTTCAACTGCTCAATCAGAAGCTTTTCAATACAGCATTGGAGAATTAAGCTAAACAGCAAGAGTACCAATTATATTTTCAACAGCTATAAACTCTACAATAAGAAAGTAACTGCAAGAAAAAAAAAATACACAGAACAAATCTGTACCGTCAGCACTTGGTTGTAATATTCAATCTTCACTCTGACAGGAAACGGTTTGTTGCGAAAATCCCTCAAACATCCACCAATATGCTGTGTGCTGCCATCACTGTGGAGGACACAAAGTGAATCCATAAATATTGATGCATATACACTGTAACAATAAAACTGGGTACAGATGTCTCCTGAAAATATTGCAAACTAACAACTACAATTAGAGACAACATTTGAGGATATACAACAAGCAGACAAATCCCCCAAAAAACATCTTATGTGGTTTCTGAGACAAATGCAAAGATTATCAATGACAGACAAACAATCAAAACAGGCAGTCCTTCATTCAACATATCAGACGAACGCTGTAAAAATCTTAGATGTCATCAACATGCAGCAGGGAATTTGGACGCAGAAGACAGTTCTCATCAAAATTTGGTCTCTTACCAGGTCCTCCACACTGTGAATGTTTCTATCCACAGTGTCACTTTTAACATGTGCCCATCTTCTATTATTCTTTCCAATCTGCCATGACGCCTAATTTAACAAAAAATATTTCACTTTCAGTTTGCCAAACAAGATGCTGTTTACTTGCCAATCTTCTGTGACTCATTCAGTTCCAAGCAACGCATGATGTGTCAATGGCTCTTTTCGCTGAATCTAATAAAAAATATATTGTGCCTTTTCCCTGTTCCCATTTGGTCAGAGAATGATAGCGAAATCTGGCTTCTTCCTGTGTAGTCACTTGCGATTATTGTGCACTTTGCCTAATACAAATTACACTCTTGTGATTGTTTATGGTGGTTATTGTGCACCTTGGAAATATATGCAAAAACTTATGTGACTCAAAAGAGTTAATGTTCAGATCCTTTAGGATGTCAGTATTTTTTTCTCATCATCGTGTTATTCTGAGAATTTTTCTACAGCATTTCGGCTCAAAATCCTTTTCTTCTTCTTAGTGACTGTGAGACAGTCTACAACTCATTCACAACTCACAACCCCATGTTGCTATAGGGAAGAAGCATGCCCTCAAAATGTTGACTTTTATTTCCTTGCTGGTGCTAAACCACAGATTTATAATGCCAAAATTAGATGCAGACAGTCAAGATCTTTTGGGCAAGTTATAAGGAGATAAAAACATAAAATATTACTGACAACTGGCAAATTTGATGGAAAAAGAACAAGTGGAAGACAATACAACAAACATCTAGATGGCTCTGCTACACAGCAAGGGCATTACAAGACAACAGACCTGACCCATAACTATGTGATATGGTGAACTAAGATTGCCTACACTCCTTTGTTGAACATCATCAGTTCTCGTTATGCCTAGTGGCACATGAGGCTTCAGAGAGGACTTTCCATGCTTTCCTGTCCTGTGCAATCTTCAATTTTCCATGTCAAAGATGCCCCACTCAGGTCACTTTCCATCGTTCGTCTCCATGTTGTTTTTTGGCGCCCATTTTTCTCTTTCCCTCTGGTATCCATGTGAGAGCTGTTTTGGCAGGTATATCAGGATTCATTCTCATAACAATTCCAAGGTGTTGTTGAACAGGCAGTCTTTAAAATAAGTAAAACCTCAACATGAATTTCAAGGCTGATGCCTTATTTGTCTGTAACATAACGAGCGAACAATAATTCATTATGTGTTTATTTATTTACTTACTGTTACTTTTTATCATTAAGTTATAAATAATGTTAAGAGGATAAACTCTATTGGGTGAGGTCACCCTATTTGGCGTAGCTTCTCTCTGTAGGTGCCTGCTGAGAGCGTCACACAAAGTGCGAACTTTGTAACTCCAGTGACAATTCACTGGGATTTCCGCCAAAAAAGCACTTGTGAATTGAACGACACTACCCTGAAATGAACCCAGACCTTTTAAGTGCTAGGCAAATGGCTTGACCCCTTAGCCAGGCATCCCTCCCTCCCCAACTACTTTTCATTTTCTCTCCTACAGTGTTGTGATGTTACTCTATATTTAATTATATACAACTTTAGGCAACAACAGTTGCTGGATATGCCCTGGGCACAACAATTTAATGTAAATAATACAGCAAACTACATCTCGTCTTGTTAGACGAAACACTGGGGACTACAGCTGGCGGTTAGAAGCAAAACAGAAGCACATGTAAAAGGAAACATTAAGCCACTACTTAATAATGTGAAAAACAGTCTACTATAGTCAAAGATGACATCAGTTAAATCAAGGATGAACATTTCTGGTTGAGTACATTTGTTTGTCCATGTTAATTGGTTTACTTGACTTCAAATACAATGCATGTGCACCAAATTGCACCATAACCGGCCATATAATATGGCTGCCGAAACTGCTGAAATGAAGCATGTAGCAACTTGCACTATACAGGTCAAAAAGACAACGCTGGACCTCACACAAGTCTGGCAACAGGGAAAGCAACTACTAAATTAGTTTGGACTGTATTACCCCATCCACCCTAGTCTCGATCTGGCACCTTCCCATTTTCATTTATTTAGTTCCCTTAAAGATACACTTCGTGCATTCCAAATTTCATATAATCATCAGAATTGGATCAGGCCACTGTTCTTATCCTACTCATGCCATGTCGTCATTTATCTCTTTTTGTCACGTCTTTAAAGTCTTGACTGTCTACATCTGATTTCTCTATCAGTTTACTGTTCTGGTTTGTTTCCTCAGGACCGACTTATTTTGAAAAGTGTTTATTACCTTATGCCACACATCAAGTGGATATGCAAGAACAAGGAAGATATGAAGCCTCTTTGTGTGTGTGTGTCTAATATATATATATATATATATATATATATTTGTGTGTGAGCGAGAGGAGGTTGGAGAGACAGAGATAGACAGAGAGAAAGATACTGAAGTAGAAGTTTCCCAGAAGTGTACACAACACAACTGGATAGGACATACTTTTCCCTGCAGAGAAATTTTACAAAATGAAAGCACTGCTACTTAAAATCTGTCATCATGTAGTGTTAGATTTCAGAACTATATTTAAACTGTCACACTTATATATCCTTTTCTCTAAGTGGCACAGATGTGTGAATTCCCTGCCATATGTTATAAGCATGGTACAGTAGTTACATGTTTTCTCTTTGGTCCAAGCCTCACATAAATTTCTTTCAATACTGGCAGCTTCTACACATATACTGAAGCTTTCAAACAATGTTTAGATAGATAAAAAAAAAAAGAGGCAAATCAAGCCTTAACCTGCTAGTCTATAAATTGACTTCTTCACCTGCTACAAATCCTCAACAAGCCTAAAAATTGGGTTTGCTGCAATGGCCGGTCTCCGACAAGATATAAGAGTTGAGTTGAGTCAAGAATTGACATCACAGCACTCAGGGCATTCCCATGCATGCTCTGCCCTCATCTTCAGCAGGCAGCGCATAGTTCCAATACTGATGGTACCGGTCAAAATCTGGTTAAATGTCCGTCTTGCCTTTCCTCTGAGTGTAGTCAGCCGGCCAGACCCCATGGTTACACCCAGGTGCCTCATTCTCTCCAGGCCATAATAATCTTCTTTCTCTACTGATTCTGTTGCTTGTTCCCAAAGGGCCTTGATCACATCTGCCTTGTCATGTATTGATTCACCACCCAGTGGAGCGGATCCAGCCAATCTGTCTGCCTGTTCATTACCCACCACTCCGGCATAGCGCTTGGAGAAAAGATCCAAAGTATGCTCACTACCCATGACCTTTCCAGTGAAGCTTGCCACTCTACTCAAAGCATCCCTGTCTTCACCAGCATGTTTTCAGAGTCTGTTACGATTATGACATGTGTATGCATCTTGTTCTATAGCCACCGGAGAGCTGCAGTTACCACCTCTGATCTCAAGCTAGATGTTGTGGTGTCATATGCTAGGCTGTCTTGCACTAAATATTTTCCATTGGCTTTCGATACGAACCCCCAGGCACTTCTCTTTAGTCTCAACACTGAACCATCTGTAGATAATCAGATCACTTAGGCGTGAACTGTCGAGAATCAACTGATGGACTTCAACCTCCGTAGCACCCGTTGGCCACTCTCTGCACACCCGCCCCAATGTGATCATAACCCTACACAGGTCAGACTTTCTCCCTGTACTCGGACCTACTTCTCTCCTCGCCCAATGTTCTCCAGCATGCATACTTGTCTTATTGTATCTTCTGCTTAAGCCATTCATCCAAGACATAAGAATGTTACAGTAGTTACATTTTTTCTTTCTTGTCATAAATAATTAATCCAAGCCTTATAGAAATGTGTTTCAATGCTGGTAGCCTGTGCACTCATACTAAAGCCTTAAAAACATGTTTATACAGACAAAAACAAAAAAAGGCACATCAAATATTCTTCCGAATAACGGTCCCAAATTTTCGAGGCTGAAAATATACCCTAACAGGGCCTCAGTCACGTATCAATTGCAGACTTATGGTGACCTAAATTGCGCACTTCCGTCACCGCCGAGAGTATCTCCCACGCCGCGGACTGGGGCTAAACTAGATGGCTGGGACTCACGAGCAGCAGCTACCGCATCTCCTGCAGATTCCATCATTTTATTTGCGTAGCCCCAATCCACACTGCGCGTAGCGGCACGGGAGATACTTTCGGCGGTGGCGGAAGTCTGCAATTGACACGTGAGAGGCCCTGTTAAAGTATATTTTTGGCCTCGGTAATTTGGGACTGTTATTTGGAAAATAGCCTCAAATTTTAACCCTTTAGACTATTAACTGTCCACTACAAATTCCCAACAATTCTATAAATCGGATGAGCCGCAATGGCCAGGCCCTGAAAAGCGTAGTTAACAGCATTGGTTCTGTCTGCACCTGTGCAGTGTTAAGGAGTACAAAGTACCATTATAGTATTATATTTATGTTACCTTTGGGAGGGAATTGGAAAACTTGCACAGTTTTTTGAATGTGCAACAAAACCTGACACACTTAGAAAATAAACATTCTTATATGTTTCTGAATAGCAAAGCCAATGCTTTCACTGCTGCTAAATCAATGTCTGCTTAAATGTCAAAAGGCTCATGCATGCACAAATGATGCTGGTTTAGGTGATCAGAAACTGGAGACAGTGAACTTTCAAAAACCACATATATTGCCAAAACTGGACGTGTTGGGACGAAAGGTGCAGATATCATAGTTTAGCTGTAAACCACAACAAAGCATGCCAACCAGCTTTTCAAAGATAAACACAGAAGAAGAATGTGCATCAACTGGAATATGTTAGCACCTGGTTGGAACAGATGAAGTATTGTTTGAGATGGATAACTGTTAACCGTTTCACACCCAGAGGCCACAAAACAGAAACTTCTGGCTGGGTTCAATTCCCTGTAAATGTCAAATTCCCATTTTGTCTATAGTGACCTGTTTACGAGCCCATAGTTAATGACACCGGTTGTTTTCACCACAGTTAAGGTGGTCAAGAATACATTTACTCACTCATGTGGTCTGGATGAGTGAGTAAATGTATTCTTCATCCAGAGTGAGTGAGTAAATGTATTCTTCATCCAGAGCATATGTGTGAGTAAATGTATTCTTCATCTAGACCACATAATGATGAGTACGGAAATGCATTCCTCATCCAGAACACATAAGTGAGTAAATGCATTCCTCATTCAGACCACATAAGTGAGTAAATGCATTCCTCATTCAGACCACATAAGTGAGTAAATGCATTCCTCATTCAGACCACATAAGTGAGTAAATGCATTCCTCATTCAGACCACATAAGTGAGTAAATGTATTCCTCATTAAGACCACATAAGTGAGTAAATGCATTCCTCATTCAGACCACATAAGTAAGTAAATGTATTCCTCATTCAGACCACATAAGTGAGTAAATGTATTCCTTATTAAGACCACATAAGTGAGTAAATGCATTCCTCATTCAGACCACATAAGTAAGTAAATGTATTCCTCATTCAGACCACATAAGTGAGTAAATGTATTCCTCATTCAGACCACATAAGTGAGTAAATGCATTCCTCATCCAGACCACATAAGTGAGTAAATGCATTCCTCATTCAGACCACATAAGTGAGCAAATGCATTCCTCATCCAGACCACATAAGTGAGTAAATGTATTCCTCATTCAGACCACATAAGTGAGTAAATGTATTCCTCATCCAGACCACATAAGTGAGTAAATGCATTCCTCATCCAGACCACATGATGATGATGAGAGTGTAAATGCATTCCTAACCAAGAAGTAAACTCAAGGATAAAAGGAATGCACAGTTAACAATACATGAAGAAATACAAAAGGTAAAGAAAATTAGAAAGTTACTGATTAAAGTTAGCTTTAAAAAGCTGTATAATTATTAGTCTGCCAGTGCCACATTCAGAATATATTGCTACAATACCGCAAGGCACCATTTACTTATAAAGAACATCAGTGTTATTTCTGATAATTATAAAAATATAAAATGTTAATTACACTGGAGAAAACACTGTCAGCGCTAACTACTGTTACCATTATCCAACATTAGAATACACACAAGGCAACAAAAACAATGACTGGGGCTGTGACGCATCACAGAATATTGATCACAGTAAACATTAAACAGCAGGTACAAAACAACAAGTAGCTGCTTCAGACTACACTGAAAAATCATATTTGACAAGGCTGGCCTGATATTAAGGGGGTTACAACAGCGAAACTGCAGACCAGCCTGCTTGGTGCAGCTGTGCGTAAGTGATGAGGAAAGCTCTGTGAGTGTTCCATTAAAAACAGGATAAAGTCTGTGCTGCTCAGTCACAAGTGCCCATTTCACCCCGAGGAGGCTCAATCTACTCATTGACACACTTCATTTCTGCACTATTAATTTTCACATCAAAAGCAGTGACATTAAATTTTGTTGTTGTTGTTGCTCAGAATCATTGACTTTAATAAAAATCATTAACACTCTTCTTCTGTCACCTCGAGAAATCTAAACCTAGTTATTTCCAGCTGGGACACAGGCTTGAAAATGCATATATGGCCACTTTTTAAGTGACTACTAATGGAAAGCATAATTAAATGCCACTGGTTCTATGTATGCCTGTTAAGTTTTTAGAAAGCCAGGATGTGAATTTATTAACTAAATATAGCATTTAAAGGGTTTTCTTGCGAATCCAATAGCTTCTTTAAAGCCAGAGTGATTTCAAATTTTCCCACAGGCCTCAGAGGTCATGACAAAAGTCACCTGATACATATCTGTTTTAGGCCCTAAGAATAAATTCCTCTTAATTCTTCACTCTTTCCTTGTTTATTGCCTTTGAATATCTTTTTATATATATATTTCAAAATAAAAATTTAAGATAAATAAATGTTCAAGCAATTTATTAGTTACCTGTGTGTAAAACAATTGTTATTTAAGGATTTTGTTCTGAAAATTTTAATAAGTTCAGGATCTATTTACATATTTTTTTCCATTCGCAGGATGAAAGGTTTAAAGTAGTGAAGCTGTGGTAGCAGCATGGCTGAATGCTTGCCTGCTATTCTAAAAGGTCTTGATTATACACATGGCCAGATAAAAATTTGTTTTCCACAAATGACCCTATACTTTCCAGGTTGATCTAGTCTAAAATGGACACCTGTCAATAGTTAATTATTCTATAAAATTGTATTTCTGGTTTCATATACTCACTGCATCAAAGACAGGAGATGTGTCCTTTACTGAATCATTTTTTTTTCCAACAGGCAAGAGAACTGACCTCATGACTCCAGGTTTTAACCCCCATATGGCTTAATCTCTCTCATAACAACAGCTGTTTGACTGCCTAAAGTGGTACATGAAGAAAGTAACTGTAGCTCCAGTGCCAACCCCTCAAAAATCTTCAAAAGACCTGATCATGCCCGCTAGGTCACAGAGACCGCCACAATACAATAAGCTATGTTAAAGTTGGATACATATTTTATTATCTCTCGACATTGATGGTCACCTGATAAAGATACAAGATCCGCTTAAAATGAATGCCGCAAAATTTCTTCAAAGCCCCTGCCTTAACCACTTAGATATAAAAACCCCAAAATGACATCACCTATGCTGAAGTTAAATAAATGAACAGTCATTTATTCACAGTGGTTTTGTCCCCCTGATCAACAAAATGAGATTTGTTTAAAAGCATTGTGACTGAACAGAGCAGAATTTTATCCCTTTGCATGTATATATATGATAAATGATATACTTACATGAATACATATGTTCTAGTGACTACTGGACTCACTAATACAATCAGTTTTCATGGAGCAGTTTTAATATAAATCTTGAGAAAACCAAAAACTGTCCGTTTTATCCTCTAAAGCTAAAGCATCTTAAAGATTTATCTGCATAAGCTCTGAGATATTCACACTCCTCTCCCTCTTTACAACTATAATGATTTGCCACGACAATGTTTTAAGCAGTCTGTCTCAAACTATGAAGGGTGTGTACATATTATTCAGCTGTGTCATTGAATTCATGAGTTTAGTTTTTACCGTGATCCTTGAGACTGTTACTACAGCTATGAAGCTTGCGCTTTGTGTGATGCTCTCTGCAGAAGGCTAGCCCCTCTGCACAGCAGACAAACCATACAGGATAAAATCTACTGCAATGATGTCGACCATTTCACAGGTAAACTTTTACAAGAAAAAACTGAAAGCGAGCTAATAAAAACGTAACTAAAGCCAGAACTTAGGTGCAAATATAAGTTTTCTCCAGTGACTCAGCCTATCCAAAATACAAAAAGCACATGACACTGCACATTACGTAGCACTTCCAAATAAATCTACATCAAATTCTGTATATTATAAAAAAACATCAGTAAAGAAACTGCTCTCTGAACAAACAAGTGTGTAAAAACACGAATCAAAGAAAAAAACTTACCTCATTGTACGCTCCAAGCTTTTTAAAATAATAACAGTAGGGTGGAAATCAGTGTCAGTCTGTTTTTCAATAACTCTCAACCATATTGTTATGCTGTGCTATATAATTTAATGATAGGCTTAAAGATAAACAACATGATAGAAAACATCGCTAGGAAGCTTACAAAGGAAACATACAAAGATACAACAGAAAGACTTAACCAAAGTCCTTATCAACAAATAGAACAAGAAGAATCCTATAACTCACAAGTGAATGACAACGATAAACGCAGCAGATCCACACAACAAAATGTCTTAAAAATTGGCAACTGTAGTCGCCCCTGTTTTCTGCAATAGTGAAGTTAAAATAGTTGGGAAATTATGTGAAAATGCTGTCCCACCATTACACTAACAAGAAAAAAGATCCCTTTCCAGGCAAGAATATGAGCCAGATATTTCTTCCATAAATGAACACTTAGGAAACAAATGTATCTGCAAATAAAACCAATTTAATGATTCTTAGATGTCTGATTGTGCAGTTTAACAAACAACTGAATAGGAATAATTAAACAACACATAAAAAAAATGTTTCTACCAGAAGGAAAATAAATACATGGGCCACATCCTAAGAAATGTAAAGCTCTATAAGAATGCTTGGATTGGAATACCACTGACTTCAGTTTGCAATTAAAACATCTTAGAAGCACAATAATGTTTTCCTGGCCTGGAATCTCATTATCACAACTTTTTTCTTTCTAAAAACAATCTTTGAAAAGCAATATATTTGCCTTGACTGGAATGTCATTCCTACGTGCCATGGCTTCCTTTTTATTCACAACCTTCATGGGGACAGGTGAAGGCAAGTGGAGAAGAGGATGGCAATATGAACTCCTGGAATGAGAGTGGATGAGCTGTGGTATCCACAACAGCTGAAGGTGAATGATGATGACAGCAAAAATGAAACCCCCAGAATAAGAACAGATGAGTTGTGGCATCCATAACAGGTGAAAGGTAAATGAAGATAAGGGAGGAGGGCAAAAAGAAAACCTGGAATAAAAAGGAATGAGCCACAATATCTCTGTATTTATATCTCCCCCCATTTCTCTCTCTATTACTGTGGATTATAACAGAGTATCCTGGGTATCGATGCAGAGTACATACCGCCCTCAATAGTCACAAGTGAAATTGCATAAGAGATCCTGACAAATACCTGAGTCAATAAATCAGCAACTAGGACAACATACCAACTATTAGATTCTGGAATCAAAAAGGGGAAAGAAAAAAGCAGACAACATAAAACAGCAGGCAGTGAATTACAGCTAGCCAATCCATCTTTCAACAGGACTGTTCAGAAAAGCTTGGTGGCTCTCCAGCTACATTTATTTAAAATAGGATGTTGGTGACAGCAGTCACACTGAACAGATCAACACAGGCTCTCTCTCTTATACACAACTGTTAATTGGGAAGAGATGTTTTTCACTCAGCTTATTCAGTGCCAGGCAACTCGCCATGTGTTTGTTGAGCTCTGGCACATTATATACTACTTCTAACCTTCAGTGCCACATCCAGTAATCCACTAACTGACTCTGACTCAGTTGTTGCTCTATATCCTTCTCTCTCAGGAACCACCATGGTGTAGCCACTAAATGCTCGTCTTTGATCGGAAGGTCAAGGGTTCCGGTCCGGACATTCTTTTCTTCTTAAGAAATGACCTTTCCTGCTAGGTAGACCCAGCTGTGGGTACCAGGTAGACCCAGCTGTGTGTACCAGGTAGACCCAGCTGTGTGTACCAGGTAGACCCAGCTGTGGGTACCAGGTAGACCCAGCTGTGGGTACCAGGTAGACCCAGCTGTGGGTACCAGGTAGACCCAGCTGTGGGTACCAAGTAGACCAAGCTGTGGGTACCAAGTAGACCCAGCTGTGGGTACCAAGTAGACCCAGCTGTGGGTACCAAGTAGACCCAGCTGTGGGTACCAAGTAGACCCAGCTGTGGGTACCAGGTAGACCCAGCTGTGGGTACCAGGTCTAGTCCTGGGAAGTAAGGAGCAGCCGGCACCATGTTGACAACATCACCCATAAAGTGCCGGTTGTCTATAAAACATTGGTCTAGCCCTACATGCCAAATACGCATGGAAAAGGTCCATCTGTCCTTTTCAGGGTGTTGTATGATGGCTTCAGACTCAAACATTTAGTAGTTAAAATAATAAATTCTTAGGATGCAATGCTATCAAGTAGCATCCAACCTGGGACTCAAAGAGTTAAGCAACAAAACATGGCTTCTGTCTGTATTGACATATGACATGCTCAGGTGAAGTGTTTCAATAAAAGCAGACATATGAATACTGATGGAACAAACTTTGCTCCTTTGGTGAGATGTAATCCTTGTCTACCTGATGTATGTTTGTGAAATCCTGAAGTGAAGGAACAATACCTATCAACAACAACAACAAAAGCACAACTTGCTGCATTTAATTCTTTCCTGTGATCACTTAAAAGAGTATCACTTGTGCATGCACGGACCTTTTAACATGTGAGCAGACACAAATTTAGCAGAAGTGAAGTATTAGCTCTGGTAGTCAGAAACAGACAGTAATGTACTCCATCCCCATTTAGGACGAATTTTTCTATTGTTGGGGGAAGGAGGGGGAGGGGGGGAGGGGCAAATACAACCCAACCTATGGGTTGAATAGGGATTCTGGGACCTCTCCACGGGTGATCCTCATCTGAATGGTGGTACTTTGTGTCAACACGTGTTTATTGCTCAGTGTGATCTCCTGATGGGGTAAAAGCTAGTCAGTCAGTAACAGAGGGAAAGTTGATCTTCTCTACTTCAGTTTTTGTTGCACATTCAAAGAACTTTTGTTTTCCACTCCCCTCCTAGAGCTTTCCCGAAAGCAACTACCAGCCTGTGGTATAATTTAGACACGGCAGCAAATACTATTCAATTCCCAACTGCTAAAATATATTTAGTGTGCTGCGGCAGACAAACTTTTAGTTTTTTTTCTCCCAATCTTATTTGGTATCACAGGATCAGGGTGGAATATAACAGCGACAGGTTTCATACTTGATAAAATTAAACAGTCACTCCTACGTGGTGCCTGGTTAAGAATCAGAGAGAGCACCTCTAAACCACTGTGCTTTAAAATATCTATTATAACAACATCAGTAAAAATGACAGGAGCCCCTTTAGCCATCCGAGATGGAAAAGGCTGACAGATGTGATCTAGGCAACTAGAAGGACAAACTGAGAGTGAAGAACAATAATAAATATGGTACTGGACATTCAACACGAGTTGAAAGTTAAATACTTCTTCCCGTTCTTCTTTACGTTCACCGGCTGTAAACTCCAGGAGGTTTAGGTTGTTCATCCAATTCTGGACTTTAGAACTATGGTTTTGTGTGCACATCCATTTTACAGATCTGGATTATTTGTGTGCAAGACTGTTGATTCCTTGCCTCTCAGGCAGATGCATTCCAACTTTGAAGTAAACACCCATATCAGGCGACTTTTATGACATGCTTGTGGGGGGGGGGGGGGGGGGCAGGCGATCTATTCCTTACCCACTCTAGTGGGACCCCAGAACTCACAAGTGAAGATTAAACAGTGGCACAAACTTGCTCATGGACACTGCTCCAAATCTTCTTTTGGTCTCCTTCTGCCTCTCTTCCATTCTTTCTCAAATATCAATATGTTCTCATGTTTCCTCTTTTCACAACATGCCCAGTTCTGACGTGGATAATTAGTTGTCTTTAGGAGTTTATTTCGTTTAAAACAGAATTATTTTTTGAAACTGTCATTCTTCTATAAACAACATCTCTGCAGCTTTGAAGTTTTTTTTATTTTATTTCTCAGATGACTGTCCATCATTCACTTCCGTATATAAGGACTAGCTGTATACTGTGCTCTTAAGAATATTTCTCCCCTCAGTTGACAAAGGTAGATGGCACAGAAGATTATTCAGAGTGAAATGCAGTTTTCGCTATTCAATATTTAATTTTAAAACATCTTCCATCTGCTGTTAACAGTTTTTTTTTTACCAAAGCATTTAAATTTAAATACATCAGTATGCTTCAGATTCATCCCAATTATATTGCTGCTGCATTTTAGAGGACTTTCTTGCTTTGCAATTACCATTACTTCTGTTTGCCTGCTGTTCAAACTAAGACCCTTTTTAATGATTTTTCTGTTACAGTTATGTTCACTATTTTTTGTGACTGCACTTAATTTTCAGTGATAAAAACGACATTATTAGAATATGGCAGGTTGTTTTTCAATAATGTCTACTGTCGATCCATTTTATGATGGTAGGCACATAGGGTTAAGGGTCACCTCCTTCCATATCCTCAGTAGCCAATCTCCTACATCTCACCAAGATATCTCCAGCATGGATAACTACAGCAATTGTAGCTCACTTCTATACAGTTTATTAATGAAGGTAATTATACAATTCTGAAAGCAACTGATCACATACTTTCTCTTAGGAGTGCGTTGTTTATCTATCAAAAATAATTCCCTCCAATCTGTCTCGTAAAGTTGCTGTCAACTGACTGAATCTCATTCTCTATGTCCAAAAATCACCAGTCAACTTGTCAACCTTTAGTTACATCAAGATCTTCTAGATTCTCTCCTATCATGGCTATCTCATCATGGAGAAAACTGTTTCACCATGGCTGTCTCAGGGTTGGCTTGCTTTGTAAAAAAAAAAAAAAAAAATCATCACGTTCAACCAGCATCTCAAAGGGGGAGCTTTGGGTTATAACTATGACTGGGTTATGTGCACCATAAAATGGCCTAGCACTGCTCTCAATTCAAGGAGCCCTGGAAAGTTCTCTTGCAACAATGATGCGATCAAAGGAGATAGACCCAAATACTGACTGGTGGTGAAATCGTGTACCAGTGGGGCAATGGGCGATCTGGTCATCGATGCATGATGGCTGTCCAGTCCACTATGGCCAATCACATATCCGTATTAACCCTAACCAGACCACTGGCCCGATTTTCCAGGAATTTCTTAACCTGACGCTATACCGCTGGCCCTAATTTTAGGCTATTTGCGTAGTATGTGAAAAAGATGCGCCACAAACTAAAAATAACTAGCCAATCGTAATCAGACCTCGTGGATAGTCTTCCTAGATGTCCGCCCTAGTGTATTTGGATAAAATTTGTTGTTTTACGTGAAAAAAAATCTGAAAATTCACAATAAAACGAGCGGCTGATAAACCAAGCACTTTGACAGGAAAGTAATGTAAGTCTAGGCTGTTCACAGTCTAACAGGTGATCAATACTTTGCTTTATTCAGACTCTGCAGAGTCATAATGTCACGAAGAATACGTTCACAGTTGAAGCGACACATTCAGCTCGAATAATGAGGAGAATCTTGAAAATTATAAATCTAGAAATAGATCGGCAGTAAGAGAAGGGGGGGGGGGGGGGGGGGGGTTGTGTCTCTCAAACAGCAACATCTGGCGCTCACTTTGTGAAACAATCTTGATACTCCTGAGTGGATTGGCACACAAAGGTGAAATATTGGCGCAGATAAAAGATAAACCTATTTTCTACAATGTCTCCAAGTTTTATCTTATTCTAGCCACTTGTTTGCATGTAATGAATATTTTTGTACATCATGTTGGTTTTTTCGTGTTAATGCCCAGGAGCTCAGGTATAGGGGACAGTTAGGTTCAGGGCCTCAGGTCTGGCAGGGTTAAGTCAAGTTTAACCAATGACCGCTTTTTTTTTTTTTTAACGCACTAGCAAACATCCTGAAACCCACCAAATGATATTCCTGCCAAATCTTGTAATGGTTCTCATTACTGCACAGATTAGACAGACAGTCAGACAATATTACAAATCAAAAGCAGCAAAAGTCTGTTGTTACAACATGACACTGTAGAGACAATAAACACTATGGTGACTGTGACACATAACACAGATGTTCCAGAACCTTTTTCATATCCTAAAGATAAGAGGGGGAGGGGGACAGAAAGAAAAAGAAGTGAGAAGGAGACAAAGATGAATAACAGGCAAGCATTCCCCATTGTAGGAACATGCACTAGCACAAGACAAACTGCCCGCTAACGTGTATTAAACCGTGAGACCTTTCCTTTTAGACAACTGGTAGAACCAACAGCTAACCACACTTGTAAAATAATAATGTGCCTTTCATTACACCAAGTGTCGATTACACCAATGGTGATGTTGTTTAGGAAGGCTTCAGGGATAAGGACAAACGTAACACGAAGTTGTCACCATGCGATGTACAGGCTAGAATTTCTACCTCACTTCAACAAAAATAAGGATGGGGGAAAAGGGGGGAAGGGGGGGGGGGGGGGGGGGCACATTTCCTAACTTAAGAATTAAACACACCCCATGACATGTGAAGCAGATATCCCAACCTCCTGACCACTATTTTCCCTTGTGTATACTGTGTTCATTTGCAGAAAAACAAAAATGACCCTTGGAAGAGTTGTCACCGCATCATGATGCAGAAACATGCAAGTATGCCAAGTCACATTGTTTTTGTGCTAACAAAGTTCACAAAATCATCAAACAGCACTGCAGTTATAAATACATGCAAGTTGCAAATTTCTTAAATGCCAGACAACTAAGCAGCCAAACTCCATGCCAGCGCCAAGAAGCACCACATGCTAACAGAACAGCTTTGCTTACTTGTATTTATCTGATACTGACATAAAGCTCAGACCAACAAAAACTAAATATCATTCGCACTGCAACTGTAGAAGAAGTTGGGTGCCTCACCCCGAAAATTTTTCATAAAGCATTACTGGGTGCACTGCAGTCACTTTTCATTATTAATACACCCCCTCCCTCCGAGCTAGAATGGCACAAAATCAGGTATGCAGGAATGCAATAGCATTCAAAACAGAAATTAAAAGACTATATTTTTTCATCTCTGTGTTCACCGGCTATGAACCAGCAGAAAGTTCTGGCTGTTTGTCTAATTCTGGACTTTTGTCTAGTTACAGAACTTGAGCTTTGCGTGCACATCCACTTTGCACATCTGCTGACTTGTATGCAGGCTGCCGGCTCCTTGTCCCTCTGGCAGATACGCCTGAACTTCAGATGAGAAATTCCGAGTCAATCGCCTTTTACAGCAAGCTTGATAGGGAGGCTGTGGGTCTACCGTTTTTTCCCCCCTGAAACGGGGTCCCAGAACCCATATGGAAATAGAAGAAATTATAAATATGACTGTCTGCACTGTCTTTACTTACAAACCTTCAGGGCAGCGAAGGAAAGCCTGAGTATACAGGAAAACATGGCTAGTCTCTGACATCATAAAAGATGTAAATATCAAGGAATATTGCTACTGTAAAAGGGATGTGCAGGCAAAACTCAACTTCTGGATCAAAATACCAGGAGTGGATGATCAACCAGAAAACTCTGCCAGATTTTACAGCTGATGAAAGCTAAGAAAAAGGAACGTGAGAGTGCCAAATGTGAGTCCAGCATTTTAACCATCCAGCCAGCTGTGCCTCCAGAGTAAGTATAACTGTGCAAGCGACAAGCCCCACGACCACAATCAAGTCTATGTGATTATGTTCTGGTGGTAAATTTAATTACGTCAACCAAGTGCTCATCTCTAACCCACAGCAGCTATTATTATATATGGGAAAATCAAAGCTACTTGTCCATACAGGTTCTGTAATAATAATCATGTAATAAACACCATAAAGAAGGTAGCCCAGGTTTGACATGTTTAAACAAAAAAAAATCACAATAAGATGCTGGGTGACTCGCTACAGTGAATACATGAGGCATAAAAAAATTGAATTCTCGACAAAGTATATGCTTACTTCTGATGGTCGTACGCCAGAGTCCCATCGTTAACAACGGCCATGATGTATGGGTTGTTGTGCTGCAAAAAAAAAAAATAAAGTTGGGTTAGCCAAAGCTGGGAACGTACAATGACAAACAATAAAGAAAAGATGAAGTGGGGTTAGCCAAAACTGGGAACGTACAATGACAAACAATAAAGGAAAGATGAACGTACAATGACAAACAATAAAGGAAAGATGAAGTGGGGTTAGCCAAAACTGGGAACGTACAATGACAAACAATAAAGGAAAGATGAAGTGGGGTTAGCCAAGACTGGGAACGTACAATGACAAACAATAAAGGAAAGATGAAGTGGGGTTAGCCAAAACTGGGAACGTACAATGACAAACAATAAAGGAAAGCTAGAAAGTAGAACTAATGAACTGTTGAAAAAAAAAATAAACATTATAAACGGCAGGGTTAATGTTGTAGATACCAAACCTGTGATAGAGTGAATGTTTTAACAACAAAATCTATGACATAGTGAATATTCCAGCAACAAAATCTAGGATACAGTGATTGCTGTGGTCATGACGGTAGTATGAATGGCGTGATTACTAATGTTCACAACAGAGTAAATGGTGTGATTGTAAAAGCCTTTGACAGAATGATGACAGAATAAATGGTGTAGCTACAAAGCCTATGACAGCGTGAAAGTTGTGGTTACAAAACCTATGGTAACAATGTATTTTTTAAATACAAAACCATATACCAGAGAAGAAAAAGCAATGACAAGAGGACTCTATTCTAAAGGCTTGAAGGTTGGTGATTAACATCACTGTACTGGTTTTATCCTTTATCATATATGATTGTCTTCCTCCGCATAGCAGCTGGCCACCTGCTAAAAGAGCCACACAAAAAACACAAACCAAGGCAAAAAAATAGCTTGACCACTCCTTCTTCTTAGTGTTTACCAGATGTAAACTCTGGCGGAAAGTTCTAGTTGTTCATCCACCTCTGGACTTTGGTTTTGATACTGAACCTGAGTTTTGCATGCATTTTCATGTTACAGATTTTACTTATTTGTATGCAGAATGTTGATACCTTGCCTCTCAGGTGGATAGAAAACATCCATAATCAACCGTCTCCTATGGGGGAAAGGCGCGGTCTTTGTTCTCCATGATAAAGCCATGGAATCCACACTGGCACCTGACCATTTTATTACTAACACACTGCATGCTCAAAGATGGCTAAATACAAAGATGTATCATCGTGAATCACTGTGGCATAGTGGTTAGTGCGCTAGTCTTCCCAAACCGGAGGAAATGATTTCTTTCATAAATAAGTTAAGACCAAGATCACTGAACCATAAATCCCCTGTCCCCATTATCAGCAGCAAGTGCTGAGTTCCAAACTCCTTCTCTCATAGAAGAACATACAAACAGTAAAGGAATCTCACAGGATGACTATACAGAAAATCAACAAGAAGAAAAAACCATACCTGGCCATCGTTGTCGAAGGAGTCCAGGAAGACACCTAATCCCTTCCATCTATCAGCTGCTCCAAATACTACAAGGTCTGCAGGGTTATCAGTCTGTGATGCTCGTCCTTCAGTAAACCAGATGGCCTAAATGTTAAAGAAAAACAAATATCCAATGTTAATAGTCCATAGCACTACAATAGCTAACAAATTTCAGAGTATGCTTATCCACCTAGTAAACTAATGAATGTATGAATCAAGAAATGACATAACTACACTAAAGGATATTCAAATACATGCTCCGTCTCCTTTCTGGGTAGCCAATGAAGAGTCCTCACACTAGCAGTGCCAGCTGCAACCTGATAACAAGTTGTTTATCCCTCACTGATGAATACCAACCAGAACCTCTACTCTTCCCCCACCCCTGAATTAGTCTCTCAATACTCAACTGGAGAAACAAGCCTCCCGAACTAAATATACAAATAAATGCTATTTTATGTACAGACACACAACCACATCTTGCCATATTCTGTTTAGTTTACACACACACACACAAACCCAAGTCTTTTCTATTGTAAATGCAGCAGCCCAACCTTACTCATAAACTAACCGATGTGAATATAACAAAAATGGGCAAAATATTTGTTTCTGGTTGCTTTATCACTTATGTGGAAACGATACATGAATAGGTAAAATTCTTCCCGACTCTATTTTTCACACTTCCATTACGTGCAACTTTCTTTACTATGATAATTCCTGTTGTTTCATTTGCTGATGAAGACTTTGGTCAAAACAATCAGTTCTATTTGCACATCTTTCCCTTTCCCTACTGAGCCTCTAAGACCCATTCTATAGTATGCTTACTTCTTGATATCAGTTCGACTACTGTCACTGTTTCTACATCATTAGGAATAAGCAGCAGCTTGTGCCTATAAGTGGTGACTTCATAATGGTTATTAAATTCACCACTGAGAGACATTAGAATGATAGCATTAATAAGTCTGACAATTTGCTTCTGAAAATGTGTACCTGATGCCATATTTCAAACAAATAAGACAATAATAATCTGCACCATTCAAGCCAAAGACATGGAGATATAAATAAAACACATACCAAGCCATCTGCACCAACTCTACCTCTGCCTGTGATCCGAATGCCGGCCTCAATCTCCCAGCCTTTGGCTTCAAGTTTGTTCTTGGACCATACAGAACCTGCATATTAAATTAACCACGTAATTGAGTTTGTTGTGTTATATACTACGGCAAATGGCATCTTTCTGTTTTCTGCTGCTTGATTCAATCCTATGTATCTCTCTAGCGTCAGTCTTGGTTCCTGGGTGGGACAGATGCCTTTAACCTACCATTTATTTTCCAATTTTTGAATGGAGAAATTCTCAAAAGTTTGTAATGATACAGCATGCACAACACACAGAGAAAATAATAATATACACATTTGAAAGGTTACAGAAATAAAGGTAGTCTCATAGCAGACACTGCCGCTGTATGTAAAGTTTAATCCACACATCATAGGTCATAAAATGGGTGGGGTTACCAGTTTCCTTTCCAGCTACCTTTCCTTCTTGGAAATTCTTTCAAGAAAATTCTAAATTCCTCTAGAAACTTTTCTTATAAAGCTCGGCCAACCCTAGAGTAGTTGTAGTGGTCAAGAAAAGGTAACTGTCTCAGCAGGAATGTGCACTAACTGTTATGTCAAGATGGCTTTAAAGCTGTCGTTTAAAACATATTCTGGGTGGTGCCCCTTTTTAAAAATATAAACCTCCACCCAACAACAATAAAAATAATGTGATTTAACAGGGACGGACAAAAAGAACACTCCCAAGCAGCCCTAAGAAAAACTTTAAAACATCAATGTGATGATTGTTATGTTTTGTCTTGATGATATCTGCTATGTTTGGTCTGATGCTGAACAAGAAACAACGGAGATCCCTCTATACATTATACTGGTGGCGCTGTATTGCTTTTATCACTGGTAAATTTTAGTTTGTAATTAAACTGGGGAAAAAGGGCTATCCTCCAAACTTCGGGCACTAAAGATGGCGACCGCAAAATATTCTTTCCAGCCACAGTCACGTGACTTAATTTGCGGTTCTCCAGTATTTTCCGTCGACTACTGCCACCAGTTCCCCATGCCGCGTGGATTGGGGCTAAACCAGATGGCTTGGACTCACGAGCAAAGCTTCAGGAGATGCGGAAGCTGCTGCTTGTGGGTCCTAGCCAGGAGAACCGCAAATTAAGTCGCCAGAAGTGCGCAACTGACAAGTGACTGTGGCTCGAAAGGATATTTTGCGGCCGCCATCTGTAGCAGCCGAAAAAAGTAAAACAAATTATTACAAGTACAAATGCACTCAATGTTTAAATTGCTTAACACTCTCCCTCCGGTTGAAAAACCACTGCTCTAAAGATGCATAAACACACAAACCGGAATGTTTTATGTGCCAGTTCAAGAAGTATTTGACAGAGACATGATCTGCATTTTCGCAGAATGAGCGTGGATGGTCACATTATAGGGTCAAGGTATCACTTCTGTTAACAGTAACCAAACTTTACACTAACTTCAAATATCTATTTACTGAGGCAGTAATTTGATCTATTTAATGTATCTGAGGGATCTCTTATCTGAGTGTCAGCCAGCACACGACAAGTAATTCAATACTCACTTCACAAGTATCAGCGTGGATCATCAAATTCATGAGAGCACTTCTTGTTAACAGCAGCAAGCTTTTACTTTAATTTTGGCAGTAATGTAGATAAAGATGGAGGAACTGATAGAGATATTAAAATAAGAATACAAAAGGCAAGAGGGGCTTTCATAGCACTAGGGAATTTGTGGAGGTCAAAAGAAATTAAGAGAAATACTAAACTAAAAATTTTTAATTCTAATGTCAAATCAGTACTATTGTATGGGGCGGAAACATGGAGAACAACCAAGGCAATTACTAATAAATTACAGACATTCATTAACTGGTGCCTGCGCAGAATAGAGGGAATAAAATGGTATGATAGAATAACTAATGTAGAACTTTGGGAGAGAACTAAACAGGCTCCAGTGGATCAGGAGGTGGGAAAAAGACGCTGGCGTTGGATAGGGCACACACTGAGAAAACAGGAGAACAGCATAACTAGAATGTCTTTGCATTGGAACCCACAGGGGCATAGGAATAAAGAAAAGCAAAAAAACACATGGAGAAGAGAGCTGGAGAATGAGGTTGGAAAGATTGGGAGGACATGGGGAGAGCTCCATGCAATGGCGAAGGATAGAACGACTTGGCGTGAGTTGGTTGAGGGCCTATGCTCCATTGGGGGATAGAAAGGCAGAAGAAAGAAGAAGACTTCTTGTTAACAGCAGCTAGCTTTTACTCTAATTTTAGTAGGTGAAGTGTTAAATTTTACACAAAATTTTGGCAGGAGTCATGATACATTGATAACTAACTTTAGTAGGTAAAGTATGACATTTTACACTATCTTTAGTAGATGGTGAAATACAATGAAACTAACTTTAGTAGGTAAAGTATGACATTTTACACTATCTTTAGTAGATGGTGTGATACAATGAAACTAACTTTAGTAGGTAAAGTATGACATTTTACACTATCTTTAGTAGATGGAGTGATACAATGAAACTAACTTTAGTAGGTAAAGTATGACATTTTACACTATCTTTAGTAGATGGTGTGATACAATGAAACTAACTTTAGTAGGTAAAGTATGACATTTTACACTATCTTTAGTAGATGGTGTGATACAATGAAACTAACTTTAGTAGGTAAAGTATGACATTTTACACTATCTTTAGTAGATGGTGTGATACAATGAAACTAACTTTAGTAGGTAAAGTATGACATTTTACACTATCTTTAGTAGATGGTGTGATACAATGAAACTAACTTTAGTAGGTAAATTATTACATTTTAGACTAGTTTGAGTAGATGATGTGATTCATTTAAAACTTAAGTAGGTAAAATATTACATTTTACACTATCTCCAGTAAATGATGTGATACATTGAAAACTAACTTTAGTAGGTAAAGTATTACATTTTACACTATCTCCAGGGAATGATGTGATACATTAAAAACTAACTTTAGTAGGTAAAGTATTACATTTTACACTATCTCCAGTAGATGATGTGATTACATTGAAAACTAACTTTAGTAGGTAAAGTATTACATTTTACACTATCTCCAGTAGATGATGTGATTACATTGAAAACTAACTTTAGTAGGTAAAGTATTACATTTTACACTAGCTTCAGTAGATGATAAAATACATTTAAAACTAAGTTTAGTAGGTAAGTTATTAAATTTTACATTATTCAGCAGATAATGTGATACATTTTACACTAACTTTAGTAGGTGATGTAACACAATGTGACAGTATACTGATAAATCTAGTGATTGTGACATACATCATAAGTGAGTGTTTAGCCAGCAGATGACAAGTAGTTACATAATTTGATATCTGCTATGGAAGAATTAGCATGACTGGAGTGTAACCTGTCTTTATGCTTTATTCAGTAATAGGTGCAACAGACTGTAACAAGAAATAGATCTATTTAGATTATCTCAAGGACACTGCTGAACTAGATGTTATCAATGACATCCTTCTTTGAATAATTTTCTTTACCTTTCTTGCTCCTCAATGAAGGTGTTATCCTTATGCCTTCATCTCCTGCCAAGGCATCTGAAATTTGAAAAATGATGAAAATGTTTAGAATACAAAAGCTACAAATATGCTATAACATGTGGGGGGTTTTATAGCATAACTTAATGCAATAAAGCTGGCATTTGAGAAATATATTTTGAGAATGGAGGTGGAGGCAGTCACTGCAGCATTCTGCTGGCTTGAGAACCAGCTGTACTCACATGTCGTGATTGTAACTGAACCGAAGAGCATATTGAGAAAACTGAAGACAAGTATCCTCCGTGAAGAGTGGCAAGCGCTGCCATAGGTTCCCGGGTGGTTAGCATTCTTTGGATGTGTTGGGGAAACAAACAAGCAGATATACTTGCTGGTTTTGCACAACCTAGTGGTGAAATGATGCACGCTAAGCTACTTTTCTACAGGTCTTTTGGGAGCACATGAAAACGCGGAGGCACAAACAGATCATCATGATCTGAGGAAAATGGTGCCGTGGTGAGTAACAACGAAATCTAGGTAATGCTCAACACTCATTGGAAAGTCGAGATGGATATTTAATCAGACTGTTAGTCATGCCACCGGAATTGGAACTCTGCTCTTGCTGCTGAAGATGGCGATGGACAGCCTATACAAATATTCAGAGCAAAATGATGTTGACTCCTTATATCATTTTAAAAGTTTGCCAGTCATTCATCATTCTGTGTGTTTGCAGGTTTTCTGTATATATTTTCTTATATATACTGTGCATCATCAAGCTTCTATATTATTAAGCCATTAGAGAAACATTTATCAGGTGTTGTCTCCACAATGAAGGTTGGCTGAATTAGATCTATAACACACCCTTAATCTTGGCTTGTCTTCATTTATCTCCTGATGTTATCCTCACACTAACACTGTCTACATCTTGATTTACAGAAAGGACAGAAACATCTTTACAATTACTCATCAAAAGCAATTACAACAGAAGTATTTGCAGGAAGAATTTTAATAAAACAAAGAAACACAACACTTTTTTCTCAATGTCAATTTAAAAAAAAAAAAAAATGCAGACATACACAATACATTGCACAATTTATTGAATGACATATTACGCCATGAGGTACATTACTACAGAGTTAAACAAACATATAATAAAATAATAAAAAAATCCTTCTCTCTGAAGATCAGCCATGTGATTACCATGGTAACTACAAATTTATTACCAGGTGAATTATTGGACTTTTGCAATTTCCATTTAAGCATGGGATATAAATATTAAAACCAATGGCAAAAACAAAAAACAAAAAACTATAGCTACATAATGTTCAAGATGTGTGTGCAATTAAAATCAGATTATTAAGGATTGCAACAGAGCAGAAGGTATTTCAAGAAACAAATCCCTACAGTAAGCATCTTAGAACAGCTGTAAGGTTTCAATGAGGTTCTGCTGAAATTGACTTAAGGTATATCCAATTATTATAAATTCATAAATAAAATCCCCTTAGCGCAATATACAGTTGAATTCAGTTGATTCTAGAATTAACATCACAGCACTCAAGGCATACCCATAAGTGCTCCGCCCCCACCTGATCTTCAGCAGCCAGCTCAAAGTTCCAATACT